>OY856411.1:393519338-393904338 GCA_963693085.1 Alisma plantago-aquatica | reverse complement strand
CGTAGGTGGCTCAGGTGTGGTTGATGGGCTCGACGGTGTGGGTGTGAAGATGACTGGTTGTGGTAGTCTTGGGTGTCACGACAGTCATGGCACAACGTCATTGAGCATGCTTTCAGCCTGGGCACGATGGTAGATAGGAAGCATCTTGG
Source organism: Alisma plantago-aquatica (assembly GCA_963693085.1). Lineage (NCBI taxonomy): Eukaryota > Viridiplantae > Streptophyta > Magnoliopsida > Alismatales > Alismataceae > Alisma > Alisma plantago-aquatica. The sequence continues at coordinate 393,904,189 of OY856411.1, read as the reverse complement.
GTGTGGCAGTGGGCTGCTATGAGGTCACAGCGGTAGACGGGGAGCGACGACAGTTTGTGCTTGACTACAGTTTTGAGTGGGAGAGACCACTAGTAAAAAGAGTCATCCAAATCTGTTGTGCTGAGGTTGTTATCTCGGTGTGTCCTAGAGAATCCTTGTCATCCATTTATTCAAAGGCCCACCCATAGAAAAATAATGAGCTATATGTATGATAGAGATAAACAGGGACATGTTGGTACATCAAACCCTAGACAACAGATTCGAACCCTATAAAGAGGGAGAGAGTGGGTATGGGTTGGTTTTATATAGTCTTGAATGGTTCGTCTCCTCGCACTATTCTTATTTTTATCTAACACTGTGAGTGTGTCTTCTCGGTACCACACACAGATGGCTGAATTTAATGTCTCTCGTAGGTCTCGGGGTTGGGGTGAAAAAGTTGGTATAAGTAGTGTGTTGTATATCAGTACAAAAAGCATGCATCAACCAAAGTAGGACATATGAAAGAGGTTATGGTACCTTCCTATTTTCATGTTGTGATCGTCGTCGACAGAGTTAAGAGTGGAGACGTGAAAGTTAGCCAAAGTGCAAGAAATTGAAATGTTCAAGCAATAATCCCAAGTGTCTCGTTGGACAATCCCACATCAGCCACAAATAGGTACGAGCCTCACTAGCACTGTGAGAATCAACGAAAGTGATTTCAATACTTAAGAAAAGTTAATGAAGTGTGGGTAGTTATGTCGAGATGTGTAATTCTTAATAGGTATAGATTATGAATAGTTATTATTGTTCCAGTAGATATAAATAAGAAAATCGTAAATAAGAAATAATGCTAGATTCATTGAGGCATGCAAATATGTAATGTCCTTAAGAGTATTTTGTCTTACTCGACGATGAACGTCGGTGCAATAGTGAATGTGACGGTTACTCTCTTAGAATTCAACAACGATTGGAGCGGTGATGCATGCACTCACAAGTAGTAGTCTCTGACAAAAAATACTTGATCATTCTTCTAACAATCACACAGACAACGTTGGCGGCAACATCAAAATGCAGAAGAAACGAGCGTGAGAAAATTTCATTTTCTATATGTGAAATACTCGACTACATTTTCGTCTATAGAAAGATTGTGATAGCAGTTGTCAAGAGAAAAGAAATGAATGGTTGTCAACTGAACAGACACTTGTAGTTGGCCTTCCAAACAGTCTCAAACGCAACCATGAAAGGTTGCAATACATGTTAAAATCGACCAATGCACCAAGTGTAAAATCAAACTGGGGATGCACCCACACAAGGGGCTCCAAGAAGTAAGATTTGCATCCCCCTACGTGCAGGATATGACATGCGTGTTGGATCCTAGATGGGTGATTAGATGCTCTCGAGGGGGAGTGAATAGAGATGAATGCACTTAAACAAAATTCATTAGACCTTCAAGATATATCACAAGATAAGGTTGTTAAATAGGAAATTTGTGTGCAACTAAAACATACATAGAAAGGGAGAGAGAGATTGAACATATACTAATTGACAAGTTGTTTAGAGTGGTTCCACACTTGAAACTAGAAGTGAGTTAGTCCACTGCCTAGAGAGGTCAACCTCTAGGATTTCTTAACCTTGGATCTTCATTATATTCATTATAAGAGATACAATAGATGACCACCAAAGGACTTACCTATCCAATATAAAGAGTCTTCAACCTTACCAAGGAAATACCCACTTTGCAAGGAGTCTTCCGCCTTCTGCCAAGGACTTACCTACTCTTGCACAAGTCTTCATCCTTGCAGGGATTACCCACTCTTCTTGGATCTTCCGCCTTTGACTTCACCTTCACTTGGAGAAGCTTCCACCAAGGACTTACCCACTTGAGCAAGGAGTCTTCTTCCTTCACAAAGGGCTTACCCACTCTAGCTCCAAGTCTTCATCCTTGATCTTCACCAAGGGACGCCTTCCCTTGCTCTTCTTCACCTCTCTTAGCCAAGAGAGAGAACCTTCATCTTCATGATTGAAATGAGAGATAGGGAGGTGGTTGAAGTGAGAGCCTCACAAGATATACATGTAGGACAAGCTCTCTTACAAATCTCCTACTCACTCTAATGGATGTAGCAAGTGATTAAGCTTAGAGAGAGAGGAGGCTGTAGGAAGCACTCAACTATAGAATAGGAACCTCACATTGAGTTTGCATTGAATGCTCAACCTTGGAATGAAGCCCAAGGGGTCCTATTTATAGTTGGGGATGTCTCTTAGCCTTTGGGAACACTTGAGAACGAAAACTAGCCATTTTGTGGCTTGCAATTGATATATTTTCAATTGTTGCAACTCCACAACGGCTAGAAGCACTTTTCTGCACTTTTCTGTACAGTGCAATCGGTCAAGTTTCTATAAGGGTAACTCGACCGATAGAGTAAAAGACAAAGCCGATATTCAGACCATTGGTCGAGTTTGTCCTGGGAAAACTCGACCGACCAATAAAAAATGAATTGGTCAGGTACACCATCGGTCGAGTTCTGTGAAGTGTAAACTCGACCGATCAAAAGTCATTTTCAAGATCCAATCAGGATCGGTCGAGTTTGGAACTCACAGAATTCAACCGATGAACAGCCTGGTGTGAATTTTGGAAAATGGCTTTTGAGTGCTTAAACATTCGATCTAAGTACTCCTGATTTTTTCTAAACTTAATTATAAGTCATACAATCATTACAAGTGATTTACAACATGATTCTAATGGATTTACAATATATTACAAAAGCATGTACTTGTATTGACTTTGACTTGTCTTTTCTCCAATTTGATATGCGCAAGTTAGGGCATTTGGAGTGTGTCTATACCTAATCTGAAATCACTCAAGTAGAGAAATTAGACACAAATATGTGTAATGGTTAGTCATCATCAAAACATGAGTTTAATCAATTTAGACATGAGTCAACATTGACCTAATTGACCTTGAGTCAACAATGTACCGACGCGTCCGGTTAAAAATTTTCTAGACCGGACTAGCCCAAATCCAATTGGATTGGCCCACCATGTATGTGCAAAGTCCTGATCCCATTGTGTTCCTCAAATATCCTATGGTTAAGAACCTATATACAAAGAGGAGGAAGTATCTGAATTCCCTAATGTGGTACTAAAGTCAAAGTCTTTTGGTTTGAATTGCAGCAGAAATACAACAATCCCTCACTATTTCAAAACAAAACAAATTTAAAAATCGAGTAAATCACTTGAAGAACTTAAACAAAATGCCATGTAAAATTTTTAGTAGAACTATGTTCTTTGAACCAAAGCATAGAGTAGATGTATGTAATATGTGGAAGACTTGTGGAAGTATGTTCTTGAACCAATTGCATTTTATATGATTAGAGGTTCATTACTCACATGATGTTCATGAAATCAATTGTCATTCTTAGGGTTTGTTTCCTAGTCCATGCACCTATTGGGAATATTCATGAGTACTTTAGAGACTTTCCCATGTCTCAACAGGAGTGGCCCCACTCTACACTCATATAGTTAGACCTTCATCAAGTATATATTGTAGTTATATACACCACCAATAATGTCTATGAAGTCTACTAAGAATAAAATATATTCAACTAGTTCATTGCATATTGTTGTTCACATAATAAGAATGAGATACAAATAAATAGAATACATTGAGTCAACAATGATTTTGTTTTTCCCATTGAACATCCTTCCCAGGATCTTCATTCATGAAAATTGGGTGTCCATCACATTGACTCTGGGTATGGGCATAACACCATTCTTCTCGATGTGTTGCTCACAAGTTTTTGACTTAGTGGCTTTGTCAGATGATTGGCCAAGTTCAACTCTACTTCGCATAGAGATTATGCTATCATATATAAGCTACCTCACAATATTGTGACGTAGACGGATAAGTCTACTCTTCCCATTATAAGCTTTATTTTTAGCTTTGCTATGGCAGCTTTATTATCATAGTATATCTACACTGGTGGAGAAGGTTTCTCCCAAATGATAAGATCTATTAGAACATGTCTTAGCCATTTGACTTTAGTTATAGCTTTTTCCAAGTCAATAAACTCAGATTCTATAGTGGAATGAGCTATACATGTTTTCTTGGTGGATTTCCAAGAAACATCACCTCCACCCAAAGTGAAGATTCAGCTACTTGTAGATTCCAGTTCATCTAAATTAAAAATCCAATTTGCATTACAAAAGCTTTCTAGCACATTTGGAGATCCACAAAAAATCAATCCAGGATTCATTGTGCCTTTTAGGTATCATAAAACCCTATGTAGAGCATTCCCATGGTCCTTGTTAGGATTTTGAGTATATCTACTCAATCTCCCAACTGCATGTGCTAGATCAGGATGAGTACAATTCAATAAGTACATTAGTCTTCCAATTACTTGTGCATACTTTACTTACTGAATGCTCACACCTTTATTTTTCTTGAGATTTCAATTCGAATTAAAAGGTGTACTAACAAACTTACAATCAAACATTGGAAATCTTTTAAGAATTTTCTCAAATAATGTTCTTGAGAGAGTATGATGCAATCATCAATTTTAAGAAGTTTGATTCTCAAAATTACATCTGCTTCTCCCATATCTTTCATATCAAAATTTGAATCCAAAAGACTTTTTGTACTGTTAATGATATAAATATTAGTGACAAATATAGGCATGCCATCTACATAAAGACATGTAATAACACAACTTTGATTTTCGACTTTAGAATAAATACATTTATCTCCTTCATTTATAAAGAACCAACATGATATAATTACTTTATCAAATTTCTCATGCCATTGTTTTTACACTTATTTCAAGCCATATAGAGATTTGATAAGTCTACATACCATATGTTCCTTCCTGGGAACATCATAACCTTCTGATTTATCCATATAAATTTCCTCATCTAAATCTGCATTCACGAATGCAGCTTTGACATCCATTTGATGTATAATTAATTTCTTAATAAATGTCAAAGCTATTAAAATTCTAATTGAAGAGATTCTAGTTACAGGAGAAAATGTATCAAAATAGTTGATATCCTTTTGTTATTTATATCCCTTGGTAACTAAACAAGCTTTATATTTATCAACTGTTCCATCTGCTTTTATTTTTCTTTTGAATATCCATCTACAACCTATAGGTTTAATACCTCGTGGAAGATCCACTAATTCCCATGTGTGATTGGATAATATAGATTCAATCGCACTATTAATTGCTTCCTTCCATTGAAAGGAATCATACGAGCTAATGGCATAATGATAAGATTGAGGATCATCATACACAATAAAGGAATGAAAGTCATCATCAAAATTCTTTTCCTTCATCTTCCTAGTGGATCTTCTAGATTCTAAAATATCATGTTCCAAACAATCATTATCATTAGATGTATTATGTATATTTTCCAAAGTTTCATTTAATGGACTAAAACTTATTTTTATAGGAGTTTTCATAGGAAATATATGCTCAAACAATTCTGCATTTTTATATTCAACACTAGTATTTGGTTCTATAATATTGTTGTTACTTCTAAGAACTAGAAATCTATATGTAGTGCTATTTTGAGCATACCCTATAAAAACACCATTACGAATTCTTAATCCCAATTTTTATTTCTTAGGTTCAATTAGCAAAACTTTAGCTAAGCACCCCCACACTTTAAGATATATCAAGTTAGGAGGATATCCTTTCCATAATTCATATAGAGTTTTATTTATCTTTCTACTAAGAATGTGATTTTGAATAAAATAAGATGATATATTTTATTTCCCCCATAAGTTGTTGGGTGCTCCTGATTTTATCATGATTGAATTCATCATCTCTTTTAATGTTCTATTTTTACGTTCAACAATTTCATTTGATTGAGGCGAATAAGGAGGAGTATATTCACGTATAATCTCATGAGTTACACAAAAATCATTAAACAGTGAAAAATCATATTTGTCATCCCTATTTGATCGAAGACGTTTTATCGTTTGTTTTAGTTAGTTTCTAATTTTATATTATATTTAACAAACACCTTAAAAGCTTCATCTTTTGAGTATAACAAATATAGTTTCGTGTAGTGTGAGAAGTCATATACAAAAATTATGTAAAATCTTTTCCCACCTCTAAACATATTTGCTTTTAAATCTCTAAGATCCATGTGTATTAATTCTAATAATTCGGAATCCTGATGTATAATTTTAGGACATGGTTTCTTTGTTGATTTAGTTTCATCATAGACTTGACACTATAATTTAAATCACCAATGTCGTGTATACTGTTGAGCATTTCTAAAGATTTCATATATTGTACATTTTTTAAATTAACATGTCTAAGTATATTATGTCGAACATCAAAGGAATTGACGATATAAGCAGAATGAGTAATATTATTTACTAAAATATTTGGTACATTAAGGAGAAACAAACCATTTGAACTATAACACATGCTAAGATATTTCCTAGACTTAGAAAGTATGACCCGATCAGATTCAAAGGACACCTTTATCCCATACTTAACTAGTTGGGAGACATAGAGTAAATTTTTTCTAAGGCTAGGAACAAACAACACATTTTTTATAAACAAGAATTTCCCAAAAGTCATCTTGATCTCGAAATTACCCTTGCCAGCCATGTGGGATGTGCTTGAGTTGCCCATGACAACTCGATGCACATCCCTTTCTACTTCAGTGTAGGTCACGAAGGCATCTCTATTACCACTAACGTGGTGTGAAGCCCTAGAGTCAATGATCCAAATATGATTATAAAATGATTGCATATTGTCAATGCTAAGGAATTCCATGAACACTTCTTCCGTCACAAGGTTGGTAGTTGATTCTTTTGAATCTTAGACTACTTGCTTCTTTCTATGCCTGCACTTAGGAGAAGTGTGACCGGATTTACAACAAATATAAAAAAATTGTTATTTTTTTAATGTCTTTGTGGCATTTATTTTTGTTGTTATTTCTTTTATCCTTCTTATTTTTCCAACAATTTTTAGCATGATTAGATGATTTATTATTTTGTTTAACATTACTGTTAATGAAATTCACAGAAGACATCAATTCTTATTTAAATCAAATCTTTTTCTTGAACAATTTTTATCTTCGACTCAGATGTGCAATTACATCATTCAATGATAGAGTCTTTCTTTTATGTTTTAAATTATTCTTTTAATTTTTCTAAGAAGTAGGCATTTTTAAAATTAAACAACCAATGATGAAAGACTCGGGAAGATCTATCTTTTCATTTTTCAAATCATCAAATAAAATATGAAAATAATGAATTTGAGTTGTTATTTCCTTTATCTTCAGACATATTGAATTCTAAAAAATGTACAATTGTGAACTTTTGGGTAGAAGCCTCTTCTAGAACATATTTTTTGTTTAGATTTATCCAAATTTCAAATACAATTTTAATTTAAAAATAAGCGTCAAACAACTGATTAGAAATAGTGATTAAAATGACATGACGACAAATCCAATTTTCCTTTTCCCATTCAACATAATTATTTTTCGCGTAATATCATTATTTCAAAATATGTCAACACTAGTCTCGTTGGAAAGTATTTTCTACATAATTTTTTTTCTGATAAGTACTTTCCCATTCAACCATAAGTTTGATTATTTCAAAATATGTCAAACTTATGGTACAATACCTATGGTTGTCCATAGAGTGTCCAAGGAGCCAAATGTGCAAAAGGACTCAAGGTGCACATTTAATTTTTCAAAATATTGTGTCAAATAAGGGTTTGATGAACGGGTCCATGAAGTTGTGGCATGCTATGGAGACTTGAAAATTGAAGGCCTAACTGCAAGAGATATTGGGTGAAGAGCATGACAATGAGATGTCATGGACAATCAGGTTGATGTCTTTCATGGTAAAGTGATTATCAACAAGGCATCATTTGGACATGTTGCTCTCGCTTGAAGGAGAAAATGTGATTTGGATGTTATAAGTCAGTAAAGGAAGTGTGGAGTATTAATGGTGAGTTTCTTGTTCTTGATAGATTTGAGTCTAGGCAAGAGTTCATGCCAAAAAAGAATCTTAGGAATGATATGAAGATCTTTGATCATATATCTCCATAGAGATGAAACTTTAGACTGTATGATATTTCAAAATATTATGGTTGGGATAATACATCATCCTCATTAAGTTTAGCCATATTGTTTATTTTCTTTCAAATAGTGGGGTAGGTATTTTACTCATGTGATAGTATGCGGCAAGGATTTTACCCATTTTTGGGTGCATATTTTTGTATTCCTAGCCAATTTCATTATTTCAAAACTTCTAAGTCTCCATTTATCTCACATTGTTCAGTTCTAAAGTGAGAGAGATCCACATAATCGAGAGATGAGACCAAAATTTGTGGGCCTTTCTTTGGACTTTTTAATTTAAGGTTGATCAGGCTTGTATGTGCTTTGTGTTGGATCTATGGGTGATTGGCTCTAGAGGGGGTGAATAGAGGTAAAAGCACTTAAACAAAAGTTATTAGACCTTCTAGATATTTCAAGTTAATATGGAAAATATGAACTTTGAATGCAATTAAACATACATATCAAGGCAGAGAGAATGAATAAGCACTAGAACACAAGCTATGTATAGTGGTTGCAAACTCCAAACTAGGAAAGTGTACATCCACTACCTAGAGAGGTCAAACTCTAGGTTTTTTCAACCATTACATTTTTATATTCCATTATAAGACATACAATAAGACCTTCCTATTTTGGGCCAAGGATACCCAGTCTTCCCTTTGAGGAGAAGGGAGCCAGCAACTACCAAACGACTTACCTATCCAAGACCAAGAATCTTCAACCTCACCAAAGACTTATCCAGTTGTACAATGACTCTTCCGCCTTCACCAAAGACTTGCCCACTCTTTCAACAAGTCTTCCGCCTTGAAGGAATTACCCACTCTTCTTGAATTTTCTACCTTTGGCTTCACCTTTTCCAAGGAGAAGCTTGCACCAAGGGACTCCTTACCTTCTTCTTCTTCTTCACCTCTCTTAGCCTAGAGAGAGAATCTTCATCATCAAGATGGAATGAGAAAATGGGAGGTGGAGGAAGTGAGAGTCTCACAAGATATACATGTAGGGCTAGCTCTGTTACAAATCTCCTACTCACTCTAATCGATGTAGCGAGTGATTAAGCTTGAGAGTGGAAGGAGGCTCTTAGAGGCACTCAACTATAATATACGAACCTTCATAGTGCTCTGCTAACCATGGGATGAAGCTCAAGGGGTTCTATTTATATTTTAGGACTCCTACTAGCCAGTAGGAACACTTTAGGATGAATTCTACCCGTTCGGAGTGTTGCAACAAATATGTTTCCAACTTTTGCAACACTCCAATGGTTAGAAATACTTTTTTTTTCACATTTCGTACAATGTGCTCAATCAAGTTTACTTTTGGGAAACTAGACTGATTGCACTATGCAACAAATCAAATTTGAAGTGTCGATCAAGTTTATCCTGGATGAAAATCTATTGATAGCTTAAATTTGGTTTGCCTGTGTAGGGTGTCGATTGAGTTTATCCTAGGGTAAACTTGGCCAAACCTGGCAGTTCCTAAAATCCATCTAGGGTGTTGGTCGAGTTTATCAAAGATGAAACTTGGTCAAAAAAAGTCCCTATAATGAATATTAGAAATTGCCATTAAAGTGCTTATTAAAATGTGCTCTTGTTTTTTTATAAGATTAATTACAAGTCATACAATTATTACAAGTGATTTACAACATGATTCTAATAGAGATACGTCATATTCCACAAAAGTACACTTGCAATGATCTTGAGTTGTCTTTTCTCCATAATAGGATGCACAAGTTAGGGTATTTGGAGTGTGTGTATACCTAGTCTGAAATCAATCAAGTAGAAGCATTAGACACAAACAAGTGGAATGAGTTAGTCATCATAAAAATAAGGGTTCAGTCAATTAAGACCTTGACTCAAAATTCTCCCACTTTTTGAAGATTACAAACTATTCCATAAATGTATTGAACGCATTTAAGTAAAATCATATCTTTGGAGAAACCTAAGGGTTTCAATAGAATTAAGTTCATATGCTCCCCCTCAATTGATTCTACTGGAGTTCTCATACTCTGGAAGCGATCACTAAGCAGCAAATTACCAAAAATCACTAAAAATTAAAACCATTTTACAAAGAGGTCCACACATAGGAAAACTCTTTCATAAAGAATCAGAGTAATTTAATTACATACTGGTTCACAAGTACATGTCCTGTATCATCTTTTTTTGAGGATTACATGCTTCAACTGCTCTGTTAAACTAAACACAGGTAGTATGACATCTCGAGGCACTAAGACATAATCTCGAAAGCATTAACTACTACTCCGAGGACCTGAGAGTACTGAGACGACACATAGGCATCTATGTACATCTATACAAGGCATATCAGCAAATGTCTCCACCTGAGACTTCACTGATGTCCCTATTGTTGCTGTTGTCCTTCACCTACTGAAGGATTCCTGCCTCCTCGTATGCGTCCACCTAAAAATGTAGTTCCCACGGGGGTGAGACAATTGTAAAATTACCCCAGCGAGAGATATAACTCTCTGCCAGAAACATTATTATTGCAATTTATTAAGATAAAACAGAACAGAAGAATCATAATTGCTTAACAGAAGTTAATTCATTATTTAACAAATTAGAACATCAATCTAGTCTGAAGCCTTTCTGCTATAACCTGATAGAGCAGCATATCACTTATCCAATAAGGAATGTGAAGAACATGTATAAAATTTATCCACTACACTGAGCAATTTAATATCAACTAATATTTCTCACATTTAATCTTTATGCAAATACACTACATAGTTGATTATATTTTACACATCAGGTGTCAGGCTGCAATTAACTTGCCAGAGTAAATTGACATCTTCATTATAGAGTTATAGCCACAACATATACTCTCTTCAGGCTTAGAACACATAGCTAATGCTTGGGAATTTCTTTGTGGAGTCATGGTCTATAGCCATACTCTTCTAACAAAGTATTAGGATCTTAATCCCTCATCTCAACAAGTACAATTCCATTTCTTAACAAGTTCATCATCATGATTATATAATATGGGTATTTGAACCCTTAACTCAACATAGAATACTTGCTACCACTTATAAGGTAACTTAATTCCTTCAGGTCATCTAACCAAGAACATTATGATTCTTTTTACACAAAGCATTCCACATAGATCAAAAAGCTCATATCTCCTCTTGTTACCCATTAATAGTCCACAAGGCATATTATGGCTTATAAAGCCCATAAACAATTTCAATAAATAAAACATCATATGGCACATAGGGCTCATAATTTCCATATTAACTCTCACTGAGCAATAAAGCATATGAAGGCTTATAAGGCCTATAAAACATTTTTAGTATACAGAGCATCATAGCCCATACCTGGCTATGCTCATCCTCTCAACATACATGCATGATTAGTACTCATGATAACAATCATATATCAGTACCATGCAATACAAGGGTTTTCTTATTACATTCATAACTCATCAATTTGTATTTGAGCTTCACATAGAATTACTCTGTGTTAAGACTTCACATACCATCACCCTGTATTAGGGTTTCACATAGTATTACCCTGTATTAGGGTTTTCCATAAATAACCATATAGGTTCTCAAGATCATATTATTAAAGATCAAGTCCTATTCCACTGTTTCACATAGCTAGGAATCAATATGGATAACATAAGTAATCAATCATACTTATTATTCTCATCATTCATCATTAAATGAATTATCAACACAAAGTATACATTTCTCTCTCATCTTTATCAGAGTATGATTGCATCATGGTCTATTGATTTGGATTAACCTTTGCATAAAGCACGTTAGCCTACACTTTCAAACTGCATTACATTTGAATGTAACAACTGACATGACACACTTCATGTGTCACTCATCCGAATATATTGGATTTAAAATACATTAAGGTATATCACACTTGAGGTGCTGGATGTGATATCTATCATATTTTGATGTATCACTTCTCTTAACACCATTACCTTACTTGAGTTCATCCACTTAGCTTGTATTAGGGTAATTCCCATCCTAATACTTTATACACCAGTTCATCACATTTATCATGTAATGTATTGGTCACAAGTCACTATATTTAGAAATATACAACCATTGCTAATGATATGGACTCATCTTTGAGTTAGGAACTATTGATATAAGGATATCCACTATCAACCTCTTTGTATGTTACATTTGTCAATATATTAATCACTATTCCATTATTAGGAATAGGATTTTTCCATGTTTATAAATTAAGGTTCACATAGCATCTCCCATAAATATGGGTTTCACATAACATCCTCATATATTAGGGTTTCGCATAGTGTTACCTAAAATTAGGATTTCACAGCACATCACCCAGTGTTAGGGCTTCATATAGCATTACCCTATATTAGGGTTTCATATACCTTTACCCTATTTTAGGGATTAGGGTTTCATATACCTTTACCCTATTTTAGGGATTAGGGTTTACCATACACATCCAAGTAGGGTTTCTTATATCCTATTACTCAGATTAGGGTTAGGATATACAATTACCATCAAATTAGGGTTCCTTACATTATTACGCTGAATTAAGATTACATCATCACCCTAGAATAGGGTTTCACTCAGTTTTACCCTAAATAGATTAGTGGCTCAATAATCTTTTCAATTAGGGTTTCATGATCTCATTATTATGGATCAAACCCTAATCACATATTTTATTTATAATGAGGGAATTAGGGCTTAATTATGTAAGCATTCCTCTCTCTCTCTTTCTCTCTCCATCATCCTCTCTAGGATGTTAAGTAGTTCAAGATTGATCTAGGTCAGCTCTTCATTTAAGTACACACAGTTAGGGTTAACCTTTATAATCACCTTTGGTCTACATCATTATCAATCAAGTAGCTAACTGATCTTTGATCATATTAGGTTTCCAAATGGTTTAACCAATTTGAACCTCAAAAAGTCTTGGTCACTTAGACCCCAAATGGTCTTGGTCACTTAGACCTCAAACGGTCTTGACCAATTGATTTCAAACGGTTTGAAACCGTTTAGCAAGGTTGGTGCTTGAAACTGTTTAGACAACACATTTGAAACCGAATGAATTTGGGTCTCCAAACAGTTTGAGACCATTTGGTCCCAAATGGTCTTGAGACTATTTGATCCCAAACGGTCTTGAGGCTGTTTGGACTCAAACGGTCTTAAGACCGTTTGGTCCAAACTCTCTCAAAACTGAATGGACCAAAAGGGTCTTCCAACACTTAGTCAATTTAGGGTTTCAATCATTGAACCATCTATTAATTGGATCACTGATTTATTCTTCAATTGAGCCATTGAATCGGCCTTCAATTGGACCTTCAATTAAGGTTTTGAACCCAATTAAACTAGGGTTTATAATCAAGAAACCATCACTTAGGGTGTTGAAATTGAGGAACCATCAATGGTTGACATTGTGGAACTAATTCGATTGCTATCATTGAATAACCACTTAGCTATGTCATGACATGACCTCAAATGGTCTTGAGGTCATTTGGATGACCTCCAAACGGTCTTGAGACCATTTAACTCAATACACCATTGAAATGTATAAAATTCAATTAGGGTTTGCATCATTGAATCAATCATCAATTGAGCTATTGATTGTATTTCAATGTAATATCATTGGATCTTCAACCATCCAATCATACTTCATCATAAACTTCCAAACGGTCTTGGTTGACCTCCAAACGGTCTCGAGACCATTTGGGTGACCTCTAAACGGTCTTGAGTCCATTTGGGTTAATCAACCCAAAAATTGATTCAATTACTTAAGGGTTCCACACTCAACCCGATTAGGGTTTGCATTTAAGGAATCATTCACAATTGCAAACTTCAAGATCAAACCAATTGAAACCATTGGATCAATATCCAAGTACAACAACATATTTCCTCAAATGGTCAACCACTTAAAACAGTTTGGAACCCAAACCTCCAAACGGTTTGCAAACGGTTTGGTCACCAAACAGTTTGCAAACGGTTTGGTCACCAAACGGTTTGGTGAAACCATTTGGACCAAATGTTGAAACTGTTTGCAATAGATATTAGTAGAGGTGTGTGGTTATGATGATTTCATCATCATCAAGTTATAAACCCATGAAGCTTGCTGTGATTTCCATGGTGATTGCATCAATCAATCAAATAAAATTCCGATAATGAAGAAAGGATAAACAATTGATAAGGAATTGAATGCAATAACAATATTAAGGGTTCAAGTTATAAAACCCACCTCCAATTGAGCTTCAAAGCTTGGAGCTTCACGGCAACAATGGTGGAAGGATCTTTTGCAACCCTTCCAAGGCTCGTCCTCAAGCTTTGGAGTGAAAAGATTGGCTAGGATTGAAGATGGAGTGAAATAGAGAAGAAATCATGCATTGTTTTGTGATTTCCATCATGAATTCAGGTGAAAGAAGGTCAAGAAGCTTACCAACAGGTTGGGGGTCATCCTCCTATTGCTCCCAGCTCCCTTGGTCATCTTTGCAAGCAATAAGTGAAAGGGGTTTCGAAATCATCCCTTCACCTCAAAGATAAAGGAGCTTATATACGAATTTTATTGAAAATTCATTTAAGAGAGAGAAAGTAGGAATTATCTCCTCAACTTTCTTCCCATATGCCCCCTTTTCTTCCTTAGGGACGAGGCTATCTTCTTTTCCTCTTATTCCTCTCAATTATCCATGATTTAAAGGAAAACAAACTAAGCACCTTAAATCATATAATAATAATATCTATAAGTGAGTGGATATTTCTTTTTCTTATAATAATGTGAGTGAGTTATCCACTTCCTTTGGATATCTTCGTGCCTTTTCAAGGCACATGGTCGTCCACACATAACCAAACTCAACCATTATAGTTTTGGTTGAAGGGAAATCCAATTGATATAATTATTTTTGTATTAAATTGGATTAGGGTTTCGATTATGCTTAAATCTTGATTATTTTAATATCAAGATTCTCTCTCCTTCAAAATGATTCAAATGAGGTGCCCCTCTCAAATTATTTTCTCTAACTGATGCCAAGAATCATGAGGGACCCTCTTGAAGTGGTATTTTGCATATTGAACGCTAGATTTTGGGTAAATTGCACATTACACCAAAACTAGGTTTTTATTGCATAATATTGCTCAACAGGCTCTTTCTTGTTATCGGGTTTGTAGAAGCCATACTACTGCATCATACTCATTCCCATGATGCTTCAACACATGAGGAACATTGTATCATGTACAATTTACACTTTAGTCCAAAATTGACAAAATATTGTTCGAAAGGGACTAAAATTGAAATATAAGTTCCTCTTGAGCCTTAATTACCTTTAGAGAGATAAGAGAGATCATATAATCAGCTTCACTAAGCAAAACATCTAGGGTTAAGCATAACCTAGGTCAGGGATGTTGTAGTAATGATGTGGGTCTGCCAAGCAGGGTGCATTATTTTCATGTTGGCTATTGTGTTAGGCTTGACTGGTGATTCTTAGAGAGTTTAAGCCCAAAAGCATGGAGATGATGATGGAAAAGAGTTGTGTATATCATCTATCCAAGAGTTGCATAAGATGAAATTAAAAAATGTTGCCTACCTTCATGAAAGGTCATGAGCATCAGCGTTGGTTGGGTATTGACTGAATTGTTTTGGATTTGGGCCCGCTAGAAGATTGTACACTGCAATCTTATGAATTGATATCGAGGGCTATCAATTTGAATAAAATAGTGGGAAAGATAGTTTATTAAAGGCCTAATTAATATTTAATTTTCAAATCAAATCAAATCAAAAAGCATTTTTGACAAATGCAAATTCTCTCTTGGAGAATTAAATGGAAAACACTCAATCATCGCAATCGGAGGAATTAAACGAGATTTATTTCCATAACTGGTTTAGGACCTTGAGATGTGTTATGCATATTCCTGAAACACCAGTGCCAGTATACACTCCAAATTCACCTAAGAGTGACATGGATGCTTCTTTGAAGCATGCCAATGATGTTGTGAACATCAAGAACCATATGTTGGGTTGTATGAGCTATGAGTTGCATAAAAAACATGATAAGCATGGAAGGTATAATGTCTCTAAGGCACTATTTGAGTGCAAACTGATAGAAGGAGATCTAGGTAGAGCCTCATGTACTCAATATGATTGGGCATATGAAGCATCTTGAGAGACTGGGATTCCTTTAGTTTGAGAGTTGGAGACGGATATAATTTTGCAGTCGTTGCCTAAATCATATAAGGGAAACAAGGAAGATGAAAAAAGGGATTGAGATCTATACTTATGGTATATACATTATTGAGGTTAAGTTTACTACTTCCTCATCATGGGTAATAGATACCGAATGTGGATCACACATTTGCTTAAATGTGAAGGATCTGAAAAGAAGTAGACCTTTAGAGAAAGGTGAGGTAAAATTGTGAGTTGCAAATGGCGAAAGAGTTGTGGCCAGCGTAGTTGGAACCTATGAGTTATCTTTGCCAAGTGGGTTAGCAATAGAGTTAGATAACTGATATAATGTACCTACCATTAAAAGGAACATCACATCTTTATCATTTTTGGACAAAAATATATTCAAATTTCTAATAAAGAATGGAAGATGTTCTATAATAAAGATGGGATCCTTTATGGTATCTCCCCAATGTCTTATGGTCTATACTTGATGGATCTAGAGACAAACATATATAACTTAAATACTAAAAGACAAAAACTCAATGAATCACACAAGACATACCTTTAGCATTGTTGTCTAGGGCACATAAATGAGAATCGCATATCTAGACTCCATAAATATGGTTGTCTAGACTCTTTTGATTTCGAATCAATAGAGACATGTCAGTCTTTTTGTTGGGCAAGATGACTCAGACCCCTTTCACTGGTAACAATGAGAGGGATATTGATCTATAAGGACTCATACATACTGATGTGTGTGAACATTTTAGAAAAACTTCTAGAGGTGGGTATCATTACTTCATTACCTTTACTAATGATTTCAGTAGGTATGGCTATGTTTACCTGATGAAACATAAGTCAGAAGCTCTTGAAAAGTTCAGAGAGTTTATGAATGAAATATAGAACCAACTTGGTAAAAGTATTAAAGCACTTAATTCTGATTGAGGTGGAGAATACTTAAACTAAGAGTTTGAGAACCTTCTTAGAGACTGTGGGATTGTATCCCAGTGGACTCCACCTAGAACACCACAACATAATTGTGTATCAAAAAGAAGGAATCACACATTGCTAGATATGGTGTGATCTATGATGAGTTTTGATGATCTTTCAACTTCCTTCTAGGGGTATTCTCTTGAAACTGCCACGTATACACTAAACCGAGTAACATATAAATCGGTTCAAAAGACACCATATGAGATATGGTATGGGAAGCATCACAATGTGTCTTTTTTGAAGATTTGGGGATGTGGAGCTTATTTTACAAAAATGTTTTCTGAAAAGCTTGTACCTAAGTTTGATAAATGTTATTTTGTTGGATATCCTAAGAAGAGTAGAGGATATTACTTTCATTCCAAATATGACAGCAAAGTGTTTGTTGTCAGAGAGGTTGTATTCCTAGAAAAGGAATTTGTTTCCAAAGGAATCAATGGGAGGAAAGTGGATCTCGAATAGGTTTAAGACCAACAAGACATCATTGAACCAATATATGTACAAGACAAACAAGGAGACTCACAAATTTTTATGGAATATTGAATTCCTCATGTGATACAGGAACCTCATAGATCTAGTATGACACACCTTGAACCTAAAAGATATGGATGTCTAGTAGCCCAAAAAGGTAGTGAATTAGTCATAGATGATGAGCCAATATCCTATCAGGATGCTACTAAGGGACCAGAGTCTGAGAAATGGCTTGAGGCCATGAGATCTGAGATGGAATCCATGTATACCAACAAAGTATGGACTTTGGTGGATCCACCTGAAGGGGTAAAACCCATAGGGGGCAAGTGGGTATTCAAGAACAAGACAAACATGGATGGTAAATTACAAACCTGTAAGGACAGATTGGTAGCAAAGGGTTTCATACTGGTTCAAGATGTTGACTATGATGAAACCTTTTCTCTAGTGGCCATGGTTAAGTTCATCATGATCATGCTTGCTGTTGAATCTTATCATGACTATGGGATTTGGCAAATGGATGTTAAAACAACATTCCTGAATGGGAATCTTGTTGAGGATGTGTTTATGACACAACCTGAGGGTTTTATAAACCCAAAGTTTGCAAATAAAGTCTGTAAGCTACAAAGGTCAATCTATGGATTGAAGCAAGCATCTCAGAGCTGAAATCTTCATTTTTATGAAACAGTCGAAGAGTTTAGTTTTATTTAAAATGAAGATGAACCTTGTGTGTACAAGAAGGTTAGTGGGAGCATGGTAATATTCCTCATATTGTATGTGGATGACATACTATTGATGGGGAACGATATCCCTACTTTACAAAAAGTAAAGACATGGCTTGGAAATACATTCTCTATGAAAGACTTGGTAGAAGTATCCTACATCTTAGGGATAAAGATCTATAGAGATAGATCCAGAAGGATTGTTTGACTAAGTCAAGGTGCATACATTGACAAAGTGTTGAAGCAGTTCGGCATGGAGAACTTAAAGAGGGGAAACCTACCAGCATTGCATGGAGTGACCATCTCTTAAGTTTAATTTCCCAATTGTTGTGACGAATGGGAGTGCATGAGTATGACTCCATATGCATCGACAATTGGATCCATCATGTATGTTATGTTGTGTACTCGTTCAGACATCTCATCTTCCGTGAGCATGACAAGCATATATCAATCAGATCCAAGTGATGCTCATAGGACAACTATGAAGAACATCCTCAAGCACTTGAGAAGGACTGAGGATCCGTTCTTGGTCTATGGTGGAGAGGAAGAGTCGGTTGTAAGAGGTTACACCAATGCAAGATATCAGACTGGCAAAGATGATTACAAATCTCAATCAAAATTTGTGTTATGCCTAAATAATGGAGTTATGAGCTGGAAGAGTTCCAAGCAAGTGAAAATTACCGATTCTCCAAAAGAGGTCGAGTATATTGCTGCATCTAATGCAGAAAAGGAGGTTGTATGGATTAAGAAGTTCATTTCAGAACTTGGGGTCATTCCAAGCATCAACGATGCAATCGAGCTATATTGTGACAACAATGGAGTTGTTGCACAAGCTAAGGAACACAGATCGCATCAACACTCAAAGCATATACAAAGGCTGTATCATCTCATATGAGAGATCATACAATGAGGAGATGTAAAGATTTGTAGAGTACCAACTAAGAACAACATTGTTGATCACTTGACTAAAGCACTTTTGTGGCAGAAGCATGATGGTCATGTTAGGTCACTCAGAATATGATTTGTGCGTGATTGGCTGTAAGTGCAAGTGGGAGTTTGTTGGTATGTATGCCTAGAGAGAAAATCATATGATGATTGTAATGCATAAATAGTAAATGATTTGATTATTAATAAAGGAAAGCTTCCAATTTATTCTATTCATTCAGTTTTGAGATAATGAAATAATATATTAAATGCCTAGAGAATGATATTACTCAATGACGTGTGTCTTTAGGTTGAGGACCTGAACAATGAGATCATATGGATGTTAAGAGTATATGCATTCTTGTTATGTACCTGATCAGTTATTATTGTGGAAGGTAAATAGAATACAATGAAAAATAAGATCAGAGGTTGAGTTGGTTGATGACAGAATCTCATTAGTCATGATAAGGCGATATCAAACCAAGCATAGAAATACATGTTAGAGAACAGTGTATCGGACAAACCCACCAGAAGAGTGATACTTGGAAACCTCAATTAGGTAAGTCATAATCACATCTTATAGTGATGGTGGTGTTTGTGGTTCTTAAACCTAAAATCACTACACTCATCACATGTTGTTCAATACACTTTGACATCATCAAACGCAATCCTAAAATATGGGTTGTTATAAAGGTGATGATTGGGTGATTGTGACAGATGGGGAATGACTGTGAGTGATAGAGATGGGATTTGTTCCTCCTAAGGGAGTATGGTATCCAAGGCCTATTGATTAGCGAGACTAATAAATGTGTGGCCATGCACATGTGAGTCAATATGTGATATTGATCTTCAATATATCTCAGATAGTCTGCTCTAGTTCAAGGAATAAGATTGAATAATAATGAGGGTGACTGCGCCATGCCTCTTGTTCAATCTGGATTTCAGTGACAAAGGAACTATACAAACACTATAACACCATACACAGATTGTTGGTTGAATTTGTTCTCCAACTTTTCATTTACATGGGTAGCAAATGGTGTGTGACTAGGCACCAATCATTACTTGTGATGTCATAAGTTGTTATGGACATTCACTGCCAACGTAATATGAGACCTATAAGATCACACACATATGAACTCATCTATAACAGAAATTTAATCTTGAATGATGATTAGATTGATTAGTAAAGTGTTTAATTATTCAATTTACACAAAAAATCAACTGACTGGACTGCCAAACAATCGGTTCAAGTGTTGAGACATTCGTTTGGAGTGTCAGGCTGATTATATTTTGCATTGGCTGGAATTTAGCCTGAACCGAGCTATGAGATGCCCATCTCACTTGTGTGAGACAACCATCTCAGGGGGTGTGAGATGACCGTCTCACATGCACCAGAAGTCAGTTCAGGGGTGCAATCCGGTTGCATCTAGGGTTGGTGTTGACGTCATGATGTGCACTAATTGTAATTGTATTGTCAATATATGTACAAAATTGGGAAACTGTGAAACAATCATCTTACAGTGAGAGACGACCGTAACGCGTGCTAGAAAACTGTCTGGGGTTGCCAGGCAGTCATTCCGGCTGTCCAGGTTGTGAGTTTTCAAAATTGTTGTGAAAATTCGAGATCTTCCAGTCCCTTCCACTCCCGCACAGACTGGGAAGTCTGGCCCTAATCCTACCTATAAATAGAGGGGTACTGGGGACTTCCCAGAGCACAACACAGAAGAATGAGAATCAGTTGCTCTGAGAATTGTTGTCCTCTTTGGTTGTGGTAACGGAGAGAGCTCAAGCAAGTCTTACCTGACTAGGGAAGGATAACAAGGGAGAGAAATAATTGAGGATAATTGTTGTGGGAGAGCAAGCTGGTGATTAGTACACCAGCGAGAGGGACAACTCCTTCTTGTCCATCCTGGAAGGATGATAAGAGTTCTAGTTTGTGTATTTGGACTTCTATAGAGATGAGGTGGCCTTTACCCATCACTGAGGAGGACGATGTCAGCCAGCAATCTGTGATGAGAGGAGTTGTTGCAGACGACGACGTTTGAGTCAACTGTTCCTGGAGGAGCAGTCAGACGAGTCTCAATACTATCCCTCGAGGAGCAGCCAGACGAGTCCCAATTTAAATAGGAGTTAAATAGATATTGTCTAAGACAGAGTACACATCTACATCGTTGAGGATTTTCGTTGGACTTGCTCTAGGACTAGGTATATCTTCATGAAACCGCCCTTTTCATTGCATAGTTATTTACACGATCTACTAGTTCATGAGAAATATGTCAGTAATTTTTTTTCCCTGCTTCCTATCTGATATCATATTTCCCAACAATACTCCCATCTAGCTATAGTATCTCCACCTAACGAGAATGTAACATTTTTCCCATAAATTAACATCAGATAAAAATTTCTGATTGGTTTGTTGTAACTAGAGTTTTTTGAGAACTCACTTTCCTAGAACTTGAGTTCGATATTTGGAAATTGAGTTCAGATGATTGGTTTCGAATTTGAACCTTTTATAAAAAGATGAATTTCATATGATTAGTTCTCTCTCATTCTAACTATAGCATGTGGACATAAGTTAAATGCACAATGTATATTCCTTTGATATTTTAAGTAACTAAATCGGTCCTCATCTGATATCCAAACCAACTTCACATTAAATCAAAATGCATAATCGTGTTCCCATCATAACCTTAACTGCGGAATGTTTCGAGAACAAATGTATTTTTGCCCATACCTTTTCATCCTGGTCACTTCCATCCTTACTAACATGATTAAGCTTGGAACCACACATGGGCTCATAGCATCACCTGTGGAATGTTTCGAGAACATTATCCGATTTGCTAATGATACCATGATCCTAGTTAAACACGAAGACAATACTATCATCAATACCATTATCATCATCATATTCTTCTCTTGTATCTCGGGTCTCAAGATAAACTTTACAAAATCTTCCATCATTGGAATCAACACTCGTCAAGAAGTCGTCGATAGATACAAATCTCTTCTCCAATGCAAGATTGACAATTTCCATTCTTCTATCTCGACCTGCTCATCTCCCCACCCCTTTTCGCATAGTCTGTGGACCCCTATCATTGATAAGATCAAACACAAACTTCAATCTTGGACAAACCACTTCCTCAACTCCTTAACAGTGTCGTTACACGAATAACCACACACTACCTCAGTTGCATCCCACTTCCTAGTAAAACCTTAAATCGGATTGACTCTATCAGAAGATTGTTTCAATGGAACCTTACAACGAAGATCATAAGAGGATTAAAATGCATTTGGTTAACTGAGATATTGTATATGCACCTATTGAGTATAGAGGATGGGGTATCATAAACATCAAGATTCACACTTTATGTCTCATCACCAAGATTACTAACACCCTTACATCCAATTTTGATAAAATTTGGAAAACACTCATTCTCCATAAATACTACAATCAATCCACTCCATGGCACAAAACAAGAAAGTGCATATCTTCACCACTTTGGAGGTTCAGCAACAAAAAATTAGATACCATCACAAACTCAGTTTACTCTCCCCCCATTCTTTCACGAACATTAACTTCTGGAGTGACCCCTAGCATCATAACGACACGATACAAAATCTGAAATGCGACTTCCACATACCACCATCTATGAGAAGAATAACTACAGCCAGAGCACTACAACTTCTGACCAGTAATAGACAAAACTCTCTCAAAGTACACCGTACTAACAACCTCAACCCGAACTCTATTCAGGACATCATCTATGATCTTGAATACAATACTACAAATAGAATCTCATGGAAATGGGGGCCAACATATACTCCAAAAAAGCATACCTCTATCTTACCTTCATATGACACATTTCTAATATGACTACTATTTGGAAAATAAAATAGCCACATAGATATAAAATTTTCTTCTAGCTTATTTCAAACAACAAGATCCCAACTGACCACTATATCAATATGAGAGGTTTTCAAGGACCTATCAGATGCTACCTATGTCATTCTGTTGTAGAAACTACACAACACCTCTTCACCTCATGCCAATTTACATTACACTTTCTACACAAATACTTCTCACCACACACACTCACATATTGCACACTTTTGTCAAACTAGATCCAACACATACAATCTAATGATACTAATCGTTCAACACCAGACTTAATTATAACCATCTTCTAGAACATTTGGATAGAGATAAATTTGAGAAAATACCAAAATACTATCCGTCCTCAACACCAAATACAGACAGACATTGAACATTCCTTATACATTAACTTGCATTACAGATCTGACTTCCACATCTACATAGGTGATGGGAGAAGGTGAGGAGCAGGTGAATGTCTTCGGAGATCACAATGGCAAAGGTTGCTACACCTTGGAGGATATCATGGCGGACGACACTGGCTTCTGAACCAGATCATGAGCACCCTTATCAGGACTGGGATCACCTTTTTATGTTCTTATGCATGTTGAGGCTCGTTGATAAGGGGCGCCTCCCCTAGAACATTGCTACTTAGGATCCTTTATTTTGTCATCATATTTATGTTCATCATCTAACCTTGGAGCACATCCTCGGAAGTGTCCTCTTGGGTGGAACATCTTGTTACTCCATGTTTACCGGCATTCTATTTGTAAATATTTTTATTAATGCATGAACGATTTATCAAAAAAAATCATAACTTTGAACTAAACATACACCCGAGCAGAATATAAGTCTAACATAGTCAATATAGACGCTAGATCATATGTCCGATCAATGTATATTTCTAATATTTTATTTATTGAAGTATATAATTGGGTACAAACAATGACGAAGTGATACATCCACGTTGACTCAGAAATTAAGTTAAATTATTTTATTCAACTTAACAAGTCATTGTGTAAAATGTACGAGATGAGAGATGTGATACTAGGGCTGTAAACGTTGCGGGTACGGTGCGGGTATGGCCATAACCAGAACCATACCTTTTTATTTTTACGGGTACGGGTACGGGTACGGGTCTGGACCCGCATTACTCAATAGTCAGACCCGCACCATACCCGGAACCGCATAGAATGCGGGTATGCGGTGCAGTTCTGCGGGTATACGGTTCTGCTGTGCAATCTGTTTTATAAAAGCCAAAACTGATTTTTGAACACACTTTTAGGTCCAAATTAATTAAAAATTATCCCACAAAATGTACAAGTTCAATGCAGTTAAGAATTCTTCACGTAATCCCTGCTAGTGTAATAAAAATCTACTGTTTTGTGAAGCAATAGACTGACTAGAACTATCCCAAAAAGTATAAATTTACTGCTGTCCAGAATTTTCAAAGTGTTGCCTAAAAAAATGTATAAGTTCACTGCATTTTTGGCTGCTAGAGTAACAAAAATCTGTTGTTGGTCAAATAATAAATTTATTAAAATAGTCCCAAAAGTGCATAGATGTATTACTGTCCAGAATTTTCAACGTGGTGGCTGCTAGAGCAACACCAAATTGCTGATTTGGAGGCTTTTTGTGCTTACAAATCATTCAAGTACCTATTTTAAACTCAAAACTCTATTAGAAAAATCATACTCATACACATATGTGGTTTAAGTACTAGAACATCCCAATGGAACAAAAGACACTAAGAGAAAGAGATCCACCAATAATAGAATACAACATCGATCCTATCAGCACTCATTTGAGTGCTAGATGTCACATTATGTGTGGAATCAGTACCACTAGTGCCTCCTATTGCTTCTTGAGCATTGGACATGATAATACCTAACAAAAAAACACAATCTTAGTGTATTTTTAAGACAAGTTGTGCAACACACAGACAACAGAATGCATTACATGGAATCAAATTTGATATACAAACATGGATAAGGACACAAAAATAGGCAATCAATGAATCACATTCCAATTTCCAGGAAACAAAAATAGAACGGCACAAACAACAAGAACATGGCAGCAACCAATAGGACAATGAATCAAAGATTAAATTTCAGTATCATACCTTTCTCTGGTATGTAAATCACCACACACGCAGGTAAGACCGATCTGTGGATTTCAAGAGTCGGGTCCAGAATGTAGAATACAGTAGCAGCAACAGAGGAAGAAATAGCACCAAGTGACGAAGAAGATGCAGGAGAATCGAGCAGCTGCAACAGTAGTCAGTAGAGAAATCTGGAGCACGGCTGCCTCTGTCTGGAAGGTTGGGATTCAGTGTGCGTCGGCGGCCTGAATGAGGAGCCTCGAGGCCGGAGGCCCTGTCTTCGTCATCGTCGGCGTAGGTGGTGGCGGGCAGGAGCTCGCAGACCAGCACCGCGGGAGCCGGGAGGCGGCGGTAGCAGCGCGTGAGGCGGACTACTTCTGTGTCGTCCTCGGGGTGGTCTTGGACGAGGATTTGATCTGACCAGGAGGTGGTGGTTGTGGGGGAAGGCTAGGTCGTCGGAGACGAGGTCGCCGAGGCCGAGGAGGTCGAGTGTGCGATGGCCCAGCTGGCAGCGGTGCTGGCACTTCCCGCTGGGACTGACGAAGCCGCGGAAGGCAGCCGAGCCGCGAGCGTCGGAGCCGACAGAGCGTGATGATGAGAAAGTGGCATCCGGCTTGGAGATGAAGAAAAGAAGAAAAGAAGCTCGTTGCTCGATCGCCGATCGAATGGTTGAGACAGGGAGCAGTGATCGGTGATGGTCGCCGGTCGGCAATGGCGGCTGCGGGCCTGCGGCTGGGAACTGGAAGTCGGGAACCCTAGTTCTCCGTCGCTGGAACCCTAGTTCTCCGCTTTCTGCTGGAGTCGCGACTGATGGACTGAGTGAGAGGAGAGAATGCGAGTAGTCGAGTAGTGTGATTGTGTTGTGTGAAGAAAGAACGGCTAGCTGTGAGTATGTGAAAGAAACATGGACCGTTAGATCATATTTGGGTAGTTTTTCAGCCATTAGATTATGACAAATATGCATATATATATAATATTTATTTATATAGTAATACGGGTACACGGGTATAGCGGGTACGGGTATAGTTATACCCATTAGTGAACCCGCAATAATATGAGTATACGGGTATGCGGGTAAGCGGGTATGCGGGTCTAGAAATCTAGACCCTTGACGGGTTTTTTAAGGGTCTGAATTTGTGGGTCTGCGGGTCTACCCGTACCCATTTACAGCCTTATATGATACGAGGGTGTCTCTCCCAAGGTAGAGAAACAATTGCACAACATAATTTCTCTCCGACGGCTTATAAATTTCTTACTCCGGTTACAGGTTTATATATTTCTTACTCCGGTTACAGCAAACCAATTGGAAACCACTCCTCCACAATCTTTTCGTGCCAATAATACCCCAAGTACTCAGAATAACAAGGGAGATCAATCGGAAAGAAACTAACGGCATCTGTCCTTTATGCAATGAAAGGATCGCCTATGAATCTTGCCTCCAATTTTATACCGATCCCATTTATTTTCGGAAAGTAAAACCACACCCACACGCCTTCCAGACTTCCACGCTTGTATGACCAAGAAGCTTCCCCGCTACTTCGGATAATCGGATCCCACCATTGCCAGCGCGGCCAAAAGGGACCGCCAGTTAGATAAATGATTACGTTACTGCAGCTAATTACGTTACTGTGTAGCAGTTTGTTATTGTAGCTACGTTACAGTAGTAATCGCTTATTTAGTATGGGTTAAGCCCAATGTAGTGCAGTAAGTACATGTGAGAATGTAGTGTTGTTTCTAGTACAAATGACAAAGGAGTTTTATCCCATATTGTTCACTCCTAGAACTTTTGTGGTCCTCATATGTAGGATCACATGGGGCACTAGTGTCCTAAGGAGTCATAGGAAGGAGGTATGCTCACCTCTTTGGTGGGTGGGATTGTCACATCACAACACACGCACGCGCGCGCACCACGCCACACCTCGCCTGGCCTGGCTCGTGAGAATGTAGTGTTGTTTCTAGTACAAATGACAAAGGAGTTTTATCCCATATTGCTCACTCCTAGAACTTTTGTGGTCCTCATATGTAGGATCACATGGGGCACTAGTGTCTAAAGGAGTCCTACGAAGGAGGTATGCTCACCTCCTTGGTGGGTGGGATTGTGGATTGTGGAGAATGTCTTCCGTCTTCTTTTTGCACTAGGATACAACTAAGTAATTAATTACTCGTGTAATTAATTGTTGCTTTCTTATTCGGATTTCTTAATCCTAATTAGAAAGTGTGTCTCTTTTGCGGATTATTCTGTATTGTGTACAAGAGCAACCGAGTGTTTGCGTCTTACTGGGAATAGGATTAGGGACGTGATTAATTACTTTGCACCTGTCGTTGTTGCATGAACGACAATAACTAATATTATCAACACCGCCTGTCCCAGTCACTCCCGTCGTCATCGCCATGCAACTGTGGCCTCCATCCCCATCGGTCACCTCTTCCTCCGTCATTGCTCCCGTGACCCCACCATAGACAACCCCTACATCTTCTGTCGACGACGACATCACAACCGTGCGCCTTGGCCCTCACCGTCGCCCCCACCCCACCTCCTTTCTCTGTCGCAAGTCTCCGCAACACCCACAGCCAACAACACCACCGCTGCATCCACGACGCCTCCTACCGCCACTGTCGGCACCACATCCGGCCTCAGTCGTCAAAACTATCCACAATCCCGAATCCCCACTACTGTCGCCGCCACCCCAACCTTCGGCCTCAATCCGAAGTCCCATCCGCCATGGCGACCCACAATGGCCGCCCGACCGATGCCCCGTAAGGTAACTGCCGTCGCCGCCACCGACCTCCGTGGACAGTAATCCAGAAGCCCCAACCGTCCCCACCACCCTCCGTGGATAGGGGTAACTGTTGTCAACCCCTCATCGCCTCCCCCATTGCAGCAAAAGGGTTAGAAAATGACGGGCCATTTGGCACATTGTGAGGGGCAGGCGCTACACATTGACTTATTACGGGCCTGCTCCTAACGTAAAAGTTTCGGTAAAACAACTTAGCATAAAGGGACCCCCGCAACCCAAATAGTCAAACTTAAATCGGATGACTTCAATTCATTTTTTTGTATCCAACAACTGTGACACAAATAAGGTCAATAGAGTCGCGTGAATACCCCCACGTTCTCCGCTCCCTCTCCGCTACCTTCCCCACAGAACCCACCGTAATGCTTGTTGCTGCATTGACGGTCGCAATCGAGTGGTTATACGGAGGATCACTCCCACATCGCAAATGTGCCGAAATTTTCATCTATTACACGCAACGGAAGCTCCAACGAGATCTGGGTCACCTTTTGCTTGAATTAGTTGACGGAAGCAAGTGTGCACAACGACGACTGGTCAGAGGCAGAGGCCTTGATTGGAGTTAATGTAGGCGACGAAAGAAACATCAAGCTCGCTTTGAGCCAGGGCGTCGGAAGAGGTGGGTTCTGGAGACATCCGCAGTCGCTTGATCAAGCATTGCCGTCTCTTGCCTCTCAGCTAGGAGCAAAGGTACTGACTTTTTTCTTTTTCTTTCCTACTCATGTTAATGCATCCACGGAGAACTTGAACCTAAATAACAGAAATTCCGCTTTATTATAAAGAACATTCAAACTTATAAGCCATGAAAACTATTTGTAAGCCGTTGATTGTCATGCTACAATTTACCAGATCAGATATTGCATTTCTGAGATGTTAAATTGGGGGACTTAGACGCGAAGGTTCGGTCATTTAGAAAATTGCTCCTAATAATCTCATCATCCTGAAAAACTACATATCTATTTCTTAATATGATAAAAAGGTCATGAACTTCATGTTCTTTTTCAAGCTTCCGAGCCACAGTATCAAGACGACCTTCATCAATGAAGGACAACTTAGCATTTTCCTGCATTGAATGTAATGCATAAGTTTTACTAAGGTCAACGTTTTCTAAAAAGAAAATTTACAAACGAGTGGAGTTACTAGCATGTGTAGCATATGGTTCTACAATCTCAGACTAATCAGTGAGGAGACCACATGACATAGGTGGACTAACAAGTAACCCATAACCAGAAAACATAATATAGATAAACTAATACAAAAAGCTCCTATAACACAGTATTCCTTATAAAATCATTGGAAAAATAAGAGTCACAGTACACATCCAAATGGTTATACAGACAATGAGACATTGACAATTTTTTTTGTCTAAAATCTAGACTTATTCAAGTTATTACCTAAGAAAATAAATTACTGCCTCAAACTAGGCTTAAGAATGAACAGTAGCATTGGACAAAAAAATCCTTTGGTAGTTGAAAAAGATAACAGCGATGTAAAGTTATTAAGTTATTTGCCATGTAATATCTTGCCGTATGTATCAACTGATACATTAAGATCTTAAAAATAAACAACAAATATTAGTATCGTATACAAGCAAACACAAATTTAAGATGAAATCTAGACGTACAATCTAGATAAAATATAGCCAAAGTAGACTCATTTGTGGTCATTTTGTGGTTGTATGCTTTTGACAATATATGGGTGTTGCAATATTTGATTGAAAGAGAATACAAAATAGGGGAGTCCTAATAACATAAGAGAGAGATCATTCGTCTTTTAGGAAGAAGCACATATAATAGTTGTTCGAAAGGCTTAATTAGTGCCCCAATATTAAAACATAGCGAGGACCAGTACATTCCCTATAAATCTAAGGCAAAGGGAGCATAATGGAAGGGATAGAAACTAGCATATGAAAGGTGCATTTTAGGGCAATCCATACTAGTGAGCTCAACCCTTAAATGCGATTTTGCGGAAAGTTTTCCAGTCAACAATACATCTGCCCTGAGGCATTTTCTGAATTCTAATTGATAAGAGTCCAACACAGGCTTTCAGTATGTTTAAGTACCCGCATGATCTTTTTTGCTTCAAATTGGACTACACAGGAAAGATTACTGGATGAAGAAATCACAAAACATCACAATATGATTGCTAAAAGAAATTCAACTCACAACTTCTTTTTCAACAGTTGAATCTTTGATGGGGTTGTCATGGAAAATTTCAATAAGTATTATCATCCCTCGTAATAAGGATGACCGAGCATTAGATGATAAAAGAACATTAAAATTTAATAGATATACTAATTTTATTAGTGAGAAAGGTGTATTTTTAAAAGAGGAAACATTAATAAAGTACAATTTTAAAAATATAACACCAAGTAGAAACGTTTATATGGTACTCTACCTTGTCACTACCAGGGGTCTCATGCTTAAAACGATCTACACCCTCTTGGAGTCTTTTATTTAATAAAAAAAACAGTTCTTCAATGTTCCTAAGAACAAACTATATGCCAACAAGAACGATGAGTTGTAAAAGAATGTGATAGTATTCTAAAACTTATATTTTGGTAGAGCTACAAAGGCATACTTCTAATCTCTGTTTCTTAGTGGTGTTGTGATTGATATGATATTTGTCTTGAGTAATTGCCAAATGATGAAAACAATAAGAATCGGTAAAAGACTAGATCAAGTCAGGTACATGAAGAACACATTCTATAACTACATGCTTAAAAACATTACCACGAAACAATGACCCCTAGGCATTCACTTATGGACCTAAAGGGTATATCCTCTTTTCAAACAGTCATAATTGATAGCTGGCTTAGTGATCACCCACATTGAAAACTAAGTTGTGACTTGTTTAATGTTGGACAAGAAATACAATACAAGAATAAATAATCACAAACTAGAATATTGAAAAACAAAAACAAAAAGTTAGTCAACATAGTTATATACAAGCTCCTTACTTCCTAAACAAATGGAAAAAGATGATGTGGAGCACCATACATACACAATTACCTATTCAACTCTACAAGAAATACATTAAAAACTATGTTGTGACTTATTTAATGTTGGACAAGAAATAAATTACAAAAATAAATAATCACAAACTAGAATATTGAAAAAAAACAAAAAGTTACTCAACACAGTTATACACAAGCACTTTAATTCCTAAACAAATGGCAAAAGATGATGTCGAGCATCATACATACACAATTACCTATTCAACTCTACAAGCAATACATTGAAAACTAAGTTGTAACTTGTTTAATGTTGGTCAAGAAATAAATTACAAAAATAAATAATCATAAACTAGAATATTGAAAATCAAAAACAAAAAGTTAGTCAACACAATTATACATAAGCTCCTTACTTCCTAAACAAATGGGAAAAGATGATGTGGAGCACAAAACATACACAATTACCCATTCAACTCTACAAGCAATACATTTAAAAATTTGAACACACTTTGTGGTAATGAGTTCTAGTTTACCATGCCATTGATCTGTCTAACTTTCATACCCCCTATTTCAAATGGATATAATTTAGAAAAAAATAGGATATTTTATGTCAAAGAAATTGTGCAAATTACATATAGTGATATATTTTCGAAACTAAATGAATTAGTTTCTCAAGTTTGAATATTTAGTAAAAAACTCCACACCAACATGCATTTTTGGTCATGGACAACAAAGCATACTGAATTTTTGTATTTTAGCAATATCAAATAAAATATTCATTTGAACATAGCTCAAAAGTATTTTGTCATATATTTAGTTTTGTCATTGTCAAGTTTTCTAGTTTTCATTTCATTATTAACAACATCATGTTATTTCTCGTCCCATTACAAAAAGTACACTTGAACTTTTTTCAGATTTTGTATGATTTTATATCTAAGTATATACCAATATCTTACAAATTTAAGAAAATCTGCATTAGAATATCCTACAAAGTGTTGTAACAACTTTTAACTTACTTCATATGATACACTTCATGAAAATTATGAAACAATAATAATATTTTCATGAAAATATTAATCCAGCCTACAAATTAAATAATAATAATACATAAATATCAGACAATAGTAGATCTTGAACATGGGATAATGTTTCTTTGCATATTCACATATTTTTATGTATTTTACATGTATTTTCTATTCCATATATTTTACTATCTACAGTTAAATGGTTATAAACACGGTACGATTCTATATATTGTTTATAATTTTTCTAAGAAGGACAAGAAATATTTCAAGTGACTTTGATGTATATAAAAGGTTAAATACAATTAAGTCTTGTTTATAGATGTTTTACTCATTCAAACATGGTTTTTTCTAGGGGGAATTAAGAATTAGAATATAAATAAAAATCATTTACCTATAGTTATTTTCAATTCTTGGTAAGGTATAGAAGTATGATGTACTTGGAGACAGAAACATGTATATACATTTTGAAAGACCCAGGGAGGCAATTCATTCTTTTTCCAATCAAATGATTCTTTCTACTTTTTTATTTTGAAGTTTTGGAATGAGTAACGGGATAGTTAGCCGGAAAGAAAAATAGTTGAGTCGTGGTGCGTACTCCTATATAACTTTGATTGGAAATTTATTTAATAGTTTTAATGGTTCATTGCATCTCTGTTCTTTTTTATTCATTCCATTTAGAATCCTTATGCACTGAAGTCGCATCCTTATATTTAATCGAATATATATGTTTCTTAGATTAACTAATCACAACTTGTAACAAATCACACCTAACATAACTTGATATACTTAAGTTGGTCCTATGATGGCCTAGTTTGTCCTCCTAATTAGGCATACATCTAAAGTAATTTTACATAAAATGAGGTAGTCATGCATAATTTTCCTGAGTTTTCTTTGTAACTTTGATTATTTTTTTAGTACTATGTACAAATTTTATACATGTATATTTAAACCAATACTTGGTATTTATGTTCCCCAACGTAGAACTTATTCATCTTTAGGCAAATGATCCTAGTTTATGACTCATTCTCATCTCATAAGATGCCTAAGTGAACCAACGAGGGCACCCATGAAGGTTCCTTGACAACTAAATGTAACCTCATATTTCATTCTATGTGATATTCTAGATCGCAATACAAAATTACTTTGCATCTCCTACATAGTATATGCATTCCAATATTAAAGCTATCAATTAGAATGATTACTCAAGAAAATGAATATTTATCTATGTCATAAAAAGTTACATAATTTATAGACTTTAATAACAATTAGTTTCTCTTTCCAAGAGGTATTAAGTAATGGCGTATGTGGATTTCATAACCGATAAAAGTAGGATTGGTCATGGAAAGACTTGCTATGATAGATGTCGTGATTAATATTATATGAATGGAGTAGATGCTTTTATGGCTTTTGCATTTAGAAAGGAATCTACTAAAGAAGTTAGATGCCCATGTACTAAGTGTGAGAATAAATGCTATGGAGATATGTATAACATAAAGAGTCATATTATTATTAATGGGTTTATGGAAGACTATACAACTTGGACACGACATGGTGAGGTACCTAGAAATTCAGAAAGACATCCTTTAAATGAGATGATAGAATGTGTCGATGATATGTCTGGGCTTATTTATGATGCAATGGGGCATAATGACTATGTAGATTCAGACCATTCAATGAACAATTCTACAGACAAACATGGTAAAGATGTAAGACTATTCCAGAAAGTTGTGGATGATGCTAGCCAACCTTTATATCCTGGTTGCTCAAAATTTTCCAAATTGTCGTGCATTATTTGGGTGTTTGAATATAAATGCAAATTTAACCTGACTAATAGTTCATTATCAACTCTATTCTTGATGTTGAATGAGTTTTCTCCCGAGGGTAATTCTTTTCCAAAAAGTTGGTATGAATGCAAAAAGATAATGTCAACTTTGGGATTAGACTATCAAAAAATCCATGCTTGTCGGAATGATTGTGTTCTGTTTCGGGGCTAGTATGAGCATTTAAATAGTTGTCCTATTTGTGGATCTTCTAAATGGAAAAGATTGAAAAAGAAGAATAGGGTTTGGAGGTTGCAAAAGATCCCTGTAAAACTACTTCATTATTTTCCTTTAACACCAAGATTGAAGATGTTTTTCATGTCCAAAAAACTAGCTCCTCTTATGATTGGGCATCAAACTTTTACACATAGTACAAGTAATGACATGAGTCATCCTAGAGATTCTATAGCTTGGAAAGACTTTAATACAAAACATCCAACCTTTGGAGCTGATCCTCATAATACAAGACTTTCCCTTGCAAGTGATGGCTTCAACCCTTTTAGTATGTCAATGGGTAGTAGCTGGAGCACATGGCCTGTTATATTGATTTGCTATAATTTTCCACCTTGGTTGGTGATGAAACAATCATTATTTATGTTGTATCTTCTTATAGAAGGTCCAAAATCTCGTGGAAACAAAATTGATACATATTTACATCTTACTGGGAAGGAGATATTGAAATTGTGGGAAAGCCATGGTGATACTAATTTTACAGACGAAAATGTCAAATCTTGTGAACAGATAAGTCCTAAATTGCCAGAGGGATGGAAACGAAAGAGTATTTTTTTTAGCTTCCTTATTGGTCCACTTTGTTGATCCGACACAATTTAGTTGTTATGCACATAGAGAAGACCATATCTGAAAACATCCTCAGTTGGTTATTGTATAAAGATGGTGAAAGTAAAGAGAATGTTAATGCTTGTTTGGACATGCAAAAGTTGAATATGAGGAAATCACTTTAGCCTAAAAAAAGAAACCACAACGGTCAATTTGTTTTGCCGCATTCACCTTATAGTATGAACGGGAAAGAAAAGGAAACTTCTTATCAGTTTTCAAAGACTTGAAATTACCAGATGGGTTTTCTTCAAATATATCAAACAAATTTCAAGTTGAAACAAAAAAGATTGTTGGGTTTAAAAGTCATGAACACCATACTTTGATCCAACATCTCTTACCTTTGGCTCTAAGAAGAACTCTTCCAAGACCAGTTGCCAAAGTGCTGATTGAATTTTGTAATTTTTTCAAGTCTTTGTGTGCAAAAAGAATTAGTGTTCAGAAGATGGAAAAACTTGAAAGATTGATGTCGATTATTCTTTGCAAGCTTGAGCGCATCTTTCCATCCACATTCTTTGACATTATGTGTAACATCCCTGACCTGGGTTACAAACTAACCCTAAATGTTTTGCCTAAATATGTAATTAAATACTTGTGATTATTCCCTGGCATGTAATTAAGTTCCCCAAGAACATACAATTTCAATTTTGTCCTTTTTAAACAAAGTTGTAGTATTGTTTTGTAACGCAGGGACCTATGTGCAAATTACCCAGTTAAGGGGTTTAACTTGCAAATTTCACAAGTTAAGATGTTCTTCTGGTAATTATACATCATATGAGTGAATATGATGAAATATAATGGATTTCCCAAGCCTGGGCATCAAGATGCAGCTTGTGGAATGACCTTTGTGCTTAAAAACCCTAATTTGGAGTAAAGTGCAATTTACCCAAATTGTGGGGTGCAAATTGTAAAATACACCTTCTAGAACATCTTTTATGACTCTTGACATCATTTAAAGTAAAAATGATGAAAGGGAAACTTCAATGAAGTAATCAGATAAGAAAAATGATCTTTGTGGTAAAATTCACCTAGTATGAGAATGGAGACCTTTCATATATGTACCTTAGTTTGCTTAATGGTTTTATTTACCCTTAGATCTTGATTTTCGATGAGCTTGCAAAAATTTTGATGACTTGGACGTGTCTTAGAAACAAGGAGGGACTTGGATGAGAAATCCATGTTTTAGAGGTCCTTATGATAGAAAATAGCCTAAACTATATAAGCCTTCACCCTTGCAAACCCAACTAAACGTATCCTTTATCCTCTTCATTTCTCATCTTCCTCAACCAGCCAAGGCAGAGCTCTGGACCTCAGGGAGAACGACCAACTAGTGCTAAGGTGAGAAGGAACCATCTTCAAGCTCGAATTCATGGAGGAATTCTTCTTAAAAGGTTGGTTCTATGGTTAACTCACTTAGATTCTTTATTCTAGCCGACCATCCCCATCTTTTCCTTGGAGAATCACCTCTGGCCGAGTTGTGGAGCTCAAGACGCCATTAGAAATTGGAAGCTTGGAGCTCTAGGAACAACGTTTGAGGCGGGTTTTATAACTCTAAACTCTTTGCTTTATATGCATATCTTTGTTCTTGCAATTTAAGCTTTAGTTCTTCTACCCCCTTTCTTCCTTGCACTTTTGCAAGCAAAACCGTGGTATAACCGACCTGAACAGAGGTTGAAGATGATGAGACTGAATTCTTAGGCAACTTTATCAACCGACCTTGGACCCTTTTTGGTCCAAACGGTTGCAAACCGTTTAAGGTCAAACGGTCTCAAACCGTTTGATCTCATGCGGTCTTGCAAGACCGTTTGGATCAAAACGGTCTCAAGACCGTTTGATAGGGTTGACCAAGGGACGATCATTTAAGGGTATGTTGGTAACATGTTGAGTTTAATTCCTACAAAGAATCATAATCTAATTCTTAACCAATTGAGAGTTGAAGGCACTTCAACACCCTAACCCTAATCGGGTTGAAATTGCTGATTTCAAGTATAGATCTTGTTGAGTTTTGGGTTGAAGGACCCAAACGGTCTCAAGACCGTTTGGGGATTCATCCAAACGGTCTCAAGACCGTTTGGTGACAACCCAAGACCATTTGGAGGTCTAGGGTTGAGGTAATTTGATGGTTTGAGGGTCCAATTACAATAAGTTGAAGAATTGATAAAAATGCTGATTTTAGACCTAATTAGGGTTCCACCCTTATCCAACCGACTTGGTTTTTGATCAAACTTTGGGCAAATGGTCTCAAGACCGTTTGGAGGATGTCCGAACGATCTCAAGACCGTTTGGGCCAAGTTTGGGCCCAATTGGAGGTCAACTTTCCCCAAACGGTCAACGCACCCCAAACGGTCTCAAGACCGTTTGAGGTCAAACGGTCTCAAGACCGTTTGAGACCAAACGGTCTCAAGACCGTTTGGTGGTTGAAGGTTGAAACCGTTTGGAGATGTTCAAGGTTGTTTATACTTAATCAATTGAAGGTGTAATGGGTTTAATGGTGATCTGATCTAAACCCTAATGATAACCTAGGACATTAAGGGATTAAGTGACTAATGATTTGACCCATGATGGTGATCAATGATGTAAATTACCAAAATGCCCTTGAAGGGTACAAGTGAGTGATATCTTGTTTTAATCAATCTCTAATCACATGTTAGTGGTGATTTGACTTATGATAGTCAATGAGGACTTGTCCCAACCTAATCTAGAGTGGTGTAATCACCATCTACTAGTAAGAGGAGAGAGAAAGTACCATTTATGGTTGAAACTCAAGTAAAGTACCTTTAATACATATGAATGTGCATGATTAGGGTATGATCCACCTATGTGAGATCATGGAAACCCTAATTGTGATAATTGATGAATCTTAATCTTATCTGAGGTCTTTAATGATGATGTTTCTCATACATGATGATGTTATGAGTTCAATTCACCATGAGTTGACTAGTAAACCCTAATTTGAGGGTGATGACATGTAATGTGAATAGTAAACCCTAATTGATGAAAATTAGGGAACCTAACTCTTGTAAGAGTAGGAAGGTATAACTTCTTTGAAATGAATTGTTTATTGTTATCAGTTGAATTGACCATGCAGGTTCTTATTAGAAGATAATCATATCCAGGTAAGGATGATGATACCATATTCATTGAAAGCATATTATTAGCTTTATGAATAGTGAAATACCCTGTTGCCTAGTAAGTGGCATCTAATGAGATTGTTAGACTGCGAGAGCCATGAGTATCATCAAGGTCATGATTAACAGATGACTTGTGATGAGATGATTGAGAAATGATAATTGATGTGAGTTAGACTTGTTACATTTAAGTATTCTACTTTCATAGCTTCTATGCTAATGATTAATGTTTGATAACATGTATGATGTTAAAGAATACTGAAATGTACCTAACTAATCAAGTATAATCATACCATGTAGAGCCCTGATCATAGATCCATCATTGTCAGAAAGCAAAATGATGGTGAAACAGGTTTTCCTAAGGGAACTCCTGGATCGCATACTTTTGAGTATGTGGGGGAATATGGATGTGTAAATCCTTACATCCTAGTGTAGGAATTGATGTAGATGTATCTTAATCCATCAACCCTTCACTATATGTTTATGCTGCAACACAATTCTCTCGAGGAAATCCTTATACCGCATCAATCAGAGATAAACAAGAAATCTCTCGATGACGAAGAGAGTACAAAATGCCACTGTAACTCTAAAAATAGCGAAGTACCAGATTACCCTGGTGAGCTATATTAGCAGAGACACAAGATGTCCTGCAAGTTATCCTCACTCTGACTGAGGAAGATGAGGTCATAAGAATCCGGCTCTTTTGATGACCTAGGTATGATACCTATGCGACTTAACAAGTGATCGGTTGGAGTATGAGCGGTATACCTCATCTCCACAGGGCATAATAATGTTTGTAAAACATAATAAACAATGTAGTATATCTGTTAGGATTAACTACGAGATACTTGATTGATGTTACACTGTATAGTATACATGTTCTTCATATTTCTTAAATGATGAACTTCTGCTTATTACCAAACTGCTGTTGAATACTTTGAGAGCTTTTATTGCTTTTGTTATTCTTTGAATTGCTATATAAAGCTTCTAGTGGAGAGTTATAACTCTCGCTGGGATGATTATTTAAAATTGTCTCACCCCGTAGACTTCAACTTTTTAGGTGGTCGTCGAAGACGGAGGAACCAGCCTACAGGTGACCAAAACCAGCAGCAGCAGCACCAGGAGCAGCAGTGAATCTCAGGTGGAGATACTGACTGCTGAGTTATGTAGTTAGATAGTCGTATGCCGTCTCTGTACTCTCAGGTCCTTGGAGTAACTGGTCTGAGATTTTGGTTTTGACTCTTGAGATTTTGTATCATGTTGTATATAATTACTAAAGAAGTAATTATCAGAGATGTAAACAGTTTATTTCCTTTTCTATGGAAGGAGTTTTATGGTTTCAAGATCTTATCTCAAAAAGTTTTAATTTCCCGTGATTTTTGTCTTCCGCTGTTAATCGATTGCTTCCGCTAAGTTAAATCGTGTTTATATCGTGGTTTTGGAGATCGGAGCCCACAATTTAGTGGTATCAGAGCTCTAGGTTCGCTGAGTCTACAGAGACATAGGACTTAGGATGTCGAGTATATCCTCAGTGTTTCTTCCTTATCTAATAGAATCTTCTGCTCCTCAGGAGAAGAAGATATATAAGGATGTCTGAGCCACATGAGGAGTATGAGGTGGAAAGTAGTGTTGCTGCACCTCGAGAAGGTGCAAGGAACCTAGAAATAGAGCAACCTGTACCTGAGCCACCTATGGAGCCACCACAGTTTGACCTAGCTAACATGGACAACCCAGCTGTTGAAAACTATGTTCGGGCAGTTTATGACTGCCATGACACACATCACTTACAGGATACCTATGCCTGTACCTAGGGCACCTATCCAGCCTGAAGGACAAGGTATCGGTAAGACGTTCGAGTGACTTCGTCATGTCAAAGCTACCGAATACTTTAGAACAGCTGACCCCACAGATGTTGATCTGTGGTTAACTGAGTTGGAGAAAGCCTTCAGAATCTTGAACATCCCTGAAGCTGAGAAGGTTAGACATGCAGTCTATCTTCTCAAAGGAAGTGCTGGTCACTGGTGGACCATGGAAGAGAAGAAGAGGCCTGGAATAGAGATCTCGTGGGAAGACTTTCGTCAGGAATTTGTCCTCATATATTTTCCAAAGACCTTCCTGGACGAGAAGATCTCTCAGTTTGAGAGACTGAGGCAGGGCATGATGAACATTAGCGAATATGAAGCTAAGTTCATGGAGTTGTTGCGGTTCTATCCGCACATGGCTGCCACAGAAGAAGAGAGGATCAGAAGGTTTGAGAAGGGTTTAAATGCCGACATGACTACTCCCGTGTCTGCTCTAGAAAACCGGGAGAGGTTCGCTACCTTCGTTGAGTCAGTCCGAAGGATAGAGAGATCCGTAGTCGAGAAAAGGCAAACCCAAAAGAGATATCCACAGTTCCATGGATCTTCATCTAGAGACTTTAAGAAGCCTAGATTCTCTGCACCTACACCTCCACCACTCAGATCTAGTTCTCAGACTTAGTGGTCCCCAAGTAGAGGTAGAGGAGGGAGTTTACCGCCACAAGAGACTCGCAGTTCAACATCAATGCCAGTCACAAGACCACCAAGACCACAACAACGGGAAAGAAGCTGCTACAACTGCGGAAAGGTGGGACACTTGATGAAGGACTGCATGTCTAGGCCTGTTAGTGTGAAACAGCTTCCGAGACAGAATCAACAGGGGTCATAGAGAAGGCAATCTCAAGGAGCAGCTCAAGGACGTGGACAAGCGTCTCAAGCTGGATCATCAACACCAACTCAACACCAGGCGACAGCGAGGTTCTATGCTATGAACCCACCAGATGCAGTGGTCAATCCACGGGTTGTGGCAGGTCAGATGGGACTTTTATATTCTAATATGTCTAAATCCTGTATTGCATCTGTTCTGATTGACCCGGGTGCTACACACTCCTTTGTCACTCGGAGAGTGATTCGCAACTGCAATATGACAGTTAGTCATAGGGCAGATAGCTTGTTTTTTGAAACCCCGTTGAGTGGGTCTGCTGTTTTGCAGGAGGTATGCTCTCCCTGCATCCTCTTCTTTTCTGATCATCACATTCAAGTGGACCTTATACCACTTGATATGCAAGGGTTTGATATAATCCTCGGGATGGATACCTTAGAAAGGTATCGAGTTGTCTTGGATTGTGAATCCAAGTTGGCTGTGTTTGCTGATAAAAGCAACACATGGATCTTTCGAGGAGAAAGAAAAATTCTGCCCACATGTCTTGTGTCAGCTATGGTCGTCGATAAGTTGATGAGACAAGGATGTTATGCATTCTTGGCCCATGTGGTAGATACTACCATAGAGAGTCCCAACCCTGTTGAAGTTCCTGTAGTCAGGGAATTCGAAGATGTGTTTCCTGAAGAACTTCCCGATATACCACCGCCTCGGGAAATTGATTTTGAGATCAATTTGGTCCCAGATATAAAACCCATAGCTCAGACACCGTATAGGATGGCGTCTGCCGAAATGGCAAAACTCAAGAAACAACTTCAAGAGTTACTTGAGAAAGGTTTCATCCGACCGAGTACTTCACCTTGGGGTGCTCCGGTTTTGTTTGTTAAAAAGAAAGATGGGTCAATGCGGTTGTGCATTGATTACAGACAACTCAATAAAGTAACAGTAAAGAATAAGTACCCTCTGCCTAGGATTGATGATCTTTTTGACCAGTTGCGTGGTGCAACAGTCTTCTCAAAGATAGACTTGAGGTCAGGATATCATCAACTTCGTATTAAGGACAATGACATATCTAAGTCTGCCTTTAGGACAAGATATGGTCACTATGAGTTCACAATTATGTCGTTTGTACTAACTAATGCACCAGCTGCATTTATGGAACTCATGAATAGAGTCTTTCGACCTTTCCTCGATCAGTGTGTTGTCGTCTTCATAGATGACATTATGATCTATAGTAAGGATGCTCAGCAGCATGAACGACATCTTCACCAAGCTTTGACCTTGCTAAGAGAACACAAGCTATACGCTAAGTTTAGCAAGTGTGAGTTTTGGTTGCCGGAAGTGTCTTTTCTTGGACATGTGGTATCTGCCTCGGGTATTTGTGTTGACCCTAAAAATGTAGAATCTGTTCTACAGTGGGAACAACCGAGGACACCGACGGAGATTCGAAGTTTCTTAGGGTTAGCTGGCTACTACCGAAGGTTCATTAAGAACTTCAGTTCTATAGCCTTACCCTTGACCAAGTTAACCAAGGAAAGATTTTCCTTTTGCCTGGAGTGATAAGTGTCAATAGTCCTTTCAGCTGTTGAAGGAGAGGTTGACAAGTGCACATGTACTTGTGCTACCTGAATAAGGCAAAGGATATATAGTTTTCTGTGATGCCTCCAAGAATGGACTTGGATGTGTGTTGATGCAGGATAAGCAAGTGATTTCTTTTGCTTCCCGACAGCTTAAGAAACACGAGGAGAATTATCCGACACACGATCTGGAGTTAGCTGCCGTGGTTCATGCCTTGAAGATCTGGAGACATTATCTCTACGGAGAAACATTCCAGATTTTCACAGACCACAAGAATCTTAAGTATATATTCTCTCAGCATGAGCTTAACATGAGGCAACGTCGCTGGATGGAGTTAATCAAGGACTATGATTGTACAATTGATTACCATCCGGGCAAGGCCAATGTGGTTGCAGATGCCTTGAGTAGGAAATCAGCAACATCAACCATGGATAGAGCACAACTAAGTTCCTTAGTATGCTCTAGAAGAGATATGCTTATCTCTTTAAGGCAAGACAATGTGCAGTTAAAGGTGTCATTGTTAGCCGGTTTATTAGCTGAGATGCATATCAAACCTACCCTAAGAGAGCAGATAAAGGAGGCACATCAAGTTGATGCTATAGTTTAGCAGATCGGATCTGAGTATGGTGATGGGAAGCGAGATGGTTTTTATGATTCAAATGACCAAGTGGCATGCTATCATGGGAGGATGATAGTACCAGATGTGGATAACCTGAGGAAGTTAGTCCTGGAGGAAGCTCATTCTTCGATGTACGCTATGCATCCAGGGAGCACCAAGATGTATCGAAATTTGAAAGATATGTATTGGTGGCCTGGGATGAAGAAGGATGTAGCTGAGTTTGTTCTGAAGTTTCCTGTGTGTCAGCAAGTTAAGGCTGAACACCAGAAGCCTACAGGAACAATGCAACCTTTACCCATACCACAGTGGAAGTGGGACCATGTGACCATGGACTTTATTGTTGGCCTACCCAGGACAAGCAAAGGACATGATTCCGTTTGGGTGAATGTTGATAGGTTGACAAAGACAACACATTTCTTACCTGTCAAAACAACCTATTCTGCTGAAAGGTTATCACAGTTGTATGTCCAAGAGATAGTGTGTTTGCATGGAGTTCCTGTCACTATAGTCTCTGACAGAGGTCCCCAGTTTACAAGTCGTTTTTGGGAGCAGTTACATAGAGCTTTAAGCACCAAGTTAAGGTTTAGTAAAACCTTTCATCCACAGACTGATGGACAGTCAGAAAGGACTATACAGACCTTGGAAGACTTGTTGAGAGCATGTGTTCTCCAGTTTACTGGAAGTTGGGATCTACACCTAAGCTTGATAGAGTTTGCCTATAAAAATAGCTATCAACATAGTATTGATATGGCACCTTATGAAGCCTTGTATGGAAGATGTTGTAGATCACCCTTGTGTTGGTATGAGACTGGTGAACATCAGTTGTTAGGTCCTGATCTTGTACAGCAGACTACAGAGAAGATCAAAGTTATACAGCAACAGCTTAAGACTGCACAGGATAGATAGAAGTCTTATGCCGACAAACGTCGTAGACCCTTAGAGTTCCAGGTTGGAGACAGAGTGTACCTCAAGGTCTCACCTTAGAAAGGAGTCCTTCATTTTGGAAGGAAAGGAAAGTTAGCTCCTAGATTTATGGGGCCTTATCCAATTGTTGAACGAGTTGGAAAGGTGGCCTATAGACTAGAGTTACCTCCAGAGTTGCAGAAGTTACACCCTGTGTTTCACATTTCTATGCTGAGGAAATGTCACCCTGACAACCTATGGAAGTAGAATTGAATGAAGATATAACTTATGAGGAAGGACCTGTGTCAATCCTTGATAATAGAATTAAAAAGTTAAAGAAGAAAGATGTAAGCCTTGTGAAAGTCCTCTGGAACCACCGTGGTGTCGAAGAAGCCACTTGGGAACTAGAGTTTGAGATGAGGAGGAAATACCCTGCTCTTTTCTCCTAATATGTTTTATCGATTTCGGGGACGAAATCCTTGTAAGGGGTGGATAATTTGTAACATCCCTGACCTGGGTTACAAACTAACCCTAAATGTTTTGCCTAAATATGTAATTAAATACTTGTGATTATTCCTTGGCATGTAATTAAGTTCCCCAGGAACATACAATTTCAATTTTGTCCTTTTTAAACAAAGTTGTAGTATTGTTTTGTAATGCAGGGACCTATGTGCAAATTACCCAGTTAAGGGGTTTAACTTGCAAATTTCACAAGTTAAGATGTTCGTCTGGTAATGAGACATCATACGAGTGAATATGATGAAATATAATGGATTTCCCAAGCCTGGGTATCAAGATGCAGCTTGTGGAATGATCTTTGTGCTTAAAACCCCTAATTTGGAGTAAAGTGCAATTTACCCAAATTGTGGGGTGCAACTTGTAAAATACACCTTCTAGAACATATTTTATGACTCTTGACATCATTTAAAGTAAAAATGATGAAAGGGACGCTTCAATGAAGTAATCAGATAAGAAAAATGATCTTTGTGGTAAAATTCACTTAGTATGAGAATGGAGACATTTCATATATGTACCTTAGTTTGCTTAATGGTTTTATTTACCCTTAGATCTTCAGTTTTGATGAGCTTGCACAAGTTTTGATGACTTGGACGTGTCTCAGAAACAAGGAGGGACTTGGATGAGAAATCCATGTTTTAGAGGTCCTTATGATAGAAAATAGCCTAAAC
Organism: Alisma plantago-aquatica; assembly: GCA_963693085.1. Classification (NCBI taxonomy): domain Eukaryota; kingdom Viridiplantae; phylum Streptophyta; class Magnoliopsida; order Alismatales; family Alismataceae; genus Alisma; species Alisma plantago-aquatica. Next base: position 393,859,414 of record OY856411.1, on the reverse strand, counting down.
TATATAAGCCTTCACCCTTGCAAACCCAACTAAACGTATCCTTTATCCTCTTCATTTCTCATCTTCCTCAACCGGCCAAGGCAGAGCTCTGGACCTCAGGGATAACGACCAACTAGTTCTAAGGTGAGAAGGAACCATCTTCAAGCTCGAATTCATGGAGGAATTCTTCTTAAAAGGTTGGTTTTATGGTTAACTCACTTAGATTCTTTGTTCTAGCCGACCATCCCCATCTTTTCCTAGGAGAATCACCTCTGGCCGAGTTGTGGAGCTCAAGACGCCATTAGAAGCTTGGAAGCTTGGAGATCTAGGAACAACGTTTGAGGCGGGTTTTATAACTCTAAACTCTTTGCTTTATATGCATATCTTTGTTCTTGCAATTTAAGCTTTAGTTCTTCTTCTACCCCCTTTCTTCCTTGCACTTTTGCAAGAAAAACCATGGTATAACTGACCGGAACAGAGGTTGAAGATGATGGGCATGAATTCTTAGGCAACTTTATCAACCGACCTTGGACTCTTTTTGGTCCAAACGGTTGCAAACCGTTTAAGGTCAAACGGTCTCAAACCGTTTGATCTCATGCGGTCTTGCAAGACCGTTTGGATCAAAATGGTCTCAAGACCGTTTGATAGGGTTGACCAAGGGACGACCATTTAAGGGTCTGTTGGTAACATGTTGAATTTAATTCCAACAAAGAATCATAATCTAATTCTTAACCAATTGAGAGTTGAAGGCACTTCAACACCCTAACCCTAATCGGGTTGAAATTGCTGATTTCAAGTATAGATCTTGTTGAGTTTTGGGTTGAAGGACCCAAACGGTCTCAAGACCGTTTGGGGATTCATCCAAACAGTCTCAAGACCGTTTGGTGACAACCCAAGACCGTTTGGAGGTCTAGGGTTGAGGTAATTTGATGGTTTGAGGGTCCAATTACAATAAGTTGAAGAATTGATAAAAATGCTGATTTTAGACCTAATTAGGGTTCAACCCTTATCCAACCGACTTGGTTTTTGATCAAACTTTGGGCAAACGGTCTCAAGACCGTTTAGAGGATGTCCAAATGATCTCAAGACCGTTTGGGCTAAGTTTGGGCCCAATTGGAGGTCAACTTTCCCCAAACGGTCAACGCACCCCAAATGGTCGCAAGACCGTTTGAGGTCAAACGGTCTCAAGACCGTTTGAGACCAAACGGTCTCAAGACCGTTTGGTGGTTGAAGGTTGAAACCGTTTGGAGATGTTCAAGGTTGTTTATACTTAATCAATTGAAGGTGTAATGGGTTCAATGGTGATCTGATCTAAACCCTAATGATAACCTAGGACATTAAGGGATTAAGTGACTAATGATTTGACCCATGATGGTGATCAATGGTGTAAATTACCAAAATGCCCTTGAAGGGTACAAGTGAGTGATATCTTGTTTTAATCAATCTCTAATCACATGTTAGTGGTGATTTGACTTATGATAGTCAATGAGTACTTGTCCCAACCAAATCTAGAGTGGTGTAATCACCATCTACTAGTAAGAGGAGAGAGAAAGTACCATTTATGGTTGAAACTCAAGTAAAGTACCTTTAATACATATGAATGTGCATGATTAGGGTATGATCCACCTATGTGAGATCATGGAAACCCTAATTGTGATAATTGATGAATCTTAATCTTATCTGAGGTCTTTAATGATGATGTTTCTCATACATGATGATGTTATGAGTTCAATTCACCATGAGTTGACTAGTAAACCCTAAGTTGAGGGTGATGACATGTAATGTGAATAGTAAACCCTAATTGATGAAAATCAGGGAACCTAACTCTTGTAAGAGTAGGAAGGTATAACTTCTTTGAAATGAATTGTTTACTGTTATCAGTTGAATTGACCATGCAGGTTCTTATGAGAAGATAATCATATCCAGGTAAGGATGATGATACCATATTCATTGAAAGCATATTATTAGCTTTATGAATAGTGAAATACCCTGTTGCCTAGTAAGTGTCATCTAATGAGATTGTTAGGCTGTGAGAGCCATGAGTATCATCAAGGTCATGATTAACAGATGACTTATGATGAGATGATTGAGAAATGATAATTGATGTGAGTTAGACTTGTTACATTTAAGTATTCTACTTTCATAGCTGCTATGCTAATGATTAATGTTTGAGAACATGTATGATGTTAAAGAATACTGAAATGTACCTAACTAATCAAGTATAATCATACCATGTAGAGCCCTGATCATAGATCCATCATTGTCAGAAAGCAAAATGATGGTGAAACAGGTTTTCCTAAGGGAACTCCTGGATCGCATACTTTTGAGTATGTGGGGGAATATGGATGTGTAAATCCTTACATCCTAATGTCGGAATTGATGTAGATGTATCTTAATCCATCAACCCTTCACTATATGTTTATGCTGCAACACAATTCTCTCGAGGAAATCCTTATACCGCATCAATCAGAGATAAACAAGAAATCTCTCGATGATGAAGAGAGTACATAATGCCACTGTAACTCTAAAAATAGCGAAGTACCAGATTACCCTCGTGAGCTATATTAGCAGAGACACAAGATGTCCTACAAGTTATCCTCACTCTGACTGAGGAAGATGAGGTCATAAGAATCCGGCTCTTTTGATGACCTAGGTATGATACCGATGCGACTTAATAAGTGATCGGTTGGAGTATGAGCGGTATACCTCATCTCCGTAGGGCATAATAATGTTTGTAAAACATAATCAACAACGTAGTATATCTGTTAGGATTAACTACGAGATACTTGATTGATGTTACACTGTATAGTACACATGTTCTTCATATTTCTTAAATGATGAACTTCTGCTTATTACCAAACTACTGTTGAATACTTTGAGAGCTTTTATTGCTTATGTTATTCTTTGAATTTCTATATAAAGATTCTAGTGGAGAGTTATAACTCTCACTGGGATAATTATTTAAAATTGTCTCACCCCGTAGACTTCAAATTTTTAGGTGGTCGTCGAAGACGGAGGAACCAGCCTACAGGTGACCAAAACCAGCAGCAGCAGCACCAGGAGCAGCAGTGAATCTCAGGTGGAGATACTGACTGCTGAGTTATGTAGTTAGATAGTCCTATGCCGTCTCTATACTCTCAGGTCCTTGGAGTTAGTGGTCTGAGATTTTGGTTTTGACTCTTGAGATTTTGTATCATGTTGTATATAATTACTCAAGAAGTAATTATGAGAGATGTAAATAGTTTATTTCCTTTTCTATGGAAGGAGTTTTATGGTTTCAAGATCTTATCTCAAAAAGTTTTAATTTCCCATGATTTTTGTCTTCCGCTGTTAATTGATTGCTTCCGCTAAGTTAAATCGTGTTTATATCGTGGTTTTGGAGACGGAGCCCACATTATGGTCCATTTAACTATACATTTACCACATGAGGCTAGAGTTGCTAGTGGTGTGGAGTATAGATGGATGTATCCAGTGGAAAGATTTCTTTACTCTTTGAAACAATTTGTACGCAATAGAAGCAGACCTGAAGGGTCCATTGCTGAGGGATATCTTTTAAAAGAGGTGACTACTTTTTGCCAACATTATCTAGAAAATGTGGATTCTTGCTTAAGTAGGCATGTAAGATATGGTGATGGACCTATTGGTGCTAGCCTATTTTTGACTCCCTCATATGCAGAAATCAACCAAGCTCGTCGCTTCATTTTTTTTCAATACAACTGAGATTGAGCCATACTTATTGTAAGTATCAAACTTATAGTTTTCTGGTGATGACTTTCCTTTAGAATCCTCTATATATCCATAATTTTTCTTATTGTAAATACATTTTTAAGGATGCATGCTCATGAGATAAGACAACAAAATCTGTCCTGGAATGAAGTGGAAATACAGGTTGAACAACACAATCATTTTGTTAACTGGCTCTCAAACTATGTAAGTTTTGATCTTTGTATAAAGAGTTGAAACTCAATTCATTTTATTTAATGTCATTAATATTAGTTTCATTTTTATCAGGTAAATTTACTCCCACGAGACATGGCAACTCCTAATGCTGTGAGAATTCTTTCTAGGAGGCCTACATTAGGAGTACGTTCTTATAAAGGATATTTTATGAATGGCTAAACATTTGAAATTGAAGCAGTAGATAGTGGTCGTGTCACCCAAAACTGTGGTATTCAAACTAAAGTCCCTGATGACAACATGTATTATGGAGTGTTAGTAGACATACTAGAGCTTCAATATGAAAGTATTCCTCCCATTTGTCTTTTCAAATGTAGATGGTATGATATGGAGGAAGGCATAGGTTCATATGTTGATTAATTTGGTTTCACTTTGGTTGATACATCGAGGACAAGTTTTGATGATGAACCCTTCATTTATCCCGATCAAGCCACTCAAGTTTTTTACTCTATAGATATATAAGACAAAAATTGGAGTGTTGTTTTTCATTGGACACCAAGAGACACTTTTGATATTCCTTTGAGTACTATAATTAGTGAACATAATCAAGTGCATGGTGAACTGGATGAAATTATTGAGATAGATGATGTTTCTGAAGATATACTTGTTGATACTACTTTTTAATTTAAAAAATAGTACAAAGGTAATCTAGTTTGAAAGACTGACTTGTGTTTAATTATATTTTTCAAATATATTATATAATGGATTGTGGTATATAAGTGTTTTATATTTATTTTGCAGAGTTGACTACAAATATGCCACCAAAGAAGAAGGTGAAGTCATTAAAAGAAGTGGTACGAGCTGAAAATAAACATTATTCAACTATTTGTAATTCACTTCCATCTGAAAGTGTGTCATCTGGATCACAAGAACAATTGTTGTCTTCTATAGCTTGTAAGTGTTATTATTTTTTTCTTAGTTTGCTAAAATACTTTATATTATATTTGTTTTTGGTTTGTTTAGGTATGGCTCGGAAAAAGAAAATTGTCAAAGATAACTCTAATAAACCCTAAACATGTGGACTACAGGACGATGGAATTGTTGATATAGGTTATTAATGCTTTTTTGTTTAATTATGTATAGTTTGTAAGTGAAATCATGTAATCTCTTATGTTTTCATATACTAATGACTTCAATTTAAGTTGCAGCTCATCAAAAGCACAAATTGAAAGATTCAACAAGTCAGAATGGTGTGGGTGCAAAAGGTAATTATTTTTTTAGTATCTGAGATTACAAAAAACAACAAACTATGTGAAATGTACTAGGTTCATGAGATTTTTTTTAGTACATTGGAAAGTTATAATTTGTTTATTTATGAAATTATTTTTTCAAACAACAATGATTCATGAGATAAATGCAACTGAAACTGCTAGCAAACAATTGGGTTCTTGCTCAAAAAATGCACTAGGGTCTAAAGGATTGGTCCATAGCTCCAAAAATGTACTAGGACCTAAAGGAATGACAAATACTTCAAAAGTAAGAGAAAGTAACATCTCCAAGAGTTCAGTCCCCTTTTCAGCATATGGTGATGGGTTAATGAAAGATGTTCGTTTAGGTAATCAATGCACTAGTTTTCTTAAATATTTATATTTCCAAACAACTTCCAATTGTGGTTAGAATTTAGCTCATTCAAGGAAAATGCTAGAATCCTTGACTCAAAATGGATTAGGTTCAAAACAACCCATCCTTAGTTCTTATGATCCAAACAAAAAATAGAAACCATCGATATTCAAGTCTAAATACCATGTATCATGAGGAGCCTAGGACAAAAGAATATATTTGTAAGTATTAATTTGTTTACTCATTAATTTATTTTTTAAAATAGTAATGATTGATGAGTTAAATGCACCTGAAACAATGAGCAAACATTTGGGTTCTTGCTCCAAAAATGTACTAGGATCTAAAGGATTGGTCCATAGCTCCAAAAATGCTCTCAGGTCTAAAGGAATGACTGATACTTCTTCAAAAGTAAGAGAAAGTAACATCGGCCAAGAGTTTAGTTCCTTCTACAACATGTGGTGATGGGTTAATGAAAGATCTCGTTTAGGTAATCAATGTACTGGTTTTCATAAATTTTTATATTTCCAAACAACATTCAATTATGTTTTGAATGCAACTCATTCAAGGAAAATGTTGGAATCCTTGACTCAAAATGCATTGGGGTCAAAGCAACCCATCCTTAATTCTCATTATCCACATAAAAGTGGTAACCATGGATATTCAAGTCCAAATACCATTTATCATGAGGAGCCTAGGAGAAAAGAACATATTTGTAAGTCTTGCTTTATTTTTTATTTATCTATTTTTCAAACAGTAATGATTCACGAGTTAAATGCAGCTAAAAGAATGACCAAACAATTGGGTTCTTGCTCTAAAAATGCACTAGGGTCTAAAGGATTGGTCCATAGCTCCAAAAGTATACTAGGGTCTAATGGAATGACTGATACTTGGTGCGCTCCCTCTAGAGGCTTGCAACAAGTGCAATCCACGAGGTCAGGAGGCACATGATGAGATGGGATCTTTGCTTTCGAAATTTGTATGGTCCCACACTAAATACCTACTTCTACTAAGACATTACACCCGCAAGCGCATGGGGTCGTGTCGTAGTATAGGTGAGGTGGCAAGTACGGGGTCGATCCGCGAGGATAAAGGGGGCACTAGAGTTAGATGGGGTGAGCTACGTTCCTAGTGCGGAGAGTAAAGTTTTAGGGTTTTAAGGTTCATTGTTGGTTGATTAAACTAAGAGAGCGAGTATGAAAAGCAAAATGAAACTAAGTTATCAAAAGACTAAACTAGAAATCTAGGTGACAAACTAGCTACACTAAGGCAAGTGCAAGATGGACTAGACTAAGCAAGCAATTAACAACTAAGGAATTGAATTAACTACTAAACAAGATCAAAGACCTAAATTAACACTAGCTAGCAGAACTAGGCAATTGACTAAAGTAACTAAAGCAACTTGAACTACACTAACATTAACAAGCAGGCTAAGCGATTAGGGTTTTAAGCAAGATGATTAAGGTGGGTGGGCCGTTTGGGAAATGTCACTTTGATTTTAGTTGGGGGAGTTCATTAAACATGCATGGTGCTCAATTCATATCTAGATTACCAAACCAAACAACAAGGGCAATGCCATTAGAACATACCCTATACTACTAGTAGAAGACTAGGGTTAGGTGTAGTTCTAGTGAGATTGGCCAAATCTAGGTTTCTAGGGTAAGTGATAGTGGACAATTGAGGGTTTAGGGTAGAGATGGGAGTGGAGATGAAGGGGTTTAATCTCATGCCACTAGCCACTCTAGCCTTTAGAAGGCCCTATGCAATTGCATCACTCTCACTTGCACTAGCCACTTAAATCTCACACTCATTTGTAGGGGGAGGGGTGTGTATGTAGGAACAAAGGGGGCTAGATAGGGATCCACTAACTGGACCTAGGAGCCATTCCTAAGATTGCCACATACACCCCAATTCCTCCTAGAAATGAAGTGTCATCAAAAACCTAAAAACAAGCAATTCATACAAGAAGCACAAACCACATGCAATAATATAGGAAAAGAGATGGAAGCAAGAAGTAATCATCATAAATATGAATTGAGTTCATTACAAGAATTTATCCCCCAACATGGTATCAAAGTAACATTTTAATCCCAAACAGCCCACCACAAGGGGGCTTAGCTATACATGATCATGAAAACAGGAAAAGAAAGGGGTAGAAGAAGGGAAAACGCCGTGAAGCTCGATGTAGTGGCCTCCTTCTTCACCTCCAAGAAGCTGTGGATGACCTCCCTCCTCCAAAGGTGCAGGGGTGCATGAAAATGGCGAAATGGATGGATAGAAACCTAGAGAAACTAGGTTTCTATGGTGGAAATGAGTGGAAAATGGATGGAAATGGGGTAGATTGCAAGGAAATGGGTGGATTGGAGAAAAGGATGCAATGGCACCAGCTAGGGTTGGCTAGGAGTGCTTAACCTCGAGCCCTAGAAGCAACTAGTGCTTTTATAGGAGCTAGGGTTAAGTGGGGGTAGAATAGGAATAACAGTGGAAAGTTATGTAGGGTATGTGATCACCACGGTCGTGGTGATTGTGCCACGGCTGTGGTGAGGGTAGTGGGGGATGACCGTGGGGTGGTGGACACGGTCGTGGGGTGAAGGCAGTGGTGAAAAAGCAAAGTAGGGTGGTGGCCACGACCATGGTGGAGTGCCACGGTCGTGGTGTGTAGCATGCACCACGGCCGTGTTGGGTAACATGGCCATTTTGGAGGAGTTGGAGCTGACCGTGGGGCGGGGCCACGGGCGTCTTGATCAGCATCGGCCATGGTCGTGGCGACTTGGCCACGGTCGTGGCTTTCTGGGCAACTTCCCTGTTGGAAACTGATTTTTCACAATTTAATTCCCACGACCGTGGCAGGGTGCCACGACCGTGTTCTCTTCTACTGACCACGACCGTTATGATGGCCACGGCCGTGGTGTCTTCAAGGGCCACGGTCGTGGCAGGTGGCCACGGCCGTGGGATTCTGTGGATTTCCCTGTTGCAGCCTGTTGGAATTTGGCAATAAAGCCACGACCGTGGCATTGGGGCCACGGCCATGGTGAGGCTTGACTTCTTGTTTTTGCTTCTTACTTTGTCAATTTCGGATGTCTTTGCTCGGGGATGATTCTTGGCCACTAGAGGTAGGTTGAGGGAGAGTTTGGGGACTTCTTTGGGTTCCTCCCTCTCTCTCGTCCATCTAAGCATGGTCCAAGTACCTGAAAAACAGTGCAAAGAACATCCATAAGCGTCTTTGGAATGATACTCATATTGGGGAGAATAACATGTAATTCTAATGCATTTGAATGTGATAAAAGTACAAAATGACACAAGATACAGCCCTAGAATAGGGTTGGATCACCACCCCAAACTTGAAACATACTTGTCCTCAAGTATGCTCCAATTTAATCTCTCTTTTCCGTTCTTTTCAATAAAAACAAATGACAAATGCAAAGCAGCAGAAGATTATTGAATATATATGGTCTTGGAAATGACTAAGTGCATGTGTCTCGCATCTCTCCTCTCCTTCTTTCACAACCCAATCATGAACTGAGCACTGAGCATACAAACTTCAAATATAAAGCATAGAAACACAAGTTGTCCATATGTCCTTTATGTCATTCCGGGTAAACCGTTTCATGTTGATGTTAATCACAGGTGACTAGGAGTGTTGTTTCACTTTCATGCATTCGGTCTTATGCTTCAAACCACACTAGATGATCCACTTGGCTGTAGAAGGGGTAAAGTGAGCTAGATTTGATGTTTTCTAGCTCAATGGGTATAAAAGAAGAAGAAAGGGTTGCGGTAAGATTTGGAGTGCTTTTACACACTCTTCTTTTCTTTATTTGAATGCTCTTACACAGGAGCATCCTTTTATTTTATTTTTTCTTTTCTTTTTCTTTTTATTTGCCCTTGGTATAGATAGGGCATATGGTGGATGGAGTGAAGCGGGGAGGTAAAGATGTGGCCACCCCAAACTTTTGGAGGTGGCCACGGCTAATATGTGCACTTTGGCATCTTTTTATGAGGCGGAGGGGTATGAAGATGGTGGAAGAAAAGTCGGATCAAAGAGGGGTCATCAATGTAGTTTTCAACATACGATTCCCTACATGAAAGCTAATTCAACACTTCACCAAGTAATATCACATCACATGATAGAATTAACACAATATTCATATTTCTACCAAGTGATTCCATTAGCTTTAAGCGTTTGTCGCTTGCTCAATTCATGATTCAACCAACACATTCACAGACTTAAGAGATGTGGTTCACATGTAAAAAGTCACAACCAAGACCATATATCAATAAGATCTAAGAACGTAGCATGCATTTGTCACAAGAGTAAACTTTTTCATTTCAAACATTGGAGATTAAGTCAAAACATCCTATTGGAGCAAGAATATTCAAGTCTGGGCAAAATTGGCCAAAATGGTGCCACTTTGCACAAAATCACATCTAAACCTTTTTTAGGGAAAAAGTAAGTAAATCCTAGCTAAAACATGCACAAGAAATTATCAAAACTACATGAGAATGCAATGCCTGGTATGAAGAAGCAAAAATTTTGAAAAATTACTCAAAAATGCAAAAGTTAACTACATGAATGCGTGAATGCAAGCAGGCACACAAGGTTAGGGTAATCGAGTATGGTAAGTCAGTCAAACTGTTTAATCATCTTGCAAAAATTCAGCACAAGGTACATAGAGAAAAATGCGGCGAAAGAAGGCTTACTGCCCTACCACCCCAAACTTTCAACTCATGATGTCCTCATCATGAAATAGAAGTTTAGACTAGTAGGGTAAAAATGTTTGGGGTTGCGAAAGGCAACCGGCGAGAGCTGGAGTGGTCAAAGTAACTTTTTAGGTGAGCAGGATAGGGCCACCACGGCCGTGCTGAGCAGAACGACCGTTCTGGCTTTCTTCCTGTAGCTCCTCCATTGAGTTGCAATCTTTTCTTCCACTTTGACCTCCGTCTCGGCTAAACTCTTCAGCTTCGTCTTTTCTTTCTTGTGCCTGTGCTAAAATGATTCACAAATAGAAAAACTATCAAGTATAGTGCGTGTGTGTGTGTTTCTTGGAAACCAAAAGAAGGTATGGTAAAACAAGGTTTGAGACTCTCAAACCACGTGGGTTGCCTCCCACAAGCGCTAAATTTATAGCCTTCAGCCAGGCTTGTTGCTCTTTTTCATCATGTATTGACACCCACGGTGTCCTCCTTCTCTTCTACGGTGATCCTGTCGAGTGCTCTTATGACATGTGCTTCGTCCCAAGGATTGTACATGGAATAGAAGTATGCGCTCGATCTCCACAGCTCTAGAGGGTCACGATAGCACAAACTCTCACCGAAGTCTTCATTGGCCAGCTCGTCTCTCTCTTCTTTGGTGAACATGAAGAAGTCGAACTTTTTCCTCTTGTAAGTAACCGTCAGCGTGCCCTTGCGAATGTTGATTTCTGTGCATGCGGAGGATATGAAGGGCCTACCCAATATGAGGTACTCTTCTCCATCAATCGGTGAGGTATCCACTATCAAGAAATCGGTCACATATGCAATGTTTACCCTTTCATCCATCGACACTATTGTGTTCTGCATGATTCCCAAGGGCTTCCTCTTGGTTCCGTCACCCAAGATAATAGCACACTCCACTGGTTTCATTTTTTTTAGGCCAAGCCGTAGGTACATGCTCCATGGCATGAGGCTTGTCCCTGCACCTAAGTCGATGAGAGCGTGCTGGACGGGTTGTGTGCCAATGAAGCAAGAAATCAGAGGTACTCCCGGATTACCTCTCTTTTCTGGAAAGCCATTGTCATAGATGAAGTTCACGAATTTTGAGGCAACAATCTCCTCGGTCGGCAGTAGCACTAACTTTCTCCTTCCCATGCATATGTCCTTCATCAATGAGAAGAGTGATGTAATGCCTATTGCTCCCCACTTCAAGTTTCCTAGGAGATTCATGACATTTCCACCCCTTTTTTGGAGAGTCGAACCTTCATGGGGTTGCTTCCCGTCTTCATCAACTACCTCCACTGTACTGGTTGGAACTTGCGGAGAGTTGATGGTGATGCTCATCTCATGTAAAGATCCTGGTTCCCATAAGGATATGGCTTCAAGCACTGCTATGTCTATGGTAATTTCCGCATCCCCGAGTAAGGGTGGAACCAATGAGAGTGCTTCTACATTCACGTCCGGTGCAGTAGCAATCCGGGTGCACTTATCATTCCCTGGTGGTACTTGGGTGGCACTTTCTTCAAAGTATTCTTTATCTTTGCTAGATCCCTCAAGCATCAGGACATTGTTTCCAACCTCAGTCACTTTCTTTTCCCTTTTTCTGCAACCTTGAGAAGTCTCTTCACTCCATATGACAATGACCATACTCACTTTCTCATGTGAAGAAGGGGGAGCTTGTGAGGACGGAGGTGGTGGTGGTCTTTGCTGGGGAGGATTAGGATTTTGGAGTATGCAAGTTGGTTGTGGTGGAGGTCGAGGTTGGTAAGTATGTGGAGGTGGTGGTGAGTATTGGTAGTTTAGCGGGGGTTGGTGGGATGGCGGAGCATATGGTTGCGGTGGCCCTTGGTATTGTGGAAGTGAGGTTGCTTGGCCACGTGGTGGGATGTATGCGGCTTGGGCGACAGTCACACAACTACCATCGCTATTAGGATTTGTCATAGGTTGAGATGGCAGTCTCCCCTCTTCACGGCGAGCAAGTGAGATAGAAATTTGATCGAGCCTTTGCTCAAGATGGCTGATGTTCTGTCCTTGAGAAGACACTTCTCTCTTTACCTCATCTAGATTCCTCAGTCTCCTGAGTACTTCCTCTTCAAACTTTGAGTTGTAGCGTGGCTTTTGCTGCCCCTGTCCTTGCCCATCCTCATTCTGTTGTTTCCAAGAGAAATTTGGGTGGTTCCTCCACTCAGGAGTGTAGGATTGGGACATTGGACCCTGGTTGTTGCGGCCACCAAAGGAATATAGAGCATTGACCTCCTCGTCTACAGTATCAACTGCCCTTGTGGGCTGGTTAGAAGAGCCACCAACTTGATTCTTCATCCACTTCATCATCTCGGTCATCATTGTCATCATATCGGGGTCGGTAGCATTGCGTGCGGGAGCCACGGAGGAAGACGGAGGAGTGTAGTTCCGGCCGCAATGCCCCCCTTTAGTGGAAGCTCGGTGGCGAGAATTCTCGGCGAGATGTTCAAACAGTGGCCATGAGTCCTCGGGCGGCTTGGCCATGAACGTGCCCCCGCAAGAAGAATCTACATTGTTTTGGCTCTGCTCCTCAAGCCCGGTGTAGAAGGCTTGAACCAGCTGCCAAAGAGGGACCTCATGGTGAGGGCAGTCACGAAGCAACTTCTGGAACCTCTCCCATGCCTCATGGAAAGGTTCGTTCTCTTTTTGGGTGAAGGATGTGATGCACCTTCTCATGTAGGATAACTTGGCTATCGGAAAGAACTTCTTCAGAAACTCATTCTGCTCTGGCCTCGAGACGTACCACTCCTTGGCTTTCTCCTTGAGGGAGAAAGGAAAGAGCGTTCTGCGGATCGAGTCGTCGGTGGCAGCTGGCGTGCAGAAGGTCGAACACGTTTCTAAGAATGCGTCTATATGGTGATAAGGATTTTCGTTCTCCATTCCGTAGTATGTGGGTAGAAGTCCCAAGAGTGCTGGCGGAATGGAGAACTGCTGACCGGGCATCTGATCCACCAGCGTGGCTATGGGGGAATTGTAGTTCCCCGGTGTGAAATACTCATGAAGCGGGCGGTGCGGTGGTAGAGGTGGAACATCTGGTGGTGGGTTGTTCTAGGCCATCTCGGCCTCTCGGTGTAGGTTGCGGCGAGCTTGACGTCTTCTCCTCCCAATCTTGGGGTCGTAAACCACCAAGTCGGTGCAAGTCGAACGAGTACTACGCATGCGCAACTGTCACCTGCGCACGTCACAAACAAACAACAAGGAGCCAAGTTAGCGAACCAATATGTATGAGTAACACAAAGAATAAAGAATAGCAATGGTGAGGGAAAAAGGAAAGGCTAAACTACACTATATAACTAGGCCGAGGGCCTCTATCCCCGACAACGGCGCCAGAAAGCTTGGTGCGCTCCCGCTAGAGGCTTGCAACAAGTGCAATCCATGAGGTCGGGAGGCACGAGATGAGATGGGATCTTTGCTTTCGAAATTTGTATGGTCCCATACTAACTACCTACTTCTACTAAGACATTACACCCACAAACGCACGGGGTCGTGTCGTAGTATAGGTGAGGTGGCAAGTACGGGGTCGATCCGCGAGGATAAAGGGGGCACTAGAGTTAGATGGGGTGAGCTACGTTCCTAGTGCGGAGAGTAAAGTTTTAGGGTTTTAAGGTTCATTGTTGGTTGATTAAACTAAGAGAGCGAGTATGAAAAGCAAAATGAAACTAAGTTATCAAAAGACTAAACTAGCAATCTAGGTGACAAACTAGCTACACTAAGGCAAGGGCAAGATGGACTAGACTAAGCAAGCAATTAACAACTAAGGAATTGAATTAACTACTAAACAAGATCAAAGACCTAAATTAACACTAGCTAGCAGAACTAGGCAATTGACTAAAGTAACTAAAGCAACTTGAACTACACTAACATTAACAAGCAGGCTAAGCGATTAGGGTTTTAAGCAAGATGATTAAGGTGGGTGGGCCGTTTGGGAAATGTCACTTTGATTTTAGTTGGGGGAGTTCATTAAACATGCATGGTGCTCAATTCATATCTAGATTACCAAACCAAACAACAAGGGCAATGCCATTAGAACATACCCTATACTACTAGTAGAAGACTAGGGTTAGGTGTAGTTCTAGTGAGATTGGCCAAATCTAGGTTTCTAGGGTAAGTGATAGTGGACAATTGAGGGTTGAGGGTAGAGATGGGAGTGGAGATGAAGGGGTTTAACCTCATGCCACTAGCCACTCTAGCCTTTAGAAGGACCTATGCAATTGCATCACTCTCACTTGAACTAGCCACTTAAATCTCACACTCATTTGTAGGGGGAGGGGTGTGTATGTAGGAACAAAGGGGGCTAGCTAGGGATCCACTAACTGGACCTAGGAGCCATTCCTAAGATTGCCACATACACCCCAATTCCTCCTAGAAATGAAGTGTCATCAAAAACCTCAAAACAAGCAATTCATACAAGAAGCACAAACCACATGCAATAAGATAGGAAAAGAGATGGAAGCAAGAAGTAATCATCATAAATATGAATTGAGTTCATTACAAGAATTTATCCCCCAACATGGTATCAAAGTAACATTTTAATCCCAAACAGCCCACCACAAGGGGGCTTAGCTATACATGATCATGAAAATAGGAAAAGAAAGGGGTAGAAGAAGGGAAAACGCCATGAAGCTCGATGTAGTGGCCTCCTTCTTCACCTCCAAGCAGCTGTGGACGACCTCCCTCCTCCAAAGGTGCAGGGGTGCATGAAAATGGTGAAATGGATGGATAGAAACCTAGAGAAACTAGGTTTCTATGGTGGAAATGAGTGGAAAATGGATGGAAATGGGGTAGATTGCAAGGAAATGGGTGGATTGGAGCAAAGGATGCAATGGCAGCAGCTAGGGTCGGCTAGGAGTGCTTAACCTCGAGCCCTAGAAGCAACTAGTGCTTATATAGGAGCTAGGGTTAAGTGGGGGTAGAATAGGAATAACAGTGGAAAGTTATGTAGGATATGTGATCACCACGGTCGTGGTGATTGTGCCACGGCCGTGGTGAGGGTAGTGAGGGACGACCGTAGGGTGCTGAACACGGTCGTGGGGTGAAGGCAGTGGTGAAAAAGCAAAGTAGGGTGGTGGCCACGGCCGTGGCGGAGTGCCACAGTCGTGGTGTGTAGCATGCACCACGGCCGTGTTGGGTAACACGACCGTTTTGGAGGAGTTGGAGCTGACCGTGGGGCGGGGCCACGGGCGTCTTGATCAACATCGGCCACGGTCGTGGCGTCTTGGCCACAGTCGTGGTTTTCTGGGCAACTTCCCTGTTGGAAACTGATTTTTCGCAATTTAATTCCCACGACCGTGGCAGGGTGCCACGGCCGTGTTCTCTTCTACTGACCACGACCGTTCTGATGGCCACGGCCGTGGTGTCTTCAAGGGCCACGGTCGTGGAAGGTGGCCACGACCGTGGGATTCGGTGGATTTCCCTATTGCAGCCTGTTGGAATTTGGCAATAAAGCCACGACCGTGGCATTGGGGCCATGGCCGTGGTGAGGCTTGACTTCTTGTTTTTGCTTCTTACTTTGTCAATTTCGGATGTCTTTGCTCGGGGATGATTCTTGGCCACTGGAGGTAGGTTGAGGGAGAGTTTGGGGCCTTCTTTGGGTTCCTCCCTCTCTCTCGTCCATCTAAGCATGGTCCAAGTACTTGAAAAATAGTGCAAAGAACATCCATAAGCGTATTTGCAATGATACTCATATTGGGGAGAATAACCTGTAATTCTAATGCATTTGAATGTGATAAAAGTACAAAATGACACGAGATACAGCCCTAGAATAGGGTTGGATCAATACTTCTTTGAAAGTAAAAGAAAGTAACATTCCCAAGAGTTCAGTTCCTTCTGCAACATGTGGTGATTGGTTAATGAAAGCTGCTAGTTTAGGTAATAAATGCACTAGTTTTCTTAAATATTTATATTTCCAAACAACATTCAATTTTGTTTTGAATATAGCCCATTCAATGAAAATGCTGGAATCCTTGACTAAAAATGGATTGGGGTCAAAACAACCCATCCATAGTTCTCACGATCCACAAAAAAGCATAAGCCATGGATTTTCAAGTCTAGATACCATGTATCATGAAGAGTCAAGGGGAAAAGAACATATTTGTAAGTCATGATTTGTTTGTTTACTAATTTGTTTTTCCAAATAGTAATGATTTATGAGATAAATGCAGCCGAAACAATGAGCAAACAATCCGGTTTTTGCTCCAAAAATATAGTGGATGATCAAATAGGTATGATAGAAACACATGCTTTTTTTTCACTATCTCATATTCCAAACTACAGTGATTGATGTGGAGTACTTCTATAGAGATGGTTCTTACTTCCATAGGTTTTGAAGGGATGAATGATACTTCTACAAGGATGATTCTAAATTCAAATGGGTCTAAAGGAATGAGTGATACTTCTTCAAAATTAAGAGAAAGTAACATACCCAAGACTCCACTTCCTTATGCAACATGTGGCCAGGGATTAATGGAAGATGCACACTTAGGTAATCACTGCACTAATTTTCTTAGAAATACATATTTCCAAACAACTTTGAGTTGTGTTTTGAATACAACTCATTCAAAGAAAATGTTGAAAAACATTCTCTACACAAGTTTAATTTCAAAGACATTGGATGATCAAAGGGGTATGACAGAAACACAAGCCAATGGTTTTTTTTTCCTATTTTACTATCTCATATTTTAAACAACATTGATCTATGTACAATACTTCTACAAAGAAGATACTTACTTGTGTAGGTTCTAAGGGGATTATTCATACTTCTGAAAGTATGAATCCAACTTCAACATGGTCTAAAGGAATTACTGGTACTTCTTCAAAAGTACTAGAAAGCAACATATCCAAGAGTTTAGTTCCTTTTGCAACATGTGGTCAGGGGATAATTAAAGATGCACGTTTAGGTAATCAACGCATTTCTTTTTTAATTGTTTATATTTCCATATAACATTGACTTGTGTTTTTAATACACCAGCCCATTCAAGAAAAATGTTGGAATCCTTGACTCAAAATGGATTGGGGTCGAAAGAATCCATCCTTAGTTCTTCTAATCCGCAACAAAGTGGAAACCATGGATATTCAACCCCTAATGGAGAGGCTAGGATAGTAGATCATATTGGTATTTGATATTTTTTTGTTTTTAGTTTATTCTGTCTAACAATATTGATTTATTTGTCTTTCTTACTTTTAGTTTACAAACAACAACATTTTATACTTTTATGTAGCTCCATCAAGTGGGATAATGTCATATTCTTATACTAAAAGTAGCATGGGGACTAAAAGGATGACTCTAAGTCTGACCTACGTAGAAAGCAATGCTCCCAAAAATTTGATACCCTCTATAACGAACAATCAAGTTTTCATGGAAGATGTTCATATAGGTAACTATAACATCACTTTTTGTGTAATTTTCAAACAAAAATAAGATATGAATTCTGATGCAGGTTCAACAATGTTCTGTGAGGAAACTATAAATTGTTGGGAAAACAATATCCCTACAACCTCAACTACTGATGTGATGGATGACTTTGGGGGTGACGTACAAACTATCCAAAGCCCCCTTGAGGCTGAAGAGACAATTTCACCAATCCCACTTGAGGATCAAGAGCCAACTACATCAAGTCAACTTGAGGTTGAAAATAGATCTAATACTTGTGTTAGAAATCCTGAAGTTGGTGAGTTATCTAACTAAATTTTGCTAAAAAATTTCATGTCATACCTTAAACCTGTTATTTTCTAGCCATTCAAATTCTTATTACAGAAAGGGTAGATCCAAATATGGAACACATACCTAGAATGGGTAATCATCAACATACGAGATCATCTAATCCTCAAGCTAGTGATATGCAGCTTGAAGAACATGAGTTTGCAAGTATGTATCATGAATTGCATATCCTTCACTTAGAATATAGCTTACAACACTTTTCTTTACTTTTACAGCTCATATACGAAAAGGTCATGGCTGGACAGGATATCATACTATGAAGCCATCACTTGGAAAAAGTAAGCATAAGTGTATGACACTTCAAAATGAACCTGTTGATCACGAATCTACAACATTGGCCAACTTCTTGGGTCAGAAGGCTAGAGATAGTGATGCATTTCCACTACATTTGAAATGGGGTGTCTTCCAAGACCGCAATTTTGATGGTGTTTGGGATGACGTCATGGTAATTGATTAGTTCTACATTATTACATTTCACTTTTATATATTTTCTTAGATGCCCCAATATTTGTGATATCTTCACTATATTTGGAATAGAAATTGTTTAACTTCACAAGTTCTGAAACAAAAAACAAGACAAACATGTTTCGTGTTAGGCAATGGTGCTTAAACAAGGTGAAAGCTGGTGTTCAAGCACATAGGTTTCACTTGAAATGATATCTAAAGAAAAGAAGTCCAGAACAACTTCTTGTGTCACCCGAGTCTAGAGTTAGCCAAGAACAATGGGAAAAACTATTGGATTATTGGGGCAAAGAGGAAGCAATTGCTGAGGCACAAAGAAATGCCAAAAACCGTGCACATATCAGACCTACATACACATTGGGGAAAAATCAATAAGACAGAAGCAATATGAGATGGTATATGTCTTGATTTTATTTTAAGATTATCACATATCCAATACTGATTATTCATTTTTAGATTTTGAAAGGACTAGACCCTTCTTATTTAACCACATATGTAGTTTCTCATACCTATAAGGATGGTCGATTTCCAAATGAACATACCAAGACATGTGTGGTACGTAATTTTGTATTCATTGTGTGTTTCATTTTGCATATAATTAGTTCTCATAAATTTAATTAAAAACCATAACCTATTTGTCCTTGTAGGAGAATGTTCGAACTGAAGCGGAACGACGTCATGTGGAACACAACAAAGACCATGTTGATTTCATGCATGTAATGGACCATGTATATGGTGATCATCATGGTGGATATGAAAGAGGTTATGGAAGTGGAGCAACCAGACAAATGTTGAGACAAGCATCCAACATGGAATCAACACAAAAAACCTATGAGGATATTGAAAAAGAGGCTAAAGTTTATGCTAAAGTGCTTGCTAATGCGGAACTACAGTTGGCACGATTGAGGAATCATGTTAGATGCTCGAACATAATCTTATTCTATAAATCTATGTTGTTATTGAGAAATTAGGTAAGATAAACTATACAAGAAATTCTTTACTACAGGATATTGGGTGTAGTAGGAGGCTTGGATTTGCCAATGAAGAGGAAGACGATTATGAGAATGATCAAAATTCAAGACCATGTTCAAGCAATTTCATCAATGATTGTTAAAGGATGAAGCCTACTAGATTAGGATTTTAATCATTTCAATATTAGAACTTTGTTTTATCACTTGTTTGACTGTTAAACTATTGTATGATCTTTTATGATTGTGTGGATGTTTATTTAGGATTTAAATATTTTCAATTCTTTTAATGCTCTTGCATGTCTCTACTAATGTAAAAGCGGATTTCTTGGATTTTAACTTGGGCGTCAAACCCATTACATATTATATTAAGCATATCTTGTATTATATAGCCTTGGTAAATGGCCTTGCACAATACCTTGTACCTTTACTTAATGCTTTTTTATATCTTGTCTCATTAATTCTTTATTTTTAAATAGGTTAATTCACATAGGGATGTTGCCTCCTACAACCACCATCTTCAGAGCCAACCAATGCATTCCAAACGTAAAAGTTGGACATTTTAACAATGTCATTTTGCCTAAAATTCATTGCTAACTATTTCAGGATACATATTAGTAGTTGAACAATTGGAAGATTTAACATTTCAGATCTATGGATTTGCATACTAACTATGTGATCATTTTTTTGTTATCATGGATCTACTATCATTTATGGGACAATTTCTGTTGATGTTTTGTGAAGACTTTGTGTGTTCTTTTCCTGTTGAAGATAAGTGCTACACTTACATAGACTTATGCTTAATTTGATCTTGAATATCCTATTCTTTACTGATTTCCTCATCTTACTAGTGCAACTCTCGATCTCCACATGTGAAGACAAAGTCTTACTCTACAAAGTTGAAGTCATTGTTATCTTGGCTAGCCTATGTGCTTGAGGATTGTAGGAGGACCACACCTGAGGATCAATGAGAAAATTTTGTTCTTGGAGCTTCGGGAGGCACATGAATTACACTATTATGTGTTTAAGGTTGTATACCTTGTGCCTCATAGGCTATTCAAGTTCAAATGACAACTTTCTCCAAAAAATATTGCCAGTAAATGGGTTCCAAGTAAGCTTTTAAATCATGGATATAGTTTTCATCATCTTTTCGTTATGAAGTTTATATTAGAAAGCAAGGATGGATGTTCTTAAAATTACAAAACTACTTTCTAAGTGTATCATGAACTTGATTAAAGGGTTGGTCATCAACTTGCATTTTCCTTTGGCCATTTTTATTCTTTTCTTTTGAAACATTGAACTTATGTCTATCAATGTCATCATTTTTATATTGTTCTTTTGAAACCTTAAACTTATGTTTAGCTGGAATAACCAATGTACGAAAAGAGTCATGATCATGACCATGAAACAAAAAACATCTAGACCATAGCACTGATGTTATCCAACACCATTGCCACAGTGTGACCAAGTGAGTCCTCGACACCATACTTGTCTACTGATCTTGACAAACAAATGATAGATACCATGCCTTTCTACATGCTCCAAATCATTGGAGATCAGGGCCATATGGTGTATTACTGGTGGAAATATATCCACTTACTGAGATTTAGTCCACAAAAACAAGCTACACTCAGATCAGTTTTACAATGTGGCTTGCTTTCTCAATAAAAATCTTTGATTTCACTAAAGCCGCAATGATACAAATAAATTTGGACTTCCTAATCAATTGTGTAGACCCTTAAAGGGATTTATGATTCATGGTAACCATATTGGTTCAAGAGTGGAAACGATGAGAATCAATTAATCCCTATTCTTTTGTTGGTGACTCTGAATCTTCCCTCAACTGTAAAAATGTTCCAAAACCCAATTCTAGTTTTACAAATTATATGAAAAATGTATACAATGTCAGCATTGTCCTAATGAATTAAGTGACTTTGAGAATTTTAGTTGTAGGCTAATGTTCTTGATGATATTTCCTCACATAATTGAAGTTTGAATTTTGTGTTTGGTGTATTTTAAACTCGATCTTTTTGATGTCACAGGAACAAGGTGGAGATCTTATCCGATCTGTAAATGCACACTTCAATGAAAACCCAAGAGCCAGGTATATTATTTGTTCTCTATTACTACATATGTTGTATTCACTTATCAATGATAGTGATAACTTCCTTTTATTTCAATTTCTCATTTCTGTTCTTCTAAAGTACAAACCTATTATTATATATAAGTAGCATTCTCTTAGATGTATTTTCTTTTATAATTTCTTTACTGCTCCAATGTTATACATCTTTGTCTCAAGCGCTACCATCTTAGATTGGACATTGAAATTTGGAGAGTTGAACTTCTATCAATTCACTGTATTTATCTCACATGAAGTATCTATTTGTTTCAGCTCACAAGCACATGTACTAGCTACAACTCATGAGACAATGTTTATGGATGAACCAACTGATGTGTGTGAGGCTCTTCTGGTTTCCACGATCTCGTGAGGTAAGAAAATCAAACCTTTTCAATATGTTAATGTCCTTGATGATATGTGTTCAAAGGAACTAGAGTTTTAGTTGTTATGTTTGGTGTTTTCTAAACATTATTTTTTTTGTCGTCGCAGGAATATGGTGATAGTGTGTTGTTGATTAATAAGCTGGTAAAGTCAGGCATGCAAGTCGAGCTATGGGGAAGTGTGGTTGAGGCGGCCCTCATAACCCAATTAACAACAACAAGAGCCCGTAAAAGCAATGGAATCTGCAAAAACAACAACAATATAACCATCAGAACAACACGGCCAAATCAATAGCAGTGTGTCATAAACAACAGCAACAACATCAAGAACACCACAATATGTTGAAGGGTATGCATGCGTTCAAGCACTTGCAATATATTAACAAGAACGAAAAGAACAAACTTTTGTATTGTCTCTGCACATGCCCAAGCCCATGGGCAACAATAACAACATATCAACGATGACATATGCAGTGGGATTAACTCTGCAGGAGCAGAGATTGCAGTCAGTGTCCTATTGGCAGTGGAATGAATTCCATGGCAAGAGGTGGTGACGAGGGCAAAGGTGGAGAAGATGACAAATACAGTCCTGATGGGCTTAGTCCTCCACGGAGCAGGTGGCAATGATATGAGGTGGTGGCCCTTGGCTGGTCTTCCCTCGTCAACAACAATCCCAAACACCACCCAGCAGCCAAAACAATGCAAGACCCACCACAAGCTTCCACAATCATCACAAGCCCCGATGGGGTGCCCATCTGGACGTGGGCAGCAGTGGCCATCGCCAGCCAGCTTCATCAAGTCAAACAATAGCAGCAGCAGCAGTGGCCATTTCCAGCCAGCTTCATCAAGTCGAACAATAGCAGCAGCAGTAGTGGTCGTAGCCAGCCACCTTCATCAAGTGGTACAATAGCAGCAGCAGCAGTGGCTGTAGCCAGCCACCTTCATCAAGTGGAACAATAGCAGCAGCAACAACTCCCATCAGCAGCCTTAGCCATGATGAGCGACTTGCATCCAAGATCGAAAGTAACCTCCATGAATATGCAGTATCAACAAGAACATATTAAGAAATCAGCAGCAAATAGTGAAAGTGGTGGGCATTCTCGGCAATTGGTAGAAATGGTTTCCTTCATCCTCTTGCTTGTTCTGAGACGTCATGAAGTACGAGTCGATGCTTCCGTTTCCAGTAGCTTCCCGGCAGTTGCATTGCTTCTTCCACGACGAGCTGCAGATGGCATAGCTGTCGCACACAGCTGGGTAGTCACAATCTTCAAGAAATCCGTTGGGGACTATGGATCTCCACCCGACCATGTCTGCCACACACTCATAGAGCTAGCTTCAGATGGCCATCAGATTCAAACCTCAAAAACTGATTGGAAGATGGTTCAGGGTAAGCACTGAAGTTGTTGGAGCGTGAACCTGCGAAGAACATGATGGTGTCGCCATCGGCCTTCAAGAAGTACAGATAATTACTTGCAGTGAAATCCCATTTTTGCGACTAGCCTCTGTTCTCCCGACAACATCTGTCCGGAGAGCAGCATGTCGGGGGGGGGGGGGGTGCATGAACGACTCCTACACTGTTTCACCCTTTGATTGATGAGCTGTAGGTTACTACTTGTATCGAGGCTCATTCCTGAGATGAACCTGCCTGATGTGCCCGTGGAGCTAGCAGACCACGAACTTGTTTCCATCCGCAGTTAGCTCCAGCGTCGCGCCGACCGTGACCGGTTTGTACAGATTCGCAGACCACACAACCTTTGGAATGCATGTTGATCCCATGTATGGCTCAACAGCGAAGAGGAACACGTTGCAGGAGAGCTGCCCCGCCGTAGCAGTAAAAGCCACATGCGAAGCTCGACCCGTCATTATGGTATTTCTCGGCGAGAATGACCTTCAAGAAGGAGCCATCGGCGGTCCAAGTGGTGGACAGATTCGCAGTTGCAGGATATTCGTAGTTAACGGTGTGCTTAACATGGTTTCTCAGGAGGTGGATATAATAAAAAAGCAGTACCTCCTCTTCATGACTAGCCGCGAACTTGGATTAGAAACTGGTAGCCGGTGGAATTGCAAAAACTCCACTGCTTTTGTTCATCAAATCAACACCAGCTAAGCCACTAACTATTACTTCTACGGCTACAACTTTGTAAAACCAACAACCCCTCTCTCACTATTCAAACTATATTCTCTGAATACAATATTATCGAATGATAATTAAAAGATTCTTCAGCCAGTAGGCACTGAGTGATGATGTGCAGTGAGTTGTATTTTAGACAAAATTTGTAACAGGGGCAACGGTTATATATATCCTCCCCTTTGTTCATTTTTCAGAAAGCAATACATTTTCAGAACTAGATTCATGGATATTTGTTGTATCGCTGCTTCACAATA
Source organism: Alisma plantago-aquatica (assembly GCA_963693085.1). Lineage (NCBI taxonomy): Eukaryota > Viridiplantae > Streptophyta > Magnoliopsida > Alismatales > Alismataceae > Alisma > Alisma plantago-aquatica. The sequence continues at coordinate 393,835,180 of OY856411.1, read as the reverse complement.
CATATTTTTTGTTGTTGTTATTCACGTGTGATGCATATGCATACATACTGTGACCGAGGTACTGCTAACCTTATCCTAGAGTTAAGTTGAGTATAATGTGTTTGTGGCCTACCTTTACGTGAGGTGCATGACCGTCTTATGTTACACTGGCGACGAGGTTTTAGCTGACCGTCCCCATGTGACGGGCCCCGGATCCATGAAGCCTTTGCCCGTCACGGATTAGCATTATGTGTGGGGCATAATTCTCACATCTTGGGCTTTGTGTTGCAGCGGCCTCAATCAAAAGTCCCCTCGGATGCCTCATTTTCGTCACTGCCGCCCCCTCCATCGATAACCTCCTCCGACCCCGCCACCTACGTACCATCCTTTCCCAACATCAGGCCTAGGCGGAAAGTCTCCCCCTCCCTAACCAGGGGGTCCAGATTCCCTACCCTGTGACGCTTACTGTTCCAAACCATCTCTGGCGTCCGTTCAAACTCTCCTCCGTCCCCGCCGCTCCTTCCTCTACAATACCAACTAAGCCGCTTGCAGGCTTGCAGCGTCCATCCTCTGCTGTTGGGATTTACTCCCTCGTCACAGCGTCATCCGCGCGAGAGCTCTATGGTTGTGTTACAACGTCGTCGTGGAACATGGCGTAGCGAGTTGGTAGCATTTTTTTTAAAGTTAATTGAGGGAATTTACATTGATCCTATCTCATCAGGCCAATCATTACGAAAAAGACCCCTATTAGACTACCGGTGTCAATATGCACAGACTACCATTTTCATGAGGCCCAGTTCAATAAAGAATTGACTACCGGTCCTTTAAATTTTCAGCCAACTATTCACGACATGTTACTGGTCCAAAAGATTCCCGGTAGTGCATTCCGTCAAAAATCTCCCGACCTAATCTTAAAAGCTATGCGCACCCGCTGCCTGTGCCGCTGAAAAGCCTCCCCATCGATTGGATATCTCCTTCTAGGGCTAGACGCTCACTGCCGCCGGCACATCTTGACTAATGGCCAATCGACTTGGCTGACAGGGTGCAAGTTTTCTAATTAAATCCACTGACTCGAGGACCGCCGGATGAAGCCATCTTTGTCCTAACTTTTATTGAAAGCCGGCCGAACTATTATTAGAGCTACGCTACACACAACCGGCCAATCACATGCTGGTATACCCGGTTCTCAGAATTGTGTATCTACTGCGCCCCACTACCTGCAATAGAATTTAACAACAATTAATGCAATAAATGATGAGGGAAGTAGAAGAGAGAAAATGATTTTGTCCATAACTTTCAATCCGAAACGTATTTTTTGACGAAATAAATTGCATTGAAATCATCGTAAAAAATATATTTCAACGAGACTAGTGTTGACATATTTTGAAATAATGATATTACGCGAGAAACATAGTACCATATATTAGGATACCATACACATGTTCTGGGTACAGACATACAGTACTGGTGAGTATTGTACTTTTGAATTAAGGATGATCAACAATACTCGTGAGTACTGTACTTATGGATCCATAAGTACTGCAACCACTTGTTAATACTCAAGCATAAGTACAATACTTATCAAATTACAAAACCAAGCATAATTGTATAACTGATGTAGAAGTATAAGTTATGTACCTTCGGAATCGCATAATAACATTAGTCATCTGGACAATTTCTTTTACATAATGCAGACATAAGTTGAGTATCTATTTGTTAATGATCACAAAAGTTCAATGCACATCAGGTCAAAAATCACCTATAAAATGCAACCATAAGTATTGTACCCACATGTTAATTTCAACTCAGTTACTGACGCATAAGTACAATACCTAACAAATTATAAATCAAGCATAATTGTATAATTGTTCTAGAAGTATAAGTACAGTACCTACGAATTACAATAGAAACATTTGTCATCTGGACAATATTTTTTTACAAAATGTAGACATAAGTTGAGTACCCACTTGTTAATGATCTCAAAAGTACAATGCACATCAGACAAAGAATCAACTATAAAATACAACCACAAGTACTGTACCCACTTATTAATTTCAACCCATTTACTCAAACATAAGTATAATATCTAATAAATTACACAATTAAGCATAATTGTATAACTAGTCTAGAAGCATAAGCATGGTACCTACAAAATCTCATGGCAACATTGGTCATTAGACAAATATTTATTTCAAAATGCAGACATAAGTTGAACATCTACTTGTTAATGATCTCAAAATTACAATTCACATCAGCTCAATAAATCAGCTATAAGATGCATCCATAAGTACAGTACTCACGAGTACGGTTGATCCTCCTTCATTCAAAAATACAGTACCCACGAGTATTGTACGTTTGTACCCAGAACATGTGAACATGTGTATGATATCCTAATATATGATACTATGTTTCTCGCATATTATCATTATTTCAAAATATGTCAACACTAGTCTCGTTAGAAAATATTTTTACAAAGATTCTAATACAATTTATTTCATCGAAAAATACGCTCCGGATTGAAAGTTATGGACAAAAATATTTTCTCTCTCTTCTACTTCTCTCATCCTTTATTGTTTTAATTGTTACTGACATCTAGCACAGCAGCAGGTAGTTGGTGCAGCATGAGGCCAATCCCGAGGACCCGGTAGGCTCCCGGGGATGTGGCCGGTTAAACGTAGAATTTTTCTATTATTACGTGACACTGCTGGTTGTGGGATTATTCATCAGTCTATTCGCATACTTCTGCGCGCAAGGTGTCTTCTTGATCATCACCCAGCGGAAGAGATTGATAGCGCCGCTGCACAAAATCATGTTCCGATCTTTTTTGCTCCAAGAATACCGATTATGTACGTATCCTTCACATTATTCTGTCCATTTCTCTTTCAGCAATGGCTGATTCATCCCCTTCTCTTTCTTACTTTCTAATTTATTCTTTGTTTTTCTAGTATTCAATACTACTACCATGTCGATTGATCGATCAGATCATGTGCTATGAACAAACAAGTAAAATATTAACTAAGTATAAATCTCGCTATAAGTGATCGTGGTCTAAACTAGTGTAACATCCCAAATTTCATAGATTATTTAAACCTTTAATATGGTTTACTAATAAGAGTCCACTAAGGGACCAAGTAAATTTAACCATGGTTCAATAAGTAAATAAATTCATAGAAGGTACATTATATGTCAGCGATACCCACGTAATGGCTTAATATGCATAACTAATAATCTTGCAATGTATAAATATGAATGATCGTTTCATACGGACAATGATTTGACTAATACATATAGTGCAATGAAAAAGGAGAGGTTTCATATGACTAAAGATAACTAGTGTGTTTTATATAAGTCAATATCTAGTTCATGGATATAATGAACTTTATGAGTAAAACATCACTATTCGTGTAAAAGAAAGAAATGTCATGTAGCTTTGGTATAAGTAGAATGATGATAATTGGACTCAATTTAGAATATGATTAAGTATGTACCCAAATGCAAATATATTAAATTCGAGGGTTTATAGGTCAATGTGATAGTTGAATGAATTTAACAAGAAAATAGCATATAGGAAGAAAAAGGGGTTGTCTGGTTGGTGACTCCTAGTCTATACGGGACTGTGGAGTGCCCCACCTAGATTAAACAGGGTACAAACCATCAAACCCAGACCAAGGAAGTAGAGGGCTATAAAAGTCAGGGTTTATAGAAGATTAGGGTTAGAAGAACGCCTTCATTGGCCTTTTCAGAAAGTGATTCAATGAGAAGAGATAATCAAAGAAGAAGAGGCGAGAAGGATGGCGGCCCTAGAACTTGGCCGCAGTGGCTTCAGGAGGACCAAACCATAAAGGGGCGCCTCTTGCCGCTAGCACAACAGTCAGTACACACGAGGGAAATGCTGTGCCAAGGCAAGGAATAATCCTCCGAGAAAGCTATAACATCACGACTAGAGGGTGGAACACCAACCTGGGCGGCTTCCCTATTCTCGACATAGGAGACATGGGAGGCGAGACTCCAGGTTGAAACCTAGCTGAGTTGACCTGGAACCACTTTTCTGTGCGCCTTAGCATCAAGGTGGAGGATCAACAATGGATGGTCCAATGATGGTGGTCGGTTGATCGTGGATGGTCGAAGTTGCTGGAGAGGAGGTCGACGCTCTGGCGCTCTGTTTCCACGGGAAAATAGGGGCATTGTGATACTATATCGCACCCCTGCGAGGGAAGGAGAGGGCGGGTCGGGCGCCTCCTTGCTGGGTCGTCAACCACAAGGCCCAATTACCCTAAAAGGTAAAGGAAAGCAAGGTAACACATGCGATCATATTTTAATTTGTTATAACTTTAAGAATTCATAGGGATCGATTTGATTGTCGAGATAGGATGTTTAAGGGCTCGTTGGAAAGCTCGAGATATGAAGAACATCTTGAAGGAAGTTTTAGATTCTTAAATGATCTAGATAAGGTAATTTAATTTGAGGAAAGGTTAGATAAGTAGATTATGTGTATATATGTTGATAATTGTTAAATCTATGTGAAAGGTGTGAACCTCGTCATTGAACTTCAAGGAAGTGTTACACCATAAATTTTTAAAGGATTTAGACCTGACTAGAGGAATTCAAGATGAAGATTTTTATCCTCTCTGACATAGGTAAGTGGTTAATTCCCATGAGTATTTCTATTTATCAAACCAAGTATATTTACATGCTTCTTAATTGAGACATTCATGCCCAACATTCTAAGTTAAAACATGTACAAAAGATTTTATTTGCTTAAGATTATAGAATGTCATATGCTCAATACCTTAAGTAGTGATGTGTTATGGAATTATTGTAGATCATGAATTAAGTTCATAAGAAGCATAAGAGAATATATTTCTATCATATCCCTTAGAGATGTTCCATATGGATACTCAGGGCTATAAGATATGAAACAAAAATAAGACTGTCATCCTTCTATGGTTATGTGATATAACCATGTATTAGGATTTTAAGTCCAAATACGATATTAGGGTCCCTTATAGATGTAATCTTGTATTGAGATTTCAAGTCGCACATGTTGTTAAGATTCTCCTCATTTATAGATATAATTATGTGCTAAGAATTCAAGTAGGAACACATCATCAAGGTTTCTTAAATACGTAGTGATATAAGAATTAAGAAGTGAAATACATTCCTTAGAAACATTAGTGTTTAAAAGTTAAGTATTATGTGAGAATATGGGTGTTGCACATGGTAGACTATGGTCCAATTTCTAAGATAAAGGTACTATTAGGATTAGAATATATTATAACATGAGTTTACGTTGATATTATCAAATTATCAGACATTAAGTCATGATTAAGTTATAGGATGAGACTCTTTAAGATTTATACTTAAAGATTTAAGATTTAAGTTCATATGAATGTATTAAGATTAGACTTGATGAAATTTTATAGAAATTGAGTTACCTCATCAAAAAATACATTCTTTTAGATATTTGATACTTGAGAACTCTCATATACTTTGTATTCCCATATTCAGTTCAGATCCTTTCCCTAAGCCTTTGGGCTTAGTTGTCATATATTTAGTATCAAAATTAGTTAAGTCATTTCTATCAAATTAGAGTTACAGATTAAGGTTTAGCCATATAATAAGAATATCAGATTTAAATTTAGATTTAGATTACTCAATATGTGGGTCGTCAGATATTTGATAAAGATACATGATAAGGGTTATAGACCCAATCTCAATTATGTAGTAATTGAGACATATATTTACATTTAGATATAGATTCAATTCATAATTTAAGAGTAGAGATTCAGATTCAGAGTTTAGTAATGTTCAATACTCAATATTTAACTTCAGATAAGTTTATATTTGAAATTTAGTAAACTTAGACTTAAGATAATTACTTCAGACCCTTCACATTATACATTATATGATAAGTTCTCATTCAGAGAGTCCCAGGACAATTTAGAGGCATCTATTGCCAATTTAGAGGAGTGTTTACTCTATTTTAGAGGGCACATTCTGCCAACAGAGGGTGCATTGAACCATAGAGGACACTTTGGTGTCAACAGAGGGTGTGTTGCACCATAGAGGACACTTCGGTGTCATAGAGGACTTATCGTATAATGGTGGTTACAAATCAGATAAAAGTCGTAAATGAAAGATACCTTAGTTTAAAGAATGAACACAATCTCATTTATAAGTATAATGGAAGAGATTAAGATAAGAGAGACATGACTTAGGCCCTTTGTGCAAGTCATGTGGCCCAGGCACCAGAGTGCAGGCCAATTCATAGACATAACCCAGGCCCAGAGTGTAGGTTATGTGACCCAGGTACCTTAGTGTAGGCCATGAGACCCAGGTACTAGAGTATAGGTATCTACAGAAAGATAAAGTAAAAAGATAAGAGATAAGCTAAAGAAAGAAGATATATTTATGTTTTAGATCTTATACAAAGTTTAATATTAGGTTCATGTTTATAATGTTCAAAAATATTTTGTAGAATTTTATCGCTTCAGTAATATGTATATTAGAATACTCATGCCGCTTACGCTAACAACCATTTTTCCAATGCATGACTGGGGACGAGATGTCCGTAGGTGAGAGCAGGAGCAGAGTAGATTCTAGAGAATCAAGCATAAGGGTAGAACATGACTTAGTCTGGTGGGATGTCGGTTATAAGATGATCCTCAGGTTTATAGATTCATCTATATGTTTCCATATTTAGAGATATAGAATAGAGACTTTGTCTCAAGATGTAATATAAGTTTTCCATGTAATGACATTTATGTTCTTTTTGTAAGAAAAATCATGAGAATGTTTTAATAATTTAATTTGTGTGATTGATTATAATGTTGTTATATATGCCAGTTTTATGTAATACCCCCTTGAGTGCATGAGTTATGGATAACTCAATGTTTCTTACTCTATGTGCATGTGTATGCTTAGGGAGGGTGTTACAATATGGTATCAGAGCAACATTATAGTTGGCCACCAGATGAGTTCTCATGTTCTTACTTAAGATCACCCTATAAGAACTTAAGTTAGAGTAGAGTACCAATTTAGAAATATAACTAGTAACCATATGAAGGATGTTAGAAATTGAAGTAGAGCTAGATAGGAGACAAAAGTTTAGATAAGGATTAGGATTTCGTGCCTAGATGTTTTGGACTTTTATGTTAACTCTAGAATTGTATATAACATACTCTCTCTTTTTCCCACATGTTTGTGGTATGGGACACATGCTCCTGGGATTTTGAAGAGAGAATGTTATGTGCATAATCATACATGTCTTGTCCTTTCAAGTGCATGTGGCATTGGACATGTGCGCGAGGAAGTGCCACGATGAGTGTGACCTGACATGTCACCTCTGAATATATGACTAGAAAACAAGTGTTGGCATTAAAATTTTGAGACATATAGTCACCTAAACCTAATCATACACATAGTAAGACCGAGCATGAATATGAAGGGTAGATATTTTGGCACAGATAAGTGAGTTAGTTTTAAGTGAATAGGAACCCTAATCCAACCACAGAGATGAGGCAATATAGAATCCTTGCCATGATAAATGGTGAATGTATAGTTTAGATCTCAAAATTCATTAGTAGTGCATGCACATGTACGCTTAACCATGAGAAATTTTCACCATGCACATGCTAATGAGCCAGTTAGAAAATATCAGAGATAATTGTATGTATGATATGTAAAACCCTAAGGTGGGTAGACTAATTGAATTTTGAGGACGAAGTTCTTTTAAGGTGGGTAGAATTGTAACATCCAAAATTTCATATCTTATTTAAACCTTTAATATGGTTTACTAATAAGAGTCCATGAAGGGACCAAGTAAATTTAACCACGGTTGAATAAGTAAATGAATTCATAAAAGGTATATATATGTCAGCGATACCCACGTAATGGCTTAATATGCATAACTAATAATCTTGCTATGTATAAATATGAATGATTGTTTCATAAGGATAATGATTTGACTAATACATATAGTGCAATGAAAAAGGAGAGGTTTAATATGAGTAAAGATAACTAGTTTGTTTTATATAAGTCCATATCTAGTTCATGGATATAATGAACTTTATGAGTAAAACATCACTATTCATGTAAAATAAAGAAATGTCATGTAGATTTAGTATAAGTAGAATGATGACAATTGGACTCAATTTAGAATATGATTAAAGTATGTACCCAAATGCAAATATATTAAATTTGAAGGTTTATAGGTCATTGTGATAGTTGAATGAATTTAACAAGAAAATAGCATATACGAAGAAAAAGGGGTTGTCGGGTTGGTGACTCCCAATCCATACGGGACTATGGAGCGCCCCACATAGATTAAATACGATACAAACCATCGAACCTAGACCTAGGAAGTAGAGGTCTATAAAAGTCGATGTTTATAGAAGATTAGGGTTAGAAGAATGCCTTCATTGGCCTTTTCATAAAGTGATTCAATGAGAAGAGATAATCAAAGCAGAAGAGGCGAGAAGGATGGCGGCCCTGGAACTTCGCCACAGTGGCTTTAGGAGGACAACACCATAAAGGGGCACCTCTTGCCTCTAGTACAACAGCCAGTACATGCAAGGGAAAGGTTGTGCCAAGGCAAGGAATAATCCTCCGAGCAAGCTGCAACATCACGCCTAGAGGGTGGACCGCCAACCAGGGTGCATTGGCTGCCCTGTTCTCAGTGCAGGAGACAGGGGAGGCGAGACTCCCAGTTGAAACCTAGCTGAGTCGACCTGGAACCACTTTTCTATGCACCTTAGCATCAAGGTGGAGGATCAACAACGTATGGTCCAAGGATGGTGGCTTATTGATCATGGATGGTTGAAGTTGATGGAGAGGAGGCTGGCGCTCTGTTTCAACTAGAAAACTGGGACATCACGACATTGTGTCGTGCCCCTATGAGGGAAGGAGAGGGCGGGTCAGGAGCCTCCTTGCTGGGCCACCGACCATAAGGCCCAATTAGCATAAAAGGTAAAGGAAAGCAAGGCAACACATGTGATCATATTTTAATTTGTTATAACTTTAAGAATTCATAGGGATCGATTAGATTTTCAGAATAGGATGTTTAAGGGCTCGTTGGAAAGCTCGAGATATGAAGAACATCTTGAAGGAAGTTTCAGACTCTTAAATGATCTAGATAAGGTACTTTAATATGAGGAAAGGTTAGATAAGTAGATTATGTGCATATATGTTGATAGTTGTTAAATCAATGTGAAAGGTATAAACCTCTTCATTGAACTTCAAGGAAGTGTTACACCATAATTTTTTTAAGGATTTAGACCTGATTAAAGGAATTCAAGATGAAGATTTTATCCTCTCTAACACAGGTAAGTGGTTCATTACCATGAGTATTTATTTTTATCAAACCAAGTATATTTACATGCTTCTTAATTAAGACCTTCGTGTCTAACATTCTAAGTTAAAATATGCAAGAAATATTTTATGTGCTTACGATTGTAGAATTTCATAAGCTCGATACCTTGAGTAGTGATGTGTTATGGAATGATTCTAGATCATGAATTAAGTTCATAAGAAGTATAAGAGACTATATTTCTATAATATACCTTAGCAATGTTCCATATGGATACTTAGGACTACAAGACATGAAACAAAAATAAGATTGTCATCCTTTTATGGTTATGTGATATAACCATGTATTAGGATTTTCAATACAAATATGGTATTAGGGTCCATTATAGATGTAATCATGCATTGAGATTTCAAGTCACATATTTTGTTAAGATTCCTCTCATTTATAGATATAATTATGTGCTAAGAATTCAAGTAGGAACATGTCATCAAGGTTTCTTACATACGTAGGGATATAAGAATTAAGAAGTGAAATAGATTCCTTAGAATGATTAGTGTTTAAAAGTTAAGTATTATGTGAGAATATGGGTGTTGCACATGGTAGACTATGGCCCAATTTCCAAGATAAAGGTACTATTGGGATTAGAATAAATTGTAACATGAGTTTACGTTGATATTATCAAATTATGAGTCATTAAGTCAAAATTATGTTATAGGATGACTATATAAGATTTTTACTTTAAGATTTAAGATTTAAGTTCATATGAATGTATTAAGATCAAACTTGATGAAATTTTATAGAAATTGAGTTACCTCGTTAGAAAATACATTCTTTTAGATATTTGATATTTGAGAACTCTCATATACTTTGTATTCCCATATTCAGTTCAGATCCTTTCCCTAAGCCTTTTGGCTTAGTTGTCATATATTTAGTATCAAAACTAGTTCAATCGTTTCTATCAAATCAGAGTTATAGATTAAGGTTTAGCCATATAATAAGAATATAAAATTAAAATTTAGATTTAGATTACTCAATATGTGGGTAATCAGATATTTGATAAAGATACATGATAAGGGTGATAGACCCAATATCAATTATGTAGTAATTGAGACATATATTCACATTTAGATATAGATTCAAATCAGAATTTAAGAGTAGAGATTCAGATTCAGAGTTCAGTAATGTTCAATACTAAATATTCAACTTCATATAAGTTTAGATTCAGAATTTAGTAAGCGTAGACTTCACATAATTAATTCAGAACCTTCACATAATACATTATATGATAAGTCCTCATTTAAAGAGTCCCGGGAAGATTTAGAGGCATCTATTGCTAATTCAAAGGAGTGTTTAATCCATTTCAAAGGGAACATTGTGCCAATAGAGGGTGTGTTGCACCGTAGAGGACACTTCAGTGTCAACAGAGGGCATGTTGTATCAACAGAGGGTGTGTTGCACCATAGAGGACACTTCAGTGTCATAGAGGACTTATCATATAATGGTAGCCACAAATTAGATAAAAGTCATAAATGAGATACCTTAGTTCAAAGAATGAACACAATCTCATTTATAAGTATAAAGAGATTAAGATAAGAGAGACATGACTCAACCCCTTTGTGCAAGTCATGTGGCCCAGGCACCAGAGTGTAGGCCAATTCAGAGACATACCTAGGCCCAGAGTGCAGGTTATATGACCCAGGCACCTTAGTACAGGCCATGAGACCCAGATACTAGAGTACATGTCTCTAGAGAAAGTTAAAGTAAAAAGATAAGAGATAATCTAAAGAAAGAAGATATATTTTTGTTATAGATCTTATACAAAGTTTAATGTTAGTTTCATGTTTATAATATTCAAAGATATTTTGTAGCATTTTATCTCTTCAGTAATATGTATATTAGAATACTCATGCCACTTACGCTAACAACCATTTTTCCAATGCATGGCTGGGGACGAGATGTCCGTAGGTGAGAGTAGGAGTAGAGTAGATTCCAGAGAATCAAGCATAAGGGTAGAACATGACTCAGTCTGGTGGGGTGTCAACTATAAGATGATCCTTAAGTTTATAGATCCATCTATATGTTTACATATTTAGAGCTTTAGAATAGAGACTTTTTCTCATGATTTAATATAAGTTTTCCATGTAATAACATTTATGTTCCTTTTGTAAAAATAATCATGAGAATGTTTTCATAATTGAGTTTGTGTGATTGATTATAATGTTGTTATGTATTCCAGTTTTATGTAATGCCCCCTTGAGTGCATGAGTTATGGATAACTCAGTGTTGCTTCCTCTATGTAGATGTGTGTGCTTAGGGAGGGTGTTACAACTAGCCACAGTTGGTCCTATGTTATCCACTTAGTTGGATGAATGGACATTCCTCACAAAAAAATGTATAGCCGTGAGAAATTTTTTGGTATATATTATTTAAGTATCATGTTAATAGAATTAATTATGTTTATAATTTTAGTGGCATAAAAAGATAATTAGTTGATATTATAGTTGGCATACAATAACTATGGTACCATGTTTTTAGTTTGAAAAAAAATACTTCTATACTCTTATTTGCAAAGTATTGGGTATTTATTTTATTCTTGGCATTCTGTTAAAATATGTACATTTGTGTGGTGAGTTGATAAATTTTTATGTACAAATATCATATAAATTTTCAATGTCCAAGGACATCAAATTAATAATGTCAAATTAGTAAAATTGGTATACTCTTGTTTTATATGAACTTCAAATATCTTAATATTTTGTTATCATCCACAGTATATTTAATGTGTCTTTTATGAAATGCAATTTTCTATTTATGTTTTTTTTAAATCAATTTTATTGTTTTAGAGATATCATATAATGATATTCTCTTTATTTCTTATAGTTACAATATGGACAATTAATACTTGATCGATAAGAGTTAGATGTACAAACCAAGGTCAAAATTTTAGTGTAGCCAAGATATAGAGTTTCACAAGGGGCTAGATTGTTGTTTTAAATTTGCATCAAATAATGTCAATTTGTTGGAAATGTGTTGTCCTTGTGTTAAATGGAAAACATGTTGAATTGGGAATCAAATATGATCAAGAAACAAATAATAAACTATGGTTTTTACCCAATATATACAAAATGGACTTATCATGGTGAACTAGATCAACCTGATAACATGACTAGTATGGCCCCAAGTCATATGATTGATGATGATACGAATGAGATGATTAATTATTTATTTCCTACATAATTAAAATAGCAATACCAATGATAATGTTGATAATAACCCATTGCTTCAACTGAATGTTGAAGCAAAGAAATTTGAAGAATGTTTGAAAGAAGCTAGTAGACCACTATATGAGGGGTGTGAAATCTCAACATTTGATTTTGTTTGGGCCCTCTTTAGTGTTAAATGTGACAACCACTGGACTACTAAATCTATGACAGATCTTCTTAAATTACTTCTAGTGGTATTTCCCAAAGGTAATAATGTCCCTAATTCATGGGATGAGATTAACAAGATGATGTCAGCTTTAGGTTTGAAAAAATAAGTAATACATGTATGTCCTAATGCTTGCATGTTATATAGAGGTGACAAAGCTCATCTAGATGAGTATGTATGGTGCAAAACCTCTAGGTGGAAGTTTGAGGTTAATTTTGGGGAAACAAAGTCAAGGGTACTAGCTAAAGTTTGTCATTATCTCTCAATTATACCTAGGTTGAGTAGAATTTGTAATTGGAGAAGAAAATCTAAGTTCATGACATGTCACCATAATAGTCCAAGAGATCCAATGGGAAAGATGAGCCAGCCTAGATATGTAGAACTTTGGCAAGATTTTGATAGAAAACATCATGAGTTTAGTAAAGAGCCTCACAATGTAAGACTTGCACTATCTTCTAATGGATTCGATCCTTTCAGCATGACATATCAAACCAACACAAGCATTTGGCATGTAATTCTCATAAATTACAACTTACCCCCTTGGTTGGTAATGAAACAATTTTACTTCATGATGCCTATTCTTATTAACGGTCCAAAGCCTCTTGGAAATGATATTGATGTATACTTAGAACCATTAATAGAGGAACAAAAATTTCTATGGACTGAAGGTGTAGATAGGTATGATGCTGAAAAGGAGAAACATTTACAATGAGAGAAGCCTTACAAGGAACTATAGTGACCCCTACATACGGCATGCTATCCAGTCAGAAAAAGGAGGAAAATTTGGATGTCCTAAATGTCCTATAATCATTGGTTCAAGTTATCTACCATACACTCATAAATATGTGTACACACATCATTATAGATTTCTTTCAATGGGACATCCTTGGCATTGTGATATGCGTCACTTCAATGGTCATATGGATCTCAATCCTCCACCAAAACCTCTTTTTGGCGATGAAATTATTGAAATTTGGAATGATTATGATAATATTATATATGGAAGGCAGAGTTGGTGGGGCACAAGGGAAGCAAATGCTACCTCCTGGTTGGAACAAAAAGAGTATATTTTTGATCTTCCATATTGGAAAACACTATTGGTCCATCGTAGTTTTGATGTCATGCATATTGAAAAAATGTTAGTGAGAATGTATTGAGTTGGTTGTTATCAAATGATGGAAAAAGTAAAGACAACCTCAATCCTCGACTAGACTTGAAACATTCTCTTAAGATTAGAAAATCTTCATGGCCTAAGATATGTGGTGTTTCTAAAAAGGGTTTTCTTCCTCCTGCAGCTTATAGTTTGATAAATGAGGAAAAGGAAACATTCCTCTCAATTTTGAAAGATGTAAAGCTCCACATGGATTTTTCATCAAATCTATTCAGTCTAGTTCAAATTGAAGAAAAAAGGGTCATAGGAATGAAATTTGATGATCACCATAATCTAATACAATACATACTTCCACTTGCTATCAGAAAGACAGTAAAAAAACATGTTGCACAAGCTTTGAATGGGTTGTCTTTATATTTCAAACAAGTTCTAGAACGATTGATGTGAAAACAATGGAAAGATTTGAAAAGTCAACCCTTATTACTTTGTGCAACCTTGAAAAGCTTTTTCCTCTAGCATTTTTTGAAATTAAAGTTCACTTGGTGGTTCACCTTGCAAGGCAAGCAAAAATTGTTGGGCATGTTTGCTTTAGATGGATGTATCCTATTGAGAGGTATCTCTTCAACTTACAAAAATATGTAAGGAACAAAAGCAAACCAAAAGGTTATATTGTTGAAGGTTTTTTGAGAGATGAAGTTTCTACCTTCTGTTCTCCTTATCTAAGTGGTGTGGATCGAAGCTAACTAGATGTGTTGTATACGAGGATGGTCCAATTGGAAGTGGAAATATTATTTGACTTTCTATTAATGAAGTTAATCAAGCACATCAATTTATTTTGTACAATTAGGATTTGATCTCACCTTATATAAAGTAAGTATTAATTTATTTATTTTTTTATATGAAATTTACAATTTTAAGTCCCTAACTGTAGGCACCATGAAGACATTATAAGATAAGAAACCAAATTGGAATGATGAGGAAATTCAACTATATCAACATAAGCATTTTGTTTCTTGGTTCAATAGTTATGTAAGTTCCATAATGCCTAGATGTATATATATATATATATATATATAATTTTTCAAACAACAAAAAGTTATCTCTTTTCTCCACTTTACAAGTTAGAAAGTTGGCAAGTCATCTCGATTTATCACAAAAAGTCAAGTGGTTATCCCATGGACCTTCCATAAAAGCATCATCTTATCAAGAATTTTTCACAAATGGTTATAAATTTGAAATAAAAGCATCATCTTTAACTGTAATTATGTAATTGATATTCAAGAAGGGGACTTTTGGAAAATCAAAAGAGAAGACAAGTGAGCAATGTAACTTCTAGGAGAGGTTTAGTGGTGGAATCTCAAGTATGATCATATGATAACTTCAATGATGATTGTGAAGATAGTAATAATTCATTATAATCATTGGTCTTACCATAAAACAAACTTATTTTTACTTCTGAAATGTTTTTGAAACTGAAATTATATAATAGATACTCAACAAAGGAGACTTATGGAAAACCAAGGGAGGAGAAAAATGAGTAATGTATCTCCTAAGAGAGGTACATTGTTGGAATCTCAAGTGCAATCACATGATATCCTTGATGATTATTGTGAAAATGGTAATGTGTTTATCATAATTAAATTTTACTAAATTGGCAATGTTGTTTTTCCTTCTAAAGTATTTCTTAAACTGGATTATTCAATACATTTTCAAGGTAGAAGATTTGTGGAAAATCAAGAAAGAATACAAGTGCATGCTATATCTTCTGGGACAGGCATAGCGGTAGAATCCCAAATACAATCACAGAATAATTTTAACAATGGTTGCGAAGATGGTAATGTATTGATTTTAATCATTGACTTTTACCATATTCAAGACTTGTGTTCTAATTATAAAATATTTCTTGAACTAAAATTATATAATAGATTTTCAACAAAGGAGACTTATGGAAAACCTTCGAAATAGACAAGTACGGACTGCATCCTGTAGGAGAGTTTTAGTGATGGAATCTCAAGTTCTACCACATGATAATTTTAATGATGATTATGAAGATGGTAATTTATTTATAATAATTATTTGCTTCAAAGATATCATATAACTTCTTCTTAATTTGATAATGGTAGTAAACTTAAATTGTATAATAGGTGTTCAAGATAGACAACGTGTGGAAAAACAAATGAGAAGAAAATTGAACAATATTATCCTTTAGGCGAGGTTCATTGGTGGAACCTCAGTTTTATCCACATAATAATTTAAATGATGATTGCGAAGATGGCAATATTTATATATTTCAATTTATCACCTTAAAAAAAATTCATATATCATTTTTGTTTTATCAATGTATGCTTTTATTAAATTTTTATAACAAGTGTCCTGGAAAGGATGCATGTGGGTAATCAAAGAAGAATCCAAATAGATACTACCTCTATTAGGAGTGGTTTAGTAGTATAGCCTCAAATCTAATCACAATCGAGGCAAGAAGAATATATTGATGATATTAAAGATGGTATTTGTCTTTTTTATTTAAATCATTTCTTATCATGTATACAGTTATATTGTATTATTTTTTTAAAATAGATATCCATGAAACAACGGGATGCCACCATGCTATTAAGAAAGGAAAATGAGGACCCACAAAAATGAAATCTACATATCCAAAGAATGGAAAACCACATGAGTGCATTGTCACAAGGGTGCCTGTAGGGGAGATAAGACGTAAACTAAGTAATTATTTGGGTATAATGGCACAATATAGCCATTACTTTCATTTAAGTAAAAGTGGGGAATAGAGCATGCAATTGGTTTAGAGAGAGTAATGGAAGATGTACAAGTAGGCTTTCCATTCAAACATATATTACATTATTAAACTATATATTTTACTAATATTTGTGTCACCATTTCTAAGCTGATTTCAAATATTTCAATCCTAATGGAACTCACCTTCTATCATATGAAAAAGTAAATCAGTTATGTAAAAATATTATCAGACAACAATTAAAAGATTGGAGGCATGAATTGAAATGACATTACTTTGCTAAATTGTCAGTTGAAGAACAACTACAAAAGTCCCTGGACAAATGAGTTTATAGTCATGAGTGGAGAGAACTGATTCTTCATTGGTCTGACACTACTACACATGTAAGTCTTACATTATCTTATTAAGTGTAACATAGTTGCAAATATAAGTATCTTTTATATTTTGTAATAATAGGTGGAAGCCATGAGAAACAAAGAGAATCGCAAGGGTCCCAAACTGAGACATACATCTGGACCAATATCATAAGTGGAAGTTGAACACATGGTGGTAATTATATTTGAATAATAAAATTTTATGATGATTATATTTTCCTATCTTTATATTTTTCCCTTATAATGATGATTCTACATTATTAAGAATATATAAAAAGCGTCATCAAAGGAAAACATGGACTATCCAAATGAATACACAAAAGAATATTGTGCAAGTTTTCATATCATAAGTGCACATTTCATAAAATGATGGTTTTAATTGTATGTTATACTAAATTTATTTATTATATTTTTATTTCTAGGAAAAATTGGAAAGAAAGAGCAAAGATCGTAGAGTAGAAAAATAAAAGATCATTTGCAATTTATCCCAGCTATGGATGACACATATGGATGACATCATGGTGGATCTGAAAAAGGATTTAGTGCTGGAATTAACATAATAAATTTAAGACAAGAATAATTGACAAATGCATCAAATAAAGCTATAAATGATCAAGTACAATTGCTATCATAAGAGAAAGATCATGAAATAGAAGACCTATGTCCTAGAAAAAAAATCACGAGATAGGAGCATTGCATGCTCGGTTATGTGTAAATGATACAAATATGTAAAATTTATTTTATGAAGAAATACTATTATTTAATATAAATGTTAATTTTAAGAGTACAAATATAGTGTATAAGAGATAGTTGTGTGTTTTAAATTTTTAGGAAGACATATCTCACAATCATGTTGATGAACAACCAAGGGCATGCTTTTCTGGAAGTACACATCATGTTCTGAATAGGACTAGATGTTAATGTACCCCTATAAGTCACAAACACTGTGATTCTTTTCTAATTCACATTCATTAACCTTCTGATTTTTTTTAATTTTAGGCTGAAAGGACAAGACCTCCATCTCCATATATGTAATATGTTGTTTCAATTTCTTAAGAGTTGAATGAATGAGGTATTTTATTCTATTTATTATTTTGACTTGGCATCTTTAGTGATTTTTGCTTGCCTTAAAGTTCCTACATGTATTTTTTACATATAAAATGGTGGTCAATTTTTCTTTATATATGTATATATATGTGTATGTATATATATATATATATACCAAAGTAGGTGTAATATTTTTTACTTCTAGAAATATTGATATGTCTTATCATGTCCTTGTATATTAAAACTATGGATGTTTACCTTTTTGTGTGGCCTATGTTAATGCTTATTTTTTATAATAGTTTGGTCCACAATAAAACATAGTATATATTTTTTAACTTGGTCATATATTTACTATTTTTTGTTTTATCTTTATTGTAGGTATGGAAACATAATCTTGAGGTTCAAGTTGTACGATAAATTACAAAGTTTCACTACAACTACAACCCGCTATGTTCCATACATTTTGTTGACTTTTCAGTTGTACTCATTGTAAGGCTTTCACTTTCATGAGTTTTAAAGACATATTGGATATGATCAAAATGTATGTGATTAAGAATTCATGTATGTGTTGGATGATGATTTTGACTTGATACTTGAACTCATTTTGACATGGATGAATGTAAACTATAATGTTCTATTAATGAAATCATGTTACCACAACATATTTTCTTTGAGTTGTATATTCAAATCTATAATTGAAATTACATTTATAAAATTTTAGCTTAATAAATATGAATTTATTTAAATAAACATGAATTTATTTCAATAAACATGAATTTATTTAAATAAATATGAATTTATTCAAATAAATGTGAATCGTTTTGATGGATACATATATATTTAGTTTTGCCTACTTTTAAAATGGTAGCTAATGCCTATTAATAGATCTATTATAGGGTCATTTGAATTGTCTACCATTCTGATTTTGACTACCAATAAATGGTAGTCAAAATGATATTCCTACCAAGCCAGAGGCTACCAATATTTGACTGCCATTCGTTGATTATATACTAAGACATTGTAGTCTTTGTCGTTAATTCTACCTTTATATAGGTCATCAATAACATGTATTTCTCTAGTGAATCATGCGTTAAAAAACTGATCACATAGTATTCTTGAAGTTGTCATCACTCCTTCCACAAATGACCCAGAAAACAAAATTAATGTAAATCTACTCTTTCCACATCCTCTTGATTTATGGTATATCTAATATGTCCCCTTAGCAAGCACCTAGAATGTTAGTAGATATCTCATCAAAATAATTGGGGGGGGAAATTGAACATCGATATCCTCCTGGATCGATCTCCTATAGAGTGCCAGAGTACATGCCGCCTTTTTTTTTCCAGGTGGTCAATTTTAAGAGTGGTGATCCCTAGTTTGTGCAGAACATCTCAAACGTGTTCTACCAGCACTTTAGTTCTCCACAGGAACATGAATTTGTTGCTTGATATCTTTGCTATATCTCCATGCTCTGATTCCACTTTGTCTACTTGAACCCCACTACTCCTACACACATACAACACATAAATTAATCCTCTTAGTTGGGCTTTGTCCCTCTCTTTTCCTCTTACTTGACCCGATAGAGCCAACTGCATTCTACCTCTCGTATCTCTAACCATTCCTTATCACCATCACCCTCCCTCCTATCATGGGTTTAGCCACAATCACAATGATACTAAGCTCAAGAAGACCCTCCATGGGTGGTTTCCACCTTATTAACTCCATCACTCTCTCTTTTACTCGAACATTGTTTATACCATCTTTGAGTCTGCTTCTCTCCTCAAAACTAAGTCGGATCTCAAAAGACTTCCTAGATGTCATTTCCTCCAGGGTTCTTCTCACATTCTCCACACACGGTTCTCTGTTTGGATTCTTCCTTCTCACCTTCTGTTGCATCTCTCTACCCATATATTTCTACGATCAGCTGAAGAAAAACCCCTAATTCATCCTCTCACCGTATTACACCCTATTTTCCCCATCTCACCTTCATGATATTGTTGGTCTTCTTGATTCTACCCATGTTTCTCATTAAGTCCATTAGATTCATCACTCTATCCCAAATAGCCCTAGCTGAATCACCTAATAAGAATAAGTGGTCATATGACTCCTCTCCTCTCTCACTATAGTATTTGCATGTTGAGGCCATAGAATCATACAAGATCTAATCCACTCATCTATTAGCACTGTCTTGTGAAAAACCTTCTAGTCTAGCTTAGCTACCCTTTGAGACAGGTCCTCATGCTAGACCCACCCTACAAAGGTCCAACTCCCATTGTTTCGTCCTTGCAGTATCTTCTTTGTTGAGCCAATATTGAATTACCCTTTTTGCATCAGTTCCCATACCTATGTATCTCTCCCTCTTTTAATTCTATCTCCAAATTCCTGTAATGGCCTAAGGTCATGTTGTCCAACTCTATTTCAAGCTTGTGCTAATTCCAGTCTTGTCCATCCACCGTCAATTCCCTGATTGTAGTTTCCATAAGTGATGATGTGCACAAATCATATCATATTTTCATGCCATTTTAGTTGCATATTTCACTCAATTTAACCACATTTCTACTCTGATTCATGTTAAGATGGTTGTTTCTTATTAGTCTTACTCATTCATGCTTTGAATTGCAGGTACCTCATATTCTACACAGACTGACGGAAAAATGCCCAAACTCCAATCTATTTAGCATTTCTAAAGTTTCCCCAACTTCTAGAGTTCATTGCTCAACATACAACCTTTTACATGACATAAGGACCCTCCCCTATAGTGTGTAACTCTCAAATAGTAGACTTGTCAGCAGAGCTCCCTTACACCGTGTGAAAATCTCTTACGTCATAATGCAGAAAGATCAAAATTCAACAGAAAAGTTCCCTTACACCGTGTTGTCATTCCTCACGCCATAACACTTACATTGCGGCTGGCTGAAGCTGAAAATGGATCTCACATGTTGTGTTGACTTACCCACTTGTTGTGTGATTTTTTGTACAATTTTAGAAATAACCACTCATTTTGTAATACATAACATACCACACCCCTTGGGAAGTAGAGCACACATCATTTGGAGCAGTTAGAGACTGGAGAGGAGGCCAGAGCTCTGGCAAGGCGATCTAGGAGAGAAAGCTAGTTTTTCTCGAGAGATAATCCATTAATAGCCTCATTTCTCGTCTTTGTTCCTTCCAAAGCTATAGAGAGAAAGTTATTAAAGTAAGGAGCATTTGTAGAGACGAATCTCCACCTCTTATCTAGAGATCTTCTTCTGTGCTTCACTCCCATAGATCCGTTTATTATTCCTCTCTCTCTACTCATGTTTTATTCAATGACTTATCATTTGTGCCAATATTTTCTCACCATGAGTGAGTAAACTCCTATTCTTGGACATGAGAGAGTAGCTCCCAAGGTCCTCATAATCTAAATTCAATCATTCTCCAAGTGATTAGTCCTTTATTTTATTTCTTTCATATTTGTAATTTAGTTTAAACCAACCTTTTTAATTATAACTAATATAGATTGTAGAAAGTTAACAATTTTGCATCTAACTAGCCTATCTCCCTATGGTACGACCTCAACTACAATTGATTATGTATACTTGCATGTGATTGATGAGTTGAGGTAATTAATTATTTAAAACTCGCTTGCCTTTGGCAATCAACAAGTTTTTGGCGCCTTTTCTAGGGATCTATGGTAATTCTTAGTTAGTTTAAAAGTGTTAATCAGTAAATGAGAGTAGACCACAGTCACATATCCACCTTCACTTACATTATTATCATCATCATTGTCATTTTTTTGTATCTTCCTTTTTCATTTGTGCTTCACTTCCCTTGTTTAATTGTAGGATTGTATATAGATCTTCAAAAAGAAAGGAATGAACATCAATCAATTTGAAAGAATCCCAACATTCATCACATTCAGAATCACCACCTACACTGTAGTGTCTTTCTCTACAAGATAAAACAATGATGGAAGGCGATCATCCCCTAAAACACTTTGTCATTCCTTCTATTATGGACTTCAATATGGCTAGTAATATCCCACCAATCGAGACAGATAATTTTTCTATCAACCCCATCATCATATACATATTACAACAGAACATATTTGGAAGGACTCCTATGGAAGATCCCAATTTACATATAGCTGGATTTCAACATTACTTGAGAACCTTCAAGGTAAATGGCATTCCTACTGATGGGATTCACCTTATTCATTTCCCATTCACTTTGAAGGGTAGAGCCAAGGTGTGGCTCTCATCTTTTCCAAAGAATTCTATTAACAGTTGGAAGGAGTTTCTCAAAGTCTTCTTAGACAAGGGTCGAATTATGATCTTATATATATGTGTGTAGAAGCTTAAGACAAAGGATATAGACTTAGTGGAAGTGTTGTGGCATCACCGTGGGGTAGAAGAAGCCACATGGACGTTAGAGGATAAGATGCGTAAGATGTACCCTTCTTTGTTTGTTAATGATTTTGGGGGCAAAATCCTTGTTAGGGGTTTATTGTTGTATGCCCCAACCTTAATAAATTTATAAACATAATTATCTAGATTAATTATATGTTTAATTTTGAAATTAAACTTTGTATTACTATGTAATACTAGTTGATGAAGCTATATTAAAATTTGAATCAAATCAGACCTTGTTTGCTCATGATATACAATTCTATGTACTTTGTGGTCCGTTGTGCAAATTACACATATTTAGGGTTCTACAAATAATATTAACACTTGCTGAAGTTGTTTCATGATGTTCTTAAGAACCTTGAAAAAAAGATATTCTCCCCTGGATGCTTTAGAACTTTGATTTCATGAGGTTATATATGTATATGTTGGTTAGTAGTAGTGTTGTGCTTTCTTTGGTCGACGGCTCAATGGTCGACAGTTTCTGCTATCTCATCAGAAGATGAGTGTTTTAGGATAGAAACATCCTCAAACCGATGGGTTTTAGGTCAAATGGTACATCTTCTGGTTTGTTATGCATGTACAATCATCAATACCTAACCAATGGAGTGCCCCAAGGTCGACTAGTTGTTCCAGTTCAACGAAGACCTTGCCAACCTGATGATCAATGAACCTTCGTCATCCAAGAGGTCACTAGCTAATGGAATTCATCATGCTGATGGTGTTGGGTGCTCGATGAGTTTTTTGGGTGATGAAGGATAACTTGATGAAGTTTCATCAAAGAGTGCTAGTTAGATACTAGCGAGTTTTTGGTCGACAAGAGGGCGATCTGCCCTTATGCCCTACGAGACCTAGGGTGGAATGGATTTCATGCCTCATGTCTGGGTTGAACCACACAAACTACCACCCACCTATATATACGCCTTCTTTTTCTATCCCCTCATTTTTTGTGAATTTATTGATGCATATTAGAGATAGACGAACCCATCAGGCTCAAAGATTGTGGTGTTCGTAGATGCATGCTCAAGATCGAGCTTTTTCTTAGACTGATCAAAGACTTCCGATCTCATTTATTGCTCCATATGTAAGATCCTTGCTTCTAAAGTAGATTCTTTTGTTTCTTCAACCATTTTTTTACCGTGGTCGAGTTTTATGGTGATTCATGTTGGACACCTATACATAAAGTTTAAGACACTCTCTCTTTTCCCCCTTTTTTTATAATCACCCCATTCGTGGAGATAGGAGGCATTTGTGGAGTTTTGAATGAACCAAGCTAGGTGTCTTGTTGCTTATTCTTGAGTTTCCACTTCTTGGGATTCAGTTTCTTCTCTACCAAGGTGAGTTATGTAACTCTAAAAGTATTTCTTGCCTACTTTGTACATACGTGACTTTAATCTTGCTCTAGATATTCTTAAAATGCTAAAAGATGATCTTTTCAAATATGATTTTATATATCAAGATGATTATACAAGTTCTTAAGCTTTATTTAGACTCTATGATCATTTTCTGTTGTAAAGTGAGTTGTCCTTTGAGTATTGCAAGGTATGAAATTCAAAATACAAGGGTAATGGCTCCTAAAATATTATTTTCATGGAGTATTAGTGTATGATAAAAACGAAATCCGACCCATGTATTGTTCCTTACCATTTGAAGGTTATCTTATGCAATTTTAGGATTTGTAATCATTTTTATGGTATTGTAATGATGGTTGGACGAAACCCCGGTATAGAAGGTAGCTCATCCATAATAGATTTTGAGTGTATGATTGCCTATTTGTTACAAATACCATAACTCTTACATCAATTTGACTTTTATAATGAAATTTTAGGTATTGTCTATCTTATGATTCATTAAGCTCTCTACAAAAATTCATATTTTGGTGATACTCCTAGATCAAGTTGTTATTTCTTTGGTCATAGTGATAACTTGAACTTTTACATGTAGTAGTTGGTGTCTTGATTCTCTTTATGACCAAACATGGATCTATATACACCTTGATGGAGTGACGTGAGACTATTTTGTACATTTTATATCTTTGAAAGTTTTGATCCTTGAATTATTTGATAAAAATCTTTAAGTGTTTGTATGTTACTTTATTGATGTAGTCAAAAATATTTAACTAACTAAAGTAATCAAGTGTAACCTTAGTCATGCAGTTCCCTTAGATTGTAGAACTATCACATTGTCAGAACCTGGTGTATGTGAAAGGAGTAATCTAGGAGGATCTTAGGGCATATAATGTTGAGTATATATGGGTGCAGGGAGGGTACACCCATGTCATCTTGATTCTAAGGTATTAGAGAGCAGTTGAGTCCATGTCTCAGATTTTGATGTGAGTGATAGAGATTACAGTAGTAACTAAGATTTGACTGTATACCCAGGATGGACCTAACTATCTTAGTAGTTGGGCCGATGTGCCACTACAATTGTAACTCATATTGACTGAAGGGAAGAGATCTTTAGAATGTCGGTCATCCTAGATCTTACACCGGGCTTATTGCAACTTTGCAATGGTCAACTAGTAGTTTGAATGGTATGCCTCAAACTACTTAGGGCTTAATAAAAGGTGTAATCTATTCGAGTGGTATATGTGTTATTATTATTTGGAAAATCACTTTGGATGATAATTATTGTTTTCCTTTTATTGCTAGCATTATGTGATTCATATCTTGGTAAACAATTAACTTTACTTGTAACTCTAACTATGCTCGATCATCTTATATAAACTACATATTCTTTCAACTCTATTATAATATTTGACTTAAATGCTTTAATTACATAATCTTATTGTAAGAAATACATGTTATTAGAAGTTATATCATATCAATGGGATACGAGTCTCACTTCATGGGTTTCCACACCTTTGTTTTAGGTGATCACCAATGTGGTTAGGTTGATGTTGGTGAGGAGGTGTAGTTTGAATATCAAATAGGGGTAGAGAAGTTGGTTGGATTGTGTAGAGTCTCAGATTCATCTCTATACTCTTAGGTCCGGATAGGGATTTTTGTATAGGTGTTGTCTTGTGTGTGCAATTTTTAATATTTATAAACTCAAACTCTACCCTACAAGTATACGGGTACATGTAGTATTATTGAGGTCATCCAACGAGCAAGGGTTTATTAGACGCAAGAGCATTAAACTTCAACAATCTAGATCTTTTTAATAAGAGAGGTTTTATTTAGTGAACTAACCAATCAAAATGAAACAAACTATAACTAATCACTTGTATTAAGGATCAAATTGGATTGAGGATTCTTGAGAATAAAGTTTCAAATCCATATCATAACATGAAGAACAACAATGATCAACAATGCTAGAAATGACACAAGGGAGGTTTGTCTCCTACACCAACTTTCTGGTAGTGTAGAACAGTCCTAACTTTGTATAACACTCCCTTGGATATACTAACATTTGGACTACAAACCTTTTCCCCTCTACACATTCCAACCACTCTCGTAGTCAAGGTAGTGCAACTAAAGCACATCTCCTTACTCTTATGCATATCTTCCCAAATTATACAAAGAGAAGAAATCAAACATACAAAATGGCCAGGAAAGCATTTAAGAGGAATTAAACATCGATGAACCTTAGAATAGCAAGACAACTAGAATTATATATGAAATTGAAGAAAGAAGAAGAAGAAGCTTCCCTCCCGAGAAACCAATTTTTATCCCTTGGAATACCTCCAACTCCTTTTGTCTCTCCCTTGCTTGAGCCCCACTCCAAAAGGTCTGAAATATTCTGTGGTAACTATCCTAAGTCGGCTTGGGGTCATATATATAAGTGTGAGGTAGTTAAATTTGCATTTGAATGAAATTTGTAGGTCACACAACGAGTCTTTTATAAGACACAACATGTCTTATGCTATTATTGAAGTTTGAATCGAGTTCTGGAAAGTTACACGATCTATCTTTAATAAGACACGACATATCTTTGATATGACACATCATGTCTTTAATAAGACACAGTGTGTTGCTACAAATATGAGAGTTTAGAGTTCAATTTCTAGATTAGGACATGGGGTGTCATTACCAGTTTCAACAACATTTATTTTTTGAATGCCTAGATGATTGAGGAATGTATTGATGGATGTTATGATGGTGTTTTCTCCCCATTTTGATGCCAAATTGTTTTACCTACAAACCAAACCATAGAGCAAGTAAAGATAAAAATAAAGTAGAAAATATAGCATGCTTAAGAGTGATTATTGGGTGAAAATGATTTTTAAATGCAACCAAAAGTGATCCAAAAGATGATATAAAATATGCACATCAAATCCTGCTAAGCTTAAACCATTGCTTTCCATCAATCAAAATGAGCATAGAAACAAAAATGAAGGAATTGTCAAGTTCATGCATAGATCAAATGAAATGAAAGATGTGTATAAGACCAAACCAACCATGATCAACAGGTTTATACTCATAGCTGTCAATTCAACTTAAACACTCAAGAAAGATGTTTTTGGTTCAAAAGGGGTGGTCACAATTAAATGAATCAATTAATTAAACAACACTAGATATAATTTGGATTACCAAGACAAACAATTAGTGTATGTGCAACTCAAACTCTCAACTATTAAGGATACTTATGATAAAATCTTTGTTAAAATAACAATTTTAGCTATACTCTCCTTTCCCAAAAATGATATGATAATGGATTATGGGCTCAGACACTCGGCTGCTAATGTAGACTTATGTACGTGTGGAACGCCAATCGGGGTATTTTACCCTCATAAGTTTAAGACATACCACCTAACCATCGTGGTCAGATCAAACTTACACTAGGCTAGCATGATATGTCAGCAATTTAGCCATCTTTTATGGGGTATGAGGGTGAAATAAGCCAAAATAATTTTGAATATTTTCCACAACATAGGAGAGTCAACTAAATTGCAACATTATCTATATTTCATTCATTTGTTTTGAAACATTTTCACTGAAAGAGTGGTTGAAAATGCACTACGAGTTTGGCAAGGGCATACCATATTCTAAATGATGTTATTAAGTTGATTTACTCATAGAAATTGAAACCATTACATGTTTTAAGCAATCAAGGATCTGAAAGATGAATGTTCAGGCTAGAAGCATAAACTAGAATTAGGCACATGTTGGTGGCCAAAAGGTTTCATTTGATTAATGTATGCCTTTTATAATTTCTACAAATGATATTTCTCAACAAAAGAGGACAATCAGTTAAGCATAGGATTTCAATCCACATACATAAGATGGGTCTCAAATCAAACTGGATTTTCCACAAGAAAAATAGAATCTGGAAACAACAACTAAGAAAACGATGATAAAAGCGAAATAAAACTACACTACACTACTGGCCAGTTTCTCTCCCCTTAAGCTTGATATCAGCAATGTCCTCACTGCATACAACAAACTCAAGAAGATTGAAACCGGTTACCTGTCATGGTGAATGATGAATATGGAGGTCCATTGCTTTGATTTGAGGCTGGAAATTATTGCGCTAAGGATCTACACCTCTTCGCTAGTATATCTTTTATTGGGCCCAAAGACCGATATGCTTGTGATTTGCAATAGGAATAGTCTTCTGGATTTCAATGTTGTATTCCCCTTCAATCTCTTCTTCAAAATAATCAACATATGATTCAAAGAGAATTTTGTCAACACCAAGCCATTATATCAAAGATGTGTTTTGAGGGGGCACTTGTCTTGTTTAAAAAAATTTCCTTAGGAGCATATGCATATTTCTTACTTTGAGCTTCAACATCATTGCCTACATTAGATTCAAAAACTCCATATGATATTTTATGTGATGGTAAAAAAGGTTCTTCTATAGCAGATGTAGTCCTCAAGGTAACTAAAGTGAATGTCTCCCTTGAATGTATTTGTGGTTAATTAGGCAAGGAACCATGGGGTGCTTTTTGATTGGAAAGAGCTTGTTGAGAAATTTGATTCTCCAACATCCTAGTATGAGTGAAAATTTCATCCACCTTATAAGAAAGTTGTGAGATAGAATCCTTTAGCACCTTGCTTTGTTTGTGAAGCTCATCATTTTTCTAAATTTGAGCTGAGACAAAGGTCTCAAGCATGGATACCAAAATTGGATTGGGATGCAAATGTTGTTGTTGTTGGATGAAATTGCATCTGACATTGTTGTTGAGGTCTGGTATCTCTTCAAATTGTGATGGTGTGGCAAAACATGAAGAAGGAGTGAATCTTGCTTCTCTACATGCATCACAAATTACTTCAGTGGCTTGCTTTCCAAAAATAGAGCTTGAAGAAGAAGGCCGGATGATCCATTCAGGACTCCACTGACAATGATTAATTGTCATGTCTTCAATAATTGCATAGGCATCCATGTGTGATTTGTTCATTAAAACATCATTTGAAGCAACATCAGTAGATATCCTGGTATTATAGAATAAGCCATTATAGAAAGGTTGTAATAGAATCTAGTTGCTTAAACCATGGTGTTGACAAATATGTTGAAGGTCTTTGAACCTTCTCATGTGTCATACAAGGTCTCTCCATGCCTTTAAGAAAAATGATGAGCTAAACCCTCAGTTGTGCGGTCTTACTTGGTGGAAAGTATTTGGCTAAGAAAACTTTGAGGAGCTTGCCCCAGCTGTTGATGGAGTTTCTTGGCAAATGATAGAACTGTGCCTTGGCTCTGTCTCTGAAAGAAAAGGGGAAAAGAAGAAGACAAACTACATTAGTAGGAACACCATCTATCTTGAAAGTTCTAAGATACTGCAAAAATTCGGCAATGTAGAGGTTTGGATCATCCATTTCCGTCCCTCCAAACTGGGTCTGCTGTATCATCTATATAATTGTAGGGCTGATAGAAAGTCATTTGCCTCAATTTATGGGATAATGATAGCCCCATTGATTTTTGTAGCAGGTGGAACAATGAAGTCCTTTATGGAATGATCATCTTCTATGATTTGTTCTTCTTGTTGGCCTGGTGAGGATGGTAATGAAGACATTTGTGATGATGAATATGATCACTCCAAATCTGATTGAAGTCCACTCCTTGTTTTTTGAAGGTTGCTAATAGTGTGCTCAGTTTTGGGGTCTAGAAATGTGGAAGGTTCAAGACCCCTTTTGGATTGCCTCAAATTATCCTGCAAATAAAGAAGGCAAGTGAAGTAAAAAAATGAGAATGGAAAATACAAAATTTTGATAATGATGATGATCATGATGAAAGGTAAATAAATGATGGTGGATATGACACGTGGTGGTGTGATCAAGTCTCGCTGACAATTCAATGCTTCTTACTCTGACAAAAATATTGATGCTCCCCAGTAATGGTGCCAAAAAGTTGTTGCCTTATGTTCACAAGTTTTAATATTTATAAACTCGAACACTACCCTGAGAGTATACGGGTGTGTGTAGTATTATCAAGGTCATTCAAGGAGAAATAGTTTTTTAGGTGCAAGAGTATTAAACTTCAAAAATATAGATCTTCTTAACAAGAGATGTTTTGTTTAGTTAACTAAGCAATCAAAAGGAAACAAACAATAACTAATCACTTGTATTAAGGATCAAATTGGATTGGGGATTCTTCAGAATAAGATTTCACAAACATATCATAACATGAAGAACAATGATGATTGACCAAGCAAGAAATGACACAAGGGAGGTTTGTCTCCTGCACCTACCTCCCAGTAGTGTAGAACAATCCTAACTTTGTATACCACTCCCGTGGATATACTAAGATTCAGACTACAAACCTTTTCCCCTCTACACATCCCAGCCACTACTGTGGTCAAGGTAGTGCAGCTAAAGCACATCTCCTTACTCTTATGCATATCTTCTCAAATTATACAAAGAGCAAAATTCAAACATACAAAGTGGCCAGCAAAGCATATAAGAAGAATTAAACATTGATGGATCTTACAACAACAATACAACTTGCATTATATATGAAATTCATATTCAATAATGTTATGACATGGGAGTTACACCCCCATGTCCAAAAATAAGAGATCTACTTGTCCATGGGTGTAGAAAGTAGCTACAAGCGGAACAAAGTAGTGCTAGACATCATAATAGAAGGAAATAAACTTAGATGTCCGTGGAAGATGGAGGAGAGACTTGGAACTCCAGTCAAGTAGTCAAAAATCTATCCTTGATGTTGGAAACTCTCAAGAAATTTTCACTTTTGAGTGGAGAGAAGAAAATGACAGAGATTTTAGATGCAATTGTTGGAGAAGAAGGAAGAGGAAGAAGTTTCCCTCACAAGAAACCAACTTTTATCCCTTGGAACGCCTCCAACTCCTCCTTATTCTCCCTTCCTTGAGTCCCACTCCGAAAGGTCTAAAACTCCATGGTAACTATCCCAAGATGGGTTGGGGTCATATATATAAGTGTGAGATAGTTAAATTCGCATTTGAGTGAAATCTGCATGTCATACGGTGTGTCTTTTATAAGACACGGTGTGTCTTATGTGATAACTGAAGTCTGAAATGAGTTCTGAAAAGTTACGCTACGTGTCTTTAACAAGACATGTCATGTCTTTAGTAAGAGACGGCATGTTGCTGCAAATCTGGGAGTTCGGAGTTCAATTTCTAGACTGGGACATAGGCTGTCTAAAATAAGACATGGGGTGTCATTATGAATTTCAACAACATTGATTTTCTGAATATCTAGATGATTGGGGAATGTGTTGATGGATGTTATGATGGCATTTTCTTCCCAATTTGATGCCAAAATTTTGTACCTACAAATCAAACCATAGAGCAAGTAAAGATAACAATAAAGTGGAAAATATAGCATAATTAAGAGTGATTATTTGGTGAAAATGATTTGAAAATGCAACCAAAAGTGGTCCAAAAGATGATATAAAATACACACATCAATAGGATTTATATCGACTTGAGATTTTGGTTGTATGCCCTGTTGAACATGTAAATATTGTGATTATTTGGACAATACCTTTTTGTTTACATGCTATGGCCGAGGTCACTAATCTTTAGTAAAGTTACCATATATGAATATATATATATATATATATATATATATATATATATATATATATATAGTTGGACCTTTATGTGAATGTCCCTTAAGAATATGTTGAATTTTTTTTCGGTTTAATTCTATACATTTTTCATACTATGGTAAATTGGTTTTTTATCGGTGTTTTGGTTTTGTGTAATCTTGTCTAGCATGACGGGTTTCCACACATACCATCATGAGTAAAAATACTATCTAAATTACATATGCTGGTATAGAAAAGCTCAAGAAAAGATGTGTTTCTTTCTACTGATATAAAGGATTTCTTAGGTATTTAGCTTGAACTCATATTTGGCATCTAACATTGTTAGATATAGTAGTCTTAGGAATCAAGTACCTGTGAAGCATGTGTTTCTTAGTGTTCTCACTCATATTTCCTAAATGAGCATGCCAAATATCACAAGAAATGGAAGTAGAAAGGTACTAAAGAAATTATTATTAATATGAAAAGTAACTATTTCAAGAAGAGATAATGAGCTTAATTAAATGCCCACAAGTGTCCCACATCAATGTAAGAATGGAATCTAAAAATTACAACTTTATTCTCGTGATACAAAAGAGTATAACCAGATGGCATGATTTATACTTCATTGACTAATTTTTTATAAAACTAGGAAGATGTAAAACATTTTGTAGTTAAGGAATTCCCAAATGTGATCTTCAAATCAACACTTCATAGCCTACAATATGCTTCACAAACATATCATCACCCCAATACATAACATGACTATTGTTTTCCTAATTGGTAGAAAAAACAAAATGGTCATAGCATATGTGAGAAACCTCTTCAGAGTCCATTCATTGATTATTACTAGAAGAAAGGTTAACACTAAGAACAAGATAATCAATGGTATCTAACGTTTTATAAGAATACGCATCAGCCCCCACATAGATCATGCTTACTTCTTCATTCTTAGTCCATGTTAGTTTGTTTCGTTTGACCCTTATGGTCCCTGCAAACATTGGCAAGACAACCATGCTTGTCACATGCATAACAAATACGTTGGCCCCTAGAATTAGAGTTTTCTTTTATGATCGAGTTGCTTGCCTTTCTTGAAAGATTGCTTGGACTTAGAATGAAGTTTTCTTGGTTTCTTCTTGATTTTAGCATCATATACTAGGTTGATAGAGGTATTGACCATAATATCCTTTTTCCCTATGATGGAATTCAGTTTGAAGAGATTTCACTAAGGAGGACATGGTTAAACCTTCATGGCTATGACAAAGAGTTTTGGCAAAATCCTTCCAAGATGGAGGGAGATTTTCAATTAGGACTATCACCTACACATTCACCTTAAGCTTCTAATTACTGGTTATAGATTTTGAGATGAAGTTTCAATACTCATGTACTTAGGCTACAACATGCTTATCATCCACCAAATTATATTTATTCCATTTAACAAATTGCATATTGTTATAGCCCAACATCTTACATTACAAACTTGTTTTCCAAAGCTTGCAAAACCACAAGGGAAGAAGGTAACTTGAGGTAGATGTCATAAAGCTCATCAGAATGAGTGGACAAGATCCTAAAATGTCAAAGATAATCTATTTCTTTGGGTATCTTGGTAGTAGAAGATGGAGAAGAGGGATCACTATGGTCTACAATCAAGGTATCAAAAGCATTAGGAATAAAACTAACATATAGTTCACATTCCTTAGGTGGTGTGATTGTAGAAACCAAACCTAAGGAAGTGAGTCAAAATATCATCTTTTATTGCCAACGATGAAAATATAATCTCATAAATTTTCCGGCCCAATACTAGCTATATCTACTATCGTCATCATGGTTCTAGGATCCATTTTATGTAAATTGTAAAGAATAAAAAACAACTAAAATTAGTAACTAGAAATATCATTTTATCTTCACTGATGTTGGATATATTTTGAATATATAGTTATTGTTTATTAATCTTTTACTAGAGAAAATAGTAGATATTCTGACACAAAATAAAGAACAAAGAGTATTGACTTTAGAAGAGCCTGTGGGTGAATGCGTGTCACTAAGATCATTATCGTGAAGAAAAAATATGTTTCTCGTATGCACAAGCTTGCCTAGTTTCTTGCCTCCCAGATTCAGTCACCCCCAACTCTTACTACTGCCTCTAGGTGCTAGTAAGAGTTTAGTGTCAAATAGTGTTTTGGACATCGTACGTCATCGGAAAAATACATCACAAGTATCTCATTTTAGATTCACAATAGTAGATAACAACATGTGGAGAAGAAGGAAAATAGATGAGTTGGAATAAGGTGATCAAGTGGGTTGATGGCAAGGTGGTAGAGGCCACAAACATCAGCTATAAGCATCACACAACAAAGAGCACTTCACACACATCAACTCTCAGCATGTTCTCAAGTGATTTTTGTGTCTTGGATGTCTTATAAATGGCTAAAATAGGTCCTTTACATATCTAGACATAAGGAGTAAGATAGATGTTCAACAAATCATTTTTCCCTCTAAGATTATTGGTATATGAGTTACCAAATACATGGCTCGTTGGATGCACCCAAAGTAGAACTAAAGAGATTCAAACCATCCAAACAAGAATTTAATCAATCGAGATGGAAAAAGGGTTAGAATTTTTTTCAAAGAGAATTATTGTTCAGACATCATTTGAATGACATGTATATAAAATATAAAAAATATGAAATCACACCCATGAAACACACCAAAATGAACCAAACTAAATCGGGCCTGGCGATGCAGGGTGCGTGCTCACATGTGTGTGTGTTTTTATTTGTCGATGTCCAAAGTGTTGGCTCAAGCTATTAATTGACTAAACCCTTATTTTGATGATGACTAACCCATTTCACTTATTTGTGTTTAATGATTCTACTTGAGTGATTTCAATCTAGGTATAGACACACTCTAAATTCCCTAACTTTCACATCCTATCTTGGAGAAAAGGCAAGTTAAAATCAATGCAAGTGAACTTTTGTGGAATATGGTGTATCTCTATTAGAATCTTATTCTAATTCACTTGTAATGATTGTATGACTTGTAATAAACTTAGAAAAAATTAGGAGCACTTAAAATGAATACTTAAGAACTTTAATGGAAATTTCTAGAATTCATTACAGGGACCTTTCTCGACTGAGTTTCATTATTGATAAACTTGACCGACACCCTTGATGGATTTTGAGAACTGGCAGGTTCAGCCGAGTTTACCCCAGGATAAACTCGATCAAAACCCTACACATGCAAACCAAATTTAAGCTATCGGCCGAGTTTTATATGGGGTAAACTTGATCGACACTTCAAATTTGATTAGTCACATAGTGCAATTGGTTGAATTTCTTAAAAGTAAACTCGATGAACTGCACTATACCAAATATACAGAAAAAGTATTTCTAACTGTTGGAGTGTTGCAAAACTCGAAGATATATTTGTTGCAACACCGCAATGTCTAGAATTCATCCTTAAGTGTTCCTACTAGCTAGTAGACATCCCCAAATCTAAATAGGACCCCTTGGGATTCATCCCATAGTTAGCCAAGCACTATGAAGCTCCCTATATTATAGTTGAGTGCTCCAAGAGCCTCTGTAAAGAGTGGGACCCAGAGGGGATCCATTCCCTACTAAAAATTTGAATAATAGAACCTCCAGTCCAAACATACCTAAAAGATATGTTGGAATGGGTGTAAAATTTTCAAGGCTTATTAATGGTATTCAAAACAACCAAAGTTTAGTAGCAAAAGAAAACTAATGATTAGCACTCAACCCGATTAGGGTTTAGGTGATTGATGGACCTTCAACTCATGAACCAATTGGAGTTAATCAATAATAATTGGTGGGTCATTAACCTAGATCATTATGAACAAGTCCCCAAATGGTCAACCCTAGTCAACATCACCAAACGGTCTTAAACCGTTTACTTCTATGCAGTTTAGTGAAATCGTTTCATTCCAAACGGTTTGAAACCGTTTGTTCCAAAACAAAACCGTTTGGACATTTGATTGAAACCGTTTGGTCTAGATATTTGGGGAGGTGTGTGATTATGATGATGTCATCATCATCAAGCTCTAGACCCACAAAACCTACTATGATTTTCATAGAGATTGCATCAATCAACCAAATCAATAATTGTAAATAGAGAAATGATCATTATTTGATGGGGAATTGAATGCAATAACAAAGTTAGGGTTTCATGTTATAAAACTCGCCTCCAATTGAGCTCCAAAGCTCCAAGCTCACGGAAACAATGGTGTATGATGCTTTTTCAACTCCCCCTAGGCTCGTCCTCAAGCTTTTGGTTGAAAAGATTTGCTAGGGTTGAAGAGGATATCGAAATAAGAAGAAATCCATAATTTATTTTCAATTTCCACCATGGAATCAAGGTGAAATGGATCAAGAACCTTACCAATAGGTTGGGGGTCGTCCTCACTGCATACAAAAAACTCAAGAAGATTGAAACCGATTACCTGTCATGGTGAATGATGAATATGGAGGTCCATTGCTTTGATTTGAGGTTGGAAATTATTGCGCTAAGGATCTACACCTCTTCGCTAGTATATCTTTTATTGGGCCCAAAGACCGATATGCTTGTGATTTGCAATAGGAATAGTCTTCTGGATTTCAATGTTGTATTTCCCTTCAATCTCTTCTTCAAAATAATCAACATCTGATTCAAAGAGAATTTTGTCAACACCAAGCCATTATATCAAAGATGTGTTTTGAGGGGGCACTTGTCTTGTTTAAAAAAATTTCCTTAGGAGCATATGCATATTTCTTACTTTGAGTTTCAACATCATTGCCTACATTAGATTCAACAACTTCATATCATATTTTATGTGATGGTAAAAAAGGTTCTTCTATAGAAGATGTAGTCCTCAAGGTAACTGAAGTGAATGTCTCCCTTGAATGTATTTGTGGTTAATTAGGCAAGGAACCATGGGGTGCTTTTTGATTGGAAAGAGCTTGTTGAGAAATTTGATTCTCCAACATCCTAGTATGAGTGAAAATTTCATCCACCTTATAAGAAAGTTGTGAGATAGAATCCTTTAGCTGCTTGCTTTGTTTGTGAAGCTCATCATTTTTCTAAATTTGAGCTGAGACAAAGGTCTCAAGCATGGATACCAAAATTGGATTGGGCTGCAAATGTTTTTGTTGCTGGATGAAATTGCATCTGACATTGTTGTTGAGGTCTGGTATCTCTTCAAATTGTGATGGTGTGGCAAAACATGAAGAAGGAGTGAATCTTGCTTCTCCACATGCATCACAAATTACTTCAGTGGCTTGCTTTCCAAAAATAGAGCTTGAAGAAGAAGGCCGGTTGATCCATTCAAGACTCCACTGACAATGATTAATTGTCATGTCATCAATAATTGCATAGGCATCCATGTATGATTTGTTCATTAAAACATCATTTGAAGCAACATCAGTAGATATCCTGGTATTATAGAATAAGCCATTATAGAAACGTTGTAATATAATCTAGTTGCTTAAACCATGGTGTTGACAAATATGTTGAAGGTCTTTGAACCTTCTCATGTGTCATACAAGGTCTCTCCATGCCTTTAAGAAAATTGATGAGCTAAACCCTCAGTTGTGCGGTCTTACTTGGTGGAAAGTATTTGGCTAAGAAAACTTTGAGGAGCTTGCCCCAACTGTTGATGGAGTTTCTTAGCAAATGATAGAACCGCGCCTTGTCTATGTCTCTTAAAGAGAAGGGGAAAAGAAGAAGACAAACTACATTAGTAGGAACACCATCTATCTTGAAAGTCCTAAGATACTGCAAAAATTCGGCAATGTAGAGGTTTGGATCATCCATTTCCATCCCTCCAAACTGGTTCTGCTGTATCATCTATATAATTGTAGGGCTGATAGAAAGTCATTTGCCTCAATTTATGGGATAGTGATAGCCCCATTGATTTTTGTAGCAGGTGGACCAATGAAGTCCTTTAGGGGATGATCATCTTCTATGATTTGTTCTTCTTGTTGGCCTAGTGAGGATGGTGATGAAGACATTTGTGATGATGAATATGATCCCTCCAAATCTGATTGAGGTCCACTCCTCCTTGTTTTTTGAAGGTTGCTAATAGTGTGCTCAGTTTTGGGGTCTAGAAATGTGGAAGGTTCAAGACCCCTTTTGGATTGCCTCAAATTATCCTGCAAATAAAGAAGGCAAGTGAAGTACAAAAATGAGAATGGAAAATACAAATTTTTGATAATGATGATGATCATGATGAAAGGTAAAAAAATGATGGTGGATATGACACGTGGTGGTGTGATCAAGTCTCGCTGACAATTCAATGCTTCTTACTCTGACAAAAATATTGATGCTCCCCAGTAATGGTGCGAAAAACTTGTTCCCTTATGTTCACAAGTTTTAATATTTATAAACTTGAACACTACCCTAAAAGTATACGAGTGTGTGTAGTATTATCAAGGTCATTCAAGGAGAAAGAGGTTTTTAGGCGCAAGAGTATTAAACTTGAAAAATCTAGATCTTCTTAACAAGAGATGTTTTGTTTAGTTAACTAAGCAATCAAAAGCAAACAAACTATAACTAATCACTTGTATTAAGGATCAAATTGGATTGGGGATTCTTGAGAATAAAATTTCACATACATATCATAACAGGAAGAACAATGATGATCGACCATGCAAGAAATGACACAAGGGAGGTTTGTCTCCTACACCCACCTCCAAGTAGTGTAGAACAATCCTAACTTTGTATACCACTCCCATGGATATACTAAGATTCAGACTACAAACCTTTTCCCCTCTACACATCCCAGCCACTACTGTGGTCAAGGTAGTGCAGCTAAAGCACATCTCCTTACTCTTATGCATATCTTCCCAAATTATACAAAGAGCAAAATTCAAACATACAAAGTGGCCAACAATGCATATAAGAAGAATTAAACACTGATGGATCTTACAACAACAATACAACTTGCATTATATATGAAATTCATGTTCAATAATGTTATGACATGGGAGTTACACCCCCATGTCCAAAAATAAGAGATCTACTCGTCCATGGCTGTAGAAAGTAGCTACAAGCGGTACAAAGTAGTGCTAGACATCATAATAGAAGGAAATAAACTTGGATGTCCGTGGAAGAAGGAAGAGAGACTTGGAACTCTAGTCAAGGAGTCAAACATCTGTCCTTGATGTTGGAAACTCTCAAGAAATTTTCACTTTTGAGTGGAGAGAAGAAAATGACCGAGATTTTAGATGCAATTGTTGGAGAAGAAGGAAGAAGTTTCCCTCCCAAGAAACCAACTTTTCTCCCTTGGAACGCCTCCAACTCCTCCTTATTCTCCCTTCCTTGAGTCCCACTCCAAAAGGTCTAAAAGTCCATGGTAACTATCCCAAGATGGGTTGGGGTCATATATATAAGTGTGAGGTAGTTAAATTCGCATTTGAGTGAAATCTGCATGTCATACAGTGTGTCTTTTATAAGACACGGTGTGTCTTATGTGATAACTGAAGTCTGAAACGAATTCTGAAAAGTTACACTACATGTCTTTAATAAGACATGTCATGTCTTTAGTAAGAGACGACATGTTGCTGCAAATCTGGGAGTTCGGAGTTCAATTTCTAGACTGGGACATAGGCTGTCTAAAATAAGACATGGGGTGTCATTATAAATTTCAACAACATTGATTTTCTGAATATCTAGATGATTGGGGAATGTGTTGATGGATGTTATGATGGCATTTTCTTCCCAATTTGATGCCAAAATTTTGTACCTACAAATCAAACCATAGAGCAAGTAAAGATAACAATAAAGTGGAAAATATAGCATAATTAAGAGTGATTATTTGGTGAAAATGATTTGAAAATGCAACCAAAAGTGGTCCAAAAGATGATATAAAATACACACATCAATAGGATTTATATCGACTTGAGATTTTGGTTGTATGCCCTGTTGAACATGTAAATGTTGTGATTATTTGGACAACACCTTTTGTTTACATGATATGGTTGAGGTCACTAATCTTTAGTAAAGTTACCTGATATGAATATATATATATATATATATATATATATATATATATATATATATATATATATATATATATATATATATATATATATATAAAGTTGGACCTTTATGTGAATGTCCCTTAAGAATATGTTGAATTTTTTTGGGTTTAATTCTATACATTTTACATACTATGGTAAATTGGTTTTTTATCGGTGTTTTGGTTTTGTGTAATCTTGTCTAGCGTGACGGGTTTCCACACATACCATCATGAGTAAAAATACTATCTAAATCACATATGCTGGTATAGAAAAGCTCAAGAAAAGATGTGTTTCTTTCTACTGATATAAAGGATTTCTTAGGTATTTAGCTTGAGCTCATATTTGGCATCTAACATTGTTAGATATAGTAGTCTTAAGAATCAAGTACCTATGAAGCATGTGTTTCGTAGTGTTCTCACTCATATTTCCTAAACGAGCATGCCAAATATCACAAGAAATGGAAGTAGAAAGGTACTAAAGAAATTATTATTAATATGAGAAGTACTATTTCAAGAAGAGATAATGAGCTTAATTAAATTCCCACAAGTGTCCCACACCAATGTAAGAATTGAATCTAAAAATTACAACTTTATTCTCGTGATACAAAAGAGTATAACAGATGGCATGATTAATACTTCATTGACTAATTTTTTATAAAACTAGGAAGATGTAAAACATTTTGTAGTTAAGGACTTTCCCAAATGTGATCTTCAAATCAACACTTCATAGTCTACAATATGCTTCAGAAACATGTCATCGCCCCAATACATAACATGACTATTGTTTTCCTAATTGGTAGAAAAAACAAAATGGTCATAGCATATGTGAGAAACCTCTTCAGAGTCCATTCATTGATTATTACTAGAAGAAAGGTTAACACTAAGAACAAGATAATCAATGGTATCTAATGTTTTATAAGAATATGCATCAGCCCCCACATAGATCATGCTTACTTCTTCATTCTTAGTCGATATTATGGTCCCTACAAACATTGGCAAGACAACCATGCTTGTCAATACTCATGCATGTGACAAGCATGATTTTAAGATGAGGTTTCAATACTCATGTACTTAGGCTACAACATGCTTATCATCCACCAAATTATATTTATTCCATTTAACAAATTGCATATTATTATAGCCCAACATATTACATTACAAACTTGTTTTCCAAAGCTTGCAAAAGCACAAGGGAAGAAGGTAACTTGTGGTAGATGTCATAAAGCTCATCAGAATGAGTGGACAAGATCCTAAAATGTCAAAGATAATCTATTTCTTTGGGTATCTTGGTAGTAGAAGATGGAGAAGAGGGATCACTATGGTCTACAATCAAGGTATCAAAAGCATTAGGAACAAAACTAACATATAGTTCACATTCTTCAGGTGGTGTGATTGTAGAAACCAAACCTAAGGAAGTGAGTCAAAATATCATCTTTTATTGCCAACGATGAAAATATAATCTCATAAATTTTCCGGCCCAATACTAGCTATATCTTCTATCGTCATCATGGTTCTAGGATCCATTTGATGTAAATTGTAAAGAATAATAAACAACTAAAATTAGTAACTAGAAATATCATTTTATCTTCACTGATGTTGGATATATTTTGAATATATAGTTACTGTTTATCAATCTTTTACTAGAGAAAATAGTAGATATTCTGACACAAAATAAAGAACAAAGAGTATTGAGTTTAGAAGAGCCTGTGGGTGAATGTGTGTCACTAAGATCATTATCGTGAAGAAAAAATATGTTTCTTGTATGCACAAGCTTGCCTAGTTTCTTGCCTCCCAGATTCAGTCACCCCCAACTCTTACTACTACCTCTAGGTGCTAGCAAGAGTTTAGTGTCAAATAGTGTTTTGGACATCGTACGTCATCGGAAAATTCGTCACAAGTATCTCATTTTAGATTCACAATAGTAGGTAACAACATGTGGAGAAGAAGGAAAAAAGATGAGTTGGAATAAGGTGATCGAGTGGGTTGATGGAAAGGTGGTAGAGGCGACAAACATCAGCTATAAGCATCACACAACAAAGAGCACTTCACACACATCAACTCTCAGCAAGTTCTCAAGTGATTTTTGTGTCTTGGATGTCTTAGAAATGGGTAAAATAGGTCCTTTACATATATGGACATAAGGAGTAAGATAGACGTTCAACAAATCATTTTTCCATCTAAGATTACTGGTATATGAGTTACCAAATGCATGGCTCGTTGGATGCACCCAAAGTAGAACTAAAGAGATTGAAACCATCCAAACAAGAGTTTAATAAATCTAGATGGAAAAAGGGTTAGATTTTTTTTCAAAGAGAATTATTGTTCAGACATCATTTGAATGACATGTATATAAAATATAAAAAATATGAAGTCACACCCATGCAACACACCAAAATGAACCAAACTAAATCGGGCCTGGCGATGCGGGGTGCATGCTCACATGTGTGTGTGTTTTTATTTATCGATGTCCAAAGTGTTGACTCAAGCTATTAATTGACTAAACCCTTATTTTGATGAGGATTAACCCATTTCACTTATTTGTGTTTAATGCTTCTACTTGAGTGATTTCAATCTAGGTATAGACACACTCTAAATGCCCTAACTTTCACATCCTATCTTGGAGAAAAGGCAAGTTAAAATCAATGCAAGTTAACTTTTGTGGAATATGGTGTATCTCTGTTAGAATCTTATTCTAAATCACTTGTAATGATTGTATGAATTGTAATAAACTTAGAAAAAATTAGGAGCACTTAAAATGAATACTTAAGAACTTTAATGGCAATTTCTAGAATTCATTACAGGGACCTTTCTCGACTGAGTTTCATTATTGATAAACTTGACCGACACCCTTGATGGATTTTGAGAACTGGCAGGTTCAGTCGAGTTTACCCCAGGATAAACTCGATCAAAACCCTACACATGCAAACCAAATTTAAGCTATTGGCCGAGTTTTATATGGGATAAACTTGATAGACACTTCAAATTTGATTAGTCACATAGTGCAATTGGCTGAATTTCACAAAAGTAAACTCGATGGACTTCACTATACAAAATATACAGAAAAAGTATATCTAACTGTTGGAGTGTTGCAAAACTTGAAGACATATCTGTTACAACACCGCAATGGCTAGAATTCATCCTTAAGTGTTCCTACTAGCTAGTAGGCATCCCCAACTCTAAATAGGACCCCTTGGGATTCATCCCATAGTTAGCCAAGCACTATGAAGCTCCCTATATTATAGTTGAGTGCTCCAAGAGCCTCTATAAAGAGTGGGACCCAGAGGGGATCCATTCCCTACTAAAAATTTGAATAATAGAACCTCCAGTCCAAACATACCTAAAAGATAT
Organism: Alisma plantago-aquatica; assembly: GCA_963693085.1. Classification (NCBI taxonomy): domain Eukaryota; kingdom Viridiplantae; phylum Streptophyta; class Magnoliopsida; order Alismatales; family Alismataceae; genus Alisma; species Alisma plantago-aquatica. The sequence continues at coordinate 393,792,482 of OY856411.1, read as the reverse complement.
GTTGGAATTGGTGTAAAATTTTCAAGGCTTATTAATGGTATTCAAAACAACCAAAGTTTAGCAGCAAAAGAAAACTAATGATCAACACTCAACCCGATTAGGGTTTAGGTGATTGATAGACCTTCAACTCATGAACCAATTGGAGTTAATCAATAATAATTGGTGGGTCATTAACCTAGATCATTATGAACAAGTCCCCAAATGGTCAAACCTAGTCAACATCACCAAACGGTCTTAAACCGTTTACTTCTATGCGGTTTAGTGAAACCATTTCATTCCAAACGGTTTGAAACCGTTTGTTCCAAAACAAAAACCGTTTGGACATTTGATTGAAACTGTTTGGTCTAGATATTTGGGGAGGCATGTGCTTATGATGATGTCATCATCATCAAGCTCTAGACCCACAAAACTTACTCTGATTTCCATGGAGATTGCATCAATCAACCAAATCAATAATTGTAAACAGAGAAATGATCATTATTTGATGGGGAATTGAATGCAATAACAAAGTTAGGGTTTCAAGTTATAAAATTCACCTCCAATTGAGCTCCAAAGCTCCAAGCTCACGGAAACAATGGTGGATGATGCTTTTGCAACTCCCCCTAGGATCGTCCTTAAGCTTTTGGTTGAAAATATTAGCTAGGGTTGAAGAGGAGATCGAAATAAGAAGAAATCCATAATTTATTTTCAATTTTCACCATGGAATCAAGGTGAAATGGATTAAGAACCTTACCAATAGGTTGGGGGTCATCCTCACTGCATACAACAAACTTAAGAAGATTGAAACCGGTTACCTGTCATGGTGAATGATGAATATGGAGGTCCATTGCTTTGATTTAAGGCTGGAAATTATTGCGCTAAGGATCTACACCGCTTCGCTAGTATATCTTTTATTGGGCCCAAAGACCAATATGCTTGTGATTTGCAATAGGAATAGTCTTCTGGATTTCAATGTTGTATTCCCCTTCAATCTCTTCTTCAAAATAATCAACATCTAATTCAAAGAGAATTTTGTCAACACCAAGCCATTATATCAAAGATGTGTTTTGAGGGGGCACTTGTCTTGTTTAAAAAAATTTCCTTAGGAGCATATGCATATTTCTTACTTTGAGCTTCAACATCATTTCCAACATTAGATTCAACAACTTCATATGATATTTTATGTGATGGTAAAGAAGGTTCTTCTATAGAAGATGTAGTCCTCAAGGTAACTGAAGTGAATGTCTCCCTTGAATGTATTTGTGGTTAATTAGGCAAGGAACCATGGGGTGCTTTTTGATTGGAAAGAGCTTGTTCAGAAATTTGATTCTCCAACATCCTCGTATGAGTGAAAATTTCATCCACCTTATAAGAAAGTTGTGAGATAGAATCCTTTAGCAGCTTGCTTTGTTTGTGAAGCTCATCATTTTTCTAAATTTGAGCTGAGATAAAGGTCTCAAGTATGGATACCAAAATTGGATTGGGATGCAAATGTTTTTGTTGCTGGATGAAATTGCATCTGACATTGTTGTTGAGGTCTGGTATCTCTTCAAATTGTGATGGTGTGGCAAAACATGAAGAAGGAGTGAATCTTGCTACTCCACGTGCATCACAAATTACTTCAATGGCTTGCTTTCCAAAAATAGAGCTTGAAGAAGAAGGCCGGTTGATCCATTCAAGACTCCACTGACAATGATTAATTGTCATGTCTTCAATAATTGCATAGACATCCATGTATGATTTTTTCAATAAAACATCATTTGAAGCAACATCAGTAGATATCCTGGTATTATATAATAAGCCATTATAGAACGGTTGTAATAGAATCTAGTTGCTTAAACCATGGTGTTGACAAATATGTTGAAGGTCTTTGAACCTTCTCATGTGTCATACAAGGTCTCTCCATGCCTTTAAGAAAAATGATGAGATAAACCCTCAGTTGTGCGGTCTTACTTGGTGGAAAGTATTTGGCTAAGAAAACTTTGAGGAGCTTGCCCCAGCTGTTGATGGAGTTTCTTGGCAAATGATAGAACCGCGCCTTGGCTCTGTCTCTCAAAGAGAAGGGGAAAAGAAGAAGACAAACTACATTAGTAGGAACACCATCTATCTTGAAAGTTCTAAGATACTACAAAAATTCGGCAATGTAGAGGTTTGGATCATCCTTTTTCGTCCCTCCAAACTGGTTCTGCTGTATCATATTTATAATTGTAGGGCTGATAGAAAGTCATTTGCCTCAATTTATGGGATAGTGATAGCCCCATTGATTTTTGTAGCAGGTGGAACAATGAAGTCCTTTAGGGGATGATCATCTTCTATGATTTGTTCTTCTTGTTGGCCTGGTGAGGATGGTGATGAAGACATTTGTGATGATGAATATGAGCCCTACAAATCTGATTGAGGTCCACTCCTCCTTGTTTTTTGAAGGTTGCTAATAGTGTGCTCAGTTTTGGGGTCTAGAAATGTGGAAGGTTCAAGACCCCTTTTGGATTGCCTCAAATTATCCTGCAAATAAAGAAGGCAAGTGAAGTACAAAAATGAGAATGGAAAATACAAAATTTTGATAATGATGATGATCATGATGAAAGGTAAAAAAATGATGGTGGATATGACACGTGGTGGTGTGATCAAGTCTCGCTGACAATTCAATGCTTCTTACTCTGACAAAAATATTGATGCTCCCCAGTAATGGTGCCAAAAACTTGTTGCCTTATGTTCACAAGTTTTAATATTTATAAACTCGAACACTACCCTGAAAGTATACAGGTGTGTGTAGTATTATCAAGGTCATTCAAGGAGAAAGAGTTTTTTAGGCGCAAGAGTATTAAACTTCCAAAATCAAGATCTTCTTAACAAGAGATGTTTTGTTTAGTTAACTAAGCAATCAAAAGGAAACAAACTATAACTAATCACTTGTATTAAGGATCAAATTGGATTGGGGATTCTTGAGAATAAGATTTCACATACATATCATAACATGAAGAATAATGATGATCGACCATGCAAGAAATGACACAAGGGAGGTTTGTCTCCTACACCCACCTCCCAGTAGTGTAGAACAATCCTAACTTTGTATACCACTCCCGTGGATATACTAAGATTCAGACTACAAACCTTTTCCCCTCTACACATCCCAGACACTACTTTGGTCAAGGTAGTACAACTAAAGCACATCTCCTTACTCTTATGCATATCTTCTCAAATTATACAAAGAGCAAAATTCAAACATACAAAGTGGCCATCAAAGCATATAAGAAGAATTAAACACTGATGGATCTTACAACCACAATACAACTTGCATTATATATGAAATTCATGTTCAATAATGTTATGACATGGGAGTTACACCCCCATGTCCAAAAATAAGAGATCTACTCGTCCATGGCTGTAGAAAGTAGCTACAAGCGGTACAAAGTAGTGCTAGACATCATAATAGAAGGAAATAAACTTGGATGTCCGTGGAAGAAGGAAGAGAGACTTGGAACTCCAGTCAAGGAGTCAAAAATCTATCCTTGATGTTGGAAACTCTCAAGAAATTTTCACTTTTGAGTGGAGAGAAGAAAACGACAGAGATTTTAGATGCAATTTTTGGAGAAGAAGGAAGAAGAAGAAGTTTCCCTCCCAAGAAACCAACTTTTCGCCCTTGGAACACCTCCAACTCCTCATTATTATCCCTTCCTTGAGTGCCACTCCAAAAGGTCTAAAAGTCCATGGTAACTATCCCAAGATGGGTTGGGGTCATATATATAAGTGTGAGGTAGTTAAATTCGCATTTGAGTGAAATCTGCATGTCATACGGTTTGTCTTTTATAAGACACGGTGTGTCTTATGTGATAACTGAAGTCTGAAATGAGTTCTGAAAAGTTACACTACGTGTCTTTAAGAAGACATGTCATGTCCTTAGTAAGAGACGGCATGTTGCTGCAAATCTGGGAGTTCGGAGTTCAATTTCTTGACTGGGACATAGGCTTTCAAAAATAAGACACGGGGTGTCATTATGAATTTCAACAACATTGATTTTCTAAATATCTAGATGATTGGGGAATGTGTTGATGGATGTTATGATGGCATTTTCTTCCCATTTCGATGCAAAAATTTTGTACCTGCAAACCAAACCATAGAGCAAGTAAAGATAACAATAAAGTGGAAAATATAGCATAATTAAGAGTGATTATTTGGTGAAAATGATTTGAAAATGCAACCAAAAGTGGTCCAAAAGATGATATAAAATACACACATCAATAGGATTTATATCGACTTGAGATTTTGGTTGTATGCCCTGTTGAACATGTAAATGTTGTGATTATTTGGACAACACCTTTTGTTTACATGCTATGGCTGAGGTCACTAATCTTTAGTAAAGTTACCTGATATGAATATATATATATATATATATATATATATATATATATATATATATATATATATATATATAAAGTTGGACCTTTATGTGAATGTCCCTTAAGAATATGTTGAATTTTTTTGGGTTTAATTCTATACATTTTTCATACTATGGTAAATTGGTTTTTTATCGGTGTTTTGGTTTTGGGTAATCTTATCTAGCGTGACGGGTTTCCACACATACCATCATGAGTAAAAATACTATCTAAATCACATATGTTGGTATAGAAAAGCTCAAGAAAAGATGTGTTTCTTTCTACTGATATAAAGGATTTCTTAGGTATTTAACTTGAACTCATATTTGGCATCTAACATTGTTAGATATAGTACTCTTAGGAATCAAGTACCTATGAACCATGTGTTTCATAGTGTTCTCACTCATATTTCCTAAACGAGCATGCCAAATATCACAAGAAATGGAAGTAGAAAGGTACTAAAGAAATTATTATTAATACGAGAAGTACTATTTCAAGAAGAGATAATGAGCTTAATTAAATGCCCACAAGTGTCCCACACCAATGTAAGAATGGAATCTAAAAATTACAACTTTATTCTCGTGATACAAAAGAGTATAACCAGATGGCATGATTAATACTTCATTGACTAATTTTTTATAAAACTAGGAAGATGTAAAACATTTTGTAGTTAAGGACTTTCCCAAATGTGATCTTCAAATCAACACTTCATAGCCTACAATATGCTTCACAAACATATCATCTCCCCAATACATAATATGACTATTGTTTTCCTAATTGGTAGAAAAAACAAAAATGGTCATAGCATATGTGAGAAACCTCTTCAGAGTCCATTCATTGATTATTACTAGAAGAAAGGTTAACACTAAGAACAAGATAATAAATGGTATCTAATGTTTTATAAGAATATGCATCAGCCCCCACATAGATCATGCTTACTTCTTCATTTTTAGTCCATGTTAGTTTGTTTCGTTTGACCCTTATGGTCCCTACAAACATTGGCAAGACAACCATGCTTGTCACATGCATAACAAATACGTTGGCCCCTAGAATTAGAGTTTTCTTTTATGATCGAGTTGCTTGCCTTTCTTGAAAGATTGCTTGGACTTAGAATGAAGTTTTCTTGGTTTCTTCTTGATTTTAGCATCATATACTAGGTTGATAGAGGTATTGACCATAATATCCTTTTTCCCTATGATGGAATTCAGTTTGAAGAGATTTCACCAAGAAGGACATGGTTAAACCTTCATGGCTATGACAAAGAGTTTTGGCAAAATCCTTCCAAGATGGAGGGAGATTTTCAATTAGGACTATCACCTACACATTCACCTTAAGCTTCTAATTACTGGTTATAGATTTTGAGATAAGGTTTCAATACTCATGTACTTAGGCTAGAACATGCTTATCATCCACCAAATTATATTTATTCCATTTAACAAATTGCATATTGTTATAGCCCAACATCTTACATTACAAACTTGTTTTCCAAAGCTTGCAAAAGCAGAAGGGAAGAAGGTAACTTGTGGTAGATGTCGTAAAGCTCATCAGAATGAGTGGACAAGATCCTAAAATGTCAAAGATAATCTATTTCTTTGGGTATCTTGGTAGTAGAAGATGGAGAAGAGGGATCACTATGGTCTACAATCAAGGTATCAAAAGCATTAGGAAAAAAACTAACATATAGTTCACATTCCTCAGGTGGTGTGATTGTAGAAACCAAACCTAAGGAAGTGAGTCAAAATATCATCTTTTATTGCCAACGATGAAAATATAATCTCATAAATTTTCCGGCCCAATACTAGCTATATCTTCTATCGTCATCTTGGTTCTAGGATCCATTTTATGTAAATTGTAAAGAATAAAAAACAACTAAAATTAGTAACTAGAAATATCATTTTATCTTCACTGATGTTGGATATATTTTGAATATATAGTTATTGTTTATCAATATTTTACTAGAGAAAATAGTAGATATTCTGACACAAAATAAAGAACAAAGAGTATTGACTTTAGAAGAGCATGTGGGTGAATGCGTGTCACTAAGATCATTATCGTGAAGAAAAAATATGTTTCGCGTATGCACAAGCTTGCCTAGTTTCTTACCTCCCAGATTCAGTCACCCCCAACTCTTACTACTGCCTCTAGGTGCTAGCAAGAGTTTAGTGTCAAATAGTGTTTTGGACATCGTACGTCATCGGAAAAATACATCACAAGTATCTCATTTTAGATTCACAATAGTAGGTAACAACATGTGGAGAAGAAGGAAAATAGATGAGTTGGAATAAGGTGATCGAGTGGGTTGATGGCAAGGTGGTAGAGGCCACAAACATCAGCTATAAGCATCACACAACAAAGAGCACTTCACACACATCAACTATCAGGATGTTCTCAAGTGATATTTGTGTCTTGGATGTCTTAGAAATGGCTAAAATAGGTCCTTTACATATCTAGACATAAGGAGTAAGATAGACGTTCAACAAATCATTTTTCCCTCTAAGATTATTGGTATATGAGTTACCGAATGCATGGCTCGTTGGATGCACCCAAAGTAGAACTAAAGAGATTCAAACCATCCAACCAAGAGTTTAATAAATCTAGATGGAAAAAGGGTTAGAATTTTTTTCAAAGAGAATTATTGTTCATACATCATTTGAATGACATGTATATAAAATATAAAAAATATGAAATCACACCCATGCAACACACCAAAATGAACCAAACTAAATTGGGCCTGGCGATGCGGGGTGCATGCTCACATGTGTGTGTGTTTTTATTTGTCGATGTCCAAAGTGTTAACTCAAGCTATTAATTGACTAATCCCTTATTTTGATGATGACTAACCCATTTCACTTATTTGTGTTTAATGCTTCTACTTGAGTGATTTCAATCTAGGTATAGACACACTCTAAATGCCCTAAGTTTCACATCCTATCTTGGAGAAAAGGCAAGTTAAAATCAATGCAAGTGAACTTTTGTGGAATATGGTGTATCTCTATTAGAATCTTATTCTAATTCACTTGTAATGATTGTATGACTTGTAATAAACTTAGAAAAAATTAGGAGCACTTAAAATGAATACTTAAGAACTTTAATGGCAATTTCTAGAATTCATTACAGGGACCTTTCTCGACTGAGTTTCATTATTGATAAACTTGACCGACACCCTTGATGGATTTTGAGAACTGGCAGGTTCAACCGAGTTTACCCCAGGATAAACTCGATCAAAACCCTACACATGCAAACCAAATTTAAGCTATCGGCCGAGTTTTATATGGGGTAAACTTGATCAACACTTCAAATTTGATTAGTCACATAGTGCAATTGGTTGAATTTCCCAAAAGTAAACTCGATGGACTGCACTATACAAAATATACAGAAAAAGTATTTCTAACTGTTGGAGTGTTGCAAAACTCGAAGATATATCTGTTGAAACACCGCAATGGCTAGAATTCATCCTTAAGTGTTCCTACTAGCTAGTAGGCATCCCCAACTCTAAATAGGACCCCTTGGGATTCATCCCATAGTTAGCCAAGCACTATGAAGCTCCCTATATTATAGTTGAGTGATCCAAGAGCCTCTGTAAAGAGTGGGACCCGGAGGGGATCCATTCCCTACTAAAGATTTGAATAATAGAACCTCCAGTCCAAACATACCTAAAAGATATGTTGGAATGGGTGTAAAATTTTCAAGGCTTATTAATGGTATTCAAAACAACCAAAGTTTAGCAGCAAAAGAAAACTAATGACTATATTCAATTCTTCACAAAAGATTGCAAAAGTATATCATAATCTCCCATAAAGGGTTTACATGTATGATACAGTACAAGAATATAGTAGAGGGAAATCTAAACCATATCAATGTTTTTCTCCAAGCTTTAAGTCTTTAAAAAGTCCAAGTCTTCATGCCATATCATCCAAGTCCTTCACCTAGGGTTGGAAGCATACCCCAGAAAGAGGAGAAAAATAGTAGTCATCAACAAAGGATGGTATGTGCATACTAAAAAGGAAATTGAAAAATATATGGAAGAAAGGACATCAAAATATAAGCTTCCTATGAAAGAGATAAGTATTGCCTAAAAAGGGCATAAAAGGAAATAATCATCATCATATGATAAAGGAAATACCTACCATAATTTAAAACAATAAAATTTGTGCCACATAAAAACATATCATGAGATTAGGGAACATAACCCATCATCAAACGTCAACCTGCATGCATGTGAGATAAACATAGCACTAGAACAATATACATAACAATGGCGACCAAGCCTCATAAACTTGAAGTGATGAATTTGAAAAAGAGAGGAAAATTACCAATCTACCCCTATTAGCGAAACCAAGAAAACAACGAGAGCAGGGAGAAAACCAAAAATTCATTAGGAAGGATCTTCCTCCTCACTTCACATGGCATGGTTCCCTGAAGCAACAAGATGGTCATCATGAGGATTGGGGAAAACCAGAGCAGGTGAGATTCTAAAGATATGATTGCACAATACCGAAGAACATGTGGCTAGGAATCATACCCTATAGGCTATTAGCCCGCAGTGGTGGGAACCGACGGCGGTGAGGAGACTTGCAATGAGAAGAAAAGTTGATCAATGGCGGTCGTTCGTGGAGGCTAGGACCAAATTGACATGAAAACTTGAAAGCAACGACGCCGTCGAAGATCTCACTACATGCTTTTATAGGTGGAGGTTTGGTCTTATGCCTTTGGGAATAGGAGGCTCGAGAGGTTGGGAAAAGAAATTGGGTGATTTGCAAATAAATAAAACTAGGGCACAAATTAGGGTTCATATGGTGCAGAATCAAAGAACGAATTTGTAGGAGAAGAAAGTTTGAGAAAAGATTAATCACAGAGGGAGAAATCCCAATTTTTCCGACTGCACGGCCAGCTGCCTGCTTCCTTTTAGGCGCAAGCTAGGTGATGGATTTAGAGTCATTCGATTGAAAATTAGATGGCTCAGATCCACATGTGTCCAAACAAAATAAATTGATCACATGACAAATAAATTGGATTCATAAACTAATTGGAACAAAATGTGTGTACATTAATATCTCTTTTTCTCTCTCCTCATTTGAGGGTGCAAATAAACTCAAAATTGGATGAAATTTTGCACATAGGACAATTATGACATGTAGATTTGGATTATTCAATTAGATTGGCCTTTTGAGAAATTTTAATTTGTAAAATAAACCAAATCATGTTTTCTCTTTCCTCCGTCATTAATGATTATAAGATTTTCCAAATTTGATGAAACTTCACCCACAAGTCACATTAAGTGTATTGGATACGAATTTGCCATTGATTTTATATGTTGAAGTTGTTTGTATATTTATTTAATATTTTGAATGTTCTACACACTTTCTCTCTCCTGATTTCACCTTTTGATCAAAAATTCTCCTAATTGAGTGAAAATTCACCCAAAAGACATATTTTAAAGTGTAGATTACAGATCAAAAATTATTTTCCACTTTTAGAGTCATTAAGTATTTTACTTCATATTTTTATGGAAAAACACCTTTTCTTTTTGAAATACAATAGATGTGATTATTATTATCCTAAATTTGTGAAATTTGGCCTCCAATCCAAAGCATAGACAAAGAAAACAAATATAATGTTATTTTTAACCAACTTGTCTTTCTTTTATGAGTTTTACATAATTGAAATTTGCAGTCCATAATTATATTAGTCAATATCTATTATTTCATTATTATTATTATCGTTCTTCCAATTGTGTCCCATATTTTCATTTTATCACCAAAGGAGTTATGTAAGATTATTTTGTACGAATTATTATGAAATCTCTATTTATATCATGTAACATATTTTATGTGTCCATTAGTGACCTAAGACTAATATGAGAGCATTAGGTTACATTAGGGTGTTTTATTCATGCATTAACATTTTAGGATTTCAATTAAGCCACTAATGAAACCTTTATCCTTGTTTAGCTAAACCCAAAGAACCAAGATGACTATCCTCCAAGAAATATTATCAGGGTCAAGAGGCTAGGTTTCAGTTTGTTACAACCTCCTTCCACTCTCAAGCAGAAGCACTTTCTACATCCATTAGAGTGAGTAGGAGATTTGTAAGAGATCTAGTCATACATGTATATCTTGTGAGGCTCTCACTTCCTCCACCTCCCAATCATTCATTCAACCTTGATGATGAAGATTCTCTCTCTAGACTAAGAGAGGTAGAAGAAGAAGAAGGGAAGGAGTCCCTTGGTGAAAGCTTCTCCTTGGAAAAGGTGAAGTCAAAGGTGGAAGATTCCAGAAGAGTGGGTAATTCCTTCTAGGTGGGAGACTTGTTACAAGACTGGATAAGTCCTTTTGGAAGGTGAAAGATTCATTGTAAAAGTGGGTAAGTCCTTGGTGAGGTTGAAGACTCTTTGTATTGGATATCTAATTCCTTTCGTATGTTGTTGGCTCCCTTCTCCTCAAAGGGAAGGTTGGGTATCCTTGGCCTAGAAAAGGAAGGTCTTATTGTATGTATTATAATGGAATTGAAGTATGCAATGGTTGAAAAGGCCAAGAGGTTGACCTCTCTAGGTAATGGATGTACACTCTCCTAGTTTGAAGTTTGGAACCACTATACATAGCTAGTGTTCTAGTGCTTGTTCAATCTCTCTCTCTCTCCTACTCTGTATGTTTAGTTAATTGCACTCAAAGTTCATATTTTCCATATTAACTTAGAAGTATCTTGAAGGTCTAATGAATTTTGTTTAAGTGATTTTATCTCTATTCACCCCTCCCCTCTAGAGCCAATCACCCATTGACCCAACAAGTGGTATCGGAGTGGGTCTTCTCAAAGAAATACTTCCAAAAGTAGGATAATATAGATGATTATTAAGGTGAGAGATACCTCATTAACATCCCAATCTTTAATGGGAGCAACTTCCTCTATTGGAAGAGAAGGCTAAAACTCTACATCTAGGATAAAGTCTTGATCTATGGAGAATGGTGGATCTTCCATATAAGCTACTAGAGACAAAGATAGAAGAATGGGATGAAGCTACTTTGAAGAAAGTTACCTTGAATGCAATAGCAATAAACATTCTCTATGCCTCTCTTTCTCCCTCTCAGTTTAACTAGATTTCTTCATGTGAAATGGCCTATGAAATATGGAGAAATCTACATGTCACTTATGAGGGAACAAAGAAAGTGAAGGAAAGTAAAGTCTACATGCTCAAAGGAATTCTTAAAAACTTCAAGATGGGGGAGAAGGAAATGGTGTATGATATGTACTCAAGGCTCAACACCATTGTAAATGGTCTTGTTGTCCTAGGTCATCCTATGGCTATAGGAGAGATCAACTCAAAGATATTTAGAGCTCTCCCCAAGAGGTGCCAACCTAAGGTGACTTCCATTGAAGAACCAAAGCATCTTGGTGATATTCCTATTGAAGAGCTCATAGGAAATCTACAAGCCCATGAAGTTACACTTGACAAATAAGAGGAAGAAGAAAGAGAAGAAGAGAAAGTCCTCAAGAGAATGAAGAAAGATGAAATAAAAGCCCAAATTGAAGCTATTGTAGGTCAACCTTTTCCAACCTCTCAAGTTGAAGAAGACTCTATGTACTCTAAAGGTAGACTTCACAAAGGCAAGCCTTCCTCCTCCAACCAGTGCTACAAATGTGGAAGGAAAGGCCAATTCAATGAAGATTGTCCACAAGGCAAAAAGACCCATCATCTCAAGAGAAGAGAAGATAAGAACAAGAAGAAGGATAAATGGCACAAAAGCTCTAGTGACTCCTCAAACTCAAGTTCAAGTGAAGAATCTGGTGAAGGATCTAGCTCAAGTTCAAGTGAAGTTGGAAAATGTCATTTTGCTCTCACGGCCTCAATAAACGAAGACTCAAATGAGGTAATTCTAAACTCTTTAGATAAAGAATCTTTAATTGCAATTTTTCATTCTACTTGTGCCTATCTTAAGTCTTATAAATAGAAAAAGAAAAAGCTTGCTAGAATTGTTGACAATTTACATGTAGAAAAAGATGACTTGAACATGCTAATATTTGCTTGCTAGATGACAACAATGCTTATCTTAGTCAAGTAGACTCCCTTAAACATGAAAATGCTAATTTTCTTAATAAGATTAGATTTCTAGAAGCTCAACCTCTTATGCCTAGTTGTAATGAAGAGCATAGTAAAACTGTGAACTATCTCCTGCTTGATATTGATGTTCTTAAAACTAAAAATGAGGACAAATACTTAATTTTGAAAGAAATAAAATCTTAAAATTGTATCTATCTTTCTAAGATTAATTTGCTTGACCAACGTCCTTGAATCTTGCTCTAGTTGTACTAGTAGAGAGAATAATGTTGCTGCTCTTCATATTGATAAATATTTTTATATGACCAAAGCTCTTTGCTTGGAAACTGATATTTTGCATGCTAGAGATGATATCAATCAATTGTCTTCTACTATCACTTTTCTTATGCATGATAATTGTAGTTTGAAATCCCATATGCAAAGATTCTTACATGATAAGAAGAATCTTAATCAAATCCTAGATAATACTACTGAACAAATGGGTAGAGATGGTTTTGGACTTTATAGCAGCCAAAGTAACAACAAAGATAAATGACCTTCAATTTTCAATGAAGAATCCTCTAGTTCCAAGGCTATGAGATCATGTAATCATTGAAATGATATTGGTAATTACTCTACATATTTATCCTTTAGGAAAGAACCCAAGATTAATAGGACTTGGGCTGCTAAGCTAACCCCTCTGGACCCAAAAACATGATTGGGGACAATTTCATATTTCTTCCTATAGGTCAGTTTCAAATGGATTGACATGAGCTATTGATTTACAAATTGGTTTCTCAATCCAAATAAAAGAAGAAAGGTGAGATGTTTATGGGGTGGAAACAAGTGGAAAAGAAATGGTAAGAACAAAGGTAATGTTATCTTTTCTCATATCCAATCATTGTATAGTTTGCCAAGTTAGTATGAACTATACTTATTATTTTTTTAGTCAAAATTGGTATATTGTGATTCTCATAATTTTTTTTCTCAAAAACTATTTCGGATACTTTCATAGTGCATTACTAAATTGCTTATACATGATTGAAGATGGTTTATATTTTTATCATGCCTCTAGATATGTTTTTCTGAAATATATGTGCTTTTTGATAGCAACTATTGTCGACCGAGTTTGTCCTGATGAAATTTGACTAAAAAGAACCAATGGGTGTTTCCAATAGTTGTTGTCGGCCGAGAAGTTCAACCCAGAAACTCGAACAACAACATTGTGCATCAAATATACAAATGGATTTTTGAATGAGAATTTCCCTCTCAACTGGACTTTCTCAACCAATAGCCTTATTCTTTAGAACTATCCTTCATACCTTTATATGTGCATATTATCATGATTTGACTTACCCATCTTGCATACAACTCTACATGTCTAATTTCTATAAATTGGTATTTATATATCTTGCAATTACCTATCTTGAGTTGTTATGCTTGTTTGATGATGATCTCTTTTAATCTCTTGGTTGTGATATAAGTTGCTTCCATTTTTCTCTAACTATAGCTTAATCTATCTAATGGTATATCTTGTTTTGATACAACCTTGATTTTCTTAGTGGTAGTTATCTTTGGTAATGATGCATTTTTTCTAGTGAGTAATATCATCTCATGCTTCTTTAATTGCATATTTCTTTGTTTGGATATTTCTCTATATCTACTCATTACTTTTTCTTTAACTTGTGAATCTTTTTCTATGGTCTAGATCCTATTAGTAGTCATTGTGATATTGTCTACTAGTAGCCCATCTACATTTAGTTCTAACCTTGTTTATATTTCGATATCTAGACACATCAAGAGGTATTAAACTATATGCTATACTTGTATCTTGTTTCACACACACTCAAATTTGTTTCTTAACTTGCATATGCACTATCTTGAGTTACTTGCTTTCTTAGTATTGCCTTGATATGTGCTAAAATTACATCTAGGGTTGTTCTAGTGCATGCCTTGTTTTGTTTTATATGATTTTCTTGGACAAGCCCCTAATTTTCCTCTTCTAGTCTCCATGATAACTTTTGGTATCTTGTTTTTAGTAACAAGATGTGCTTTTCAACCCCCTAACTTTTTGAAATGACAAAGGGGGATAAGACATGTCTTATTTAACAGGGAGAAGACATATATGTAGAACATATATGATTATAATGTTGGTATAGTATGCCCAGGGAGCCAATCATATGATGATTGCAATGACACATATGATACTTGATTTGATAATGATAAAGGTAATTCCATCTATTATGTTTGTCTCACTAATGATATGATGACACATACATGATAGATGTCTAAATAATGATGTGACTCGATGACATATGTCTTTAGGTTAAGGACCTGAACAATGAGACCATATGTTTGATAAGAGTACATACATTCTTGTTATGTCCCTAATCAGATATTACTGTAGAAGCAAAATAGACAAAATAATACATAAGACTAGAGTGTGTGTTGACTGATGACAAAGTCTCATTAGTCATGATATATGATATCAAGTCAAGCACACAGATATATGTTAGAGAATAGTGTATCAGACAGATCCATCATGAGAGTGATACATGGATACCATGGAATGGTAGTCACAATCATCTCTCATAGTGATGGTGGTGATTGTGGTTCTTAGACCTAAAATCACTACACTTGTCACATGTCGTTGGGTACACTTTGACATCATCAAAGGCAACCCTAAAACATGGGTTGTTATAAAGGTGATGATTGAGTGACTTTGACACATGGGGATAGATTGTGAGTGATAGAAATGGGATTTTTCCCTCCTATAAGGAGTATGATATCAATGGCCCCTTGATAAGTGGGACTGATAATTGTATGGCCACACTCATGTGATTTAATATATGATATGTGAACTTACATGCATCACATACAGTCTGCTCTAGGTCAAGGAGCATAGATTGAATGTTGAAGAGGATGACGTTCCATGCCTCGAGTTCAATCCTAATGTTAGAGACAAAGGAATTATATGATCAGTAAAACACTAATCACATATTTTAGGTTGAAGTTGTTCTCCAACTCGTTGAGTTACATGGGTAGAAATGATGAGTTACTAGATTTCTCTCATTGTTTGTGATGTGATAAGTTGTTATGAACATTCACTGCCAATGTAAATTGGAACCTCTAGGGTCACACACATAGGACACCCTTGGAAGAGGAGATTGTCCATGAATGATGTTTAGATTGATACTAAAGGTGTTTAGGTACTCAATTAAACATACAATTGACTGACTAGACTCAAAACTTTCAAGTTCAAGTGTTGAACTAGCTGGTTAGAGTGTTAGGTTGATTGGAGATTGTATTGACAATGTTAGGACTGCCAACAGACCGGTTCACCCAGGTGAGCCGATCGGCTGGTATGAGCCAACAGACCGGTTCACTTGGTGAACCGGGTGACTCATAGCCCTGCCAATCGAGGAAATTGGGATTTGACCAGTTGGATGAAAACTTTCACATTTCACTTATTCAATTTGATTGGAATAAGGATTAATCTTTGCATTAATTGGAAATGATTGAGGAAAGTCAATTGTAGGAAAGTCTGGGAAGTGAAATGACCGATTCACTGGGTGAACCGATTGGCTCACACTCCCAACTGACCAGTTCACTAGTGAACCGACTGGTTTTCCTGCTGCAGTACAAACTATTCATGGAATTTCTAGATCCTTCTACTCCCAAACAGACTGGGAACCCTAACCTTGCCCTTTACTATAAATAGAGGGACACTAGGGGATTCTCAGAGCACACAACTCAAAACATCAGTTGCTCTGCAAAGTTGTTGTCCTCTATGGTTCTGGTAACTGAGAGAGCCAGAGAAAGTGCTACCTGACTTGGGAGGCACATCGAGGGAAAGATAATTGTAGAAAAGCAATCTAAGTTCGGGAGAGTAGGTTGGTGCTAGTACACCAACATGAGGGTTGTCTCCTTCTTATCAGTTCTTCTAGAGTGGCAGGAGTTCCAGGTGGTCTGTGTGGACTATCTGCAGAGGTGAGAAATATCTGCCGCTTAGGAGGACACATCAGGGGTGGAGGTCACAACAATAAATTTACTGGCCTAAGAGTAGTCAGCCGCAACCCCAGTCTCCTGTTATGCGTTAATGGCCAGTAACTTTTTTGTTTCTACTTCCTACTCTAAGGCCATAAAACCCAACATATAAGACATAGTATCTATAAATGTTATGAAAGCTAACCATGCAGAATAAATAATCTTAGTTAATAATGATTTATTCGAACGATGCATGACAATTTAGTGGTATCAGAGCTCTAGGTTCGTTGAGTCTATAGAGACATAGGACTAAGATGTTGAGTTTGTTCTAGTGTCTTCCAGTTCATTTGATAGTGACTTCTTCTCATATAGGAGGAGATGAAAAACTTGAAGATGTCTGGGGCACACGAAGAACACGCTGCTGATAGCAGTGTTGCTGGACCAGGAGGAGGTGCAAGAGACCAAAATAGGGAAGGGCCAGTACCTAAACAGCCCCAGATTGATCCAGCTGTGATAGAAAACCCAGCCCTCCATGCTCTATTTGAGAAATTCCTGACAACCATGATACACATGGCATACATGATGCCACCACCTACACCTAGGGCACCAGCCCACCATGAGGGATATGGAGCTGGCAAGACTTTTGAGAGGCTTTGTCGGGTTGGAGCCATAGATTATGCTGGTACATCTGATCCAGAAGATGCTGATTTGTGGCTGACAGAGCTAGAGAAGGCTTTCTGGATCCTTGATATCCCTGAAGCAGAGAAGGTAAGACATGCAGTATACCTCCTAAAAGGGAGTGTTGGTTACTGGTGGATGATAGAAGAAGATAAGAGACCAGGTGAAGAGATTGGATGGGGGGTATTCCGACGAGAGTTCGTCAGTAGATACTTTCCTAAGATGTATCTAGATGAGAAGATCTCTCAATTTGAGAGGATCAGACAAGGACAGATGAACGTTAGCAAATATGAAGCTAAGTTCATGGAGCTATCGCGGTTTTGTCTGCATATGGCAGTTAATGATGAGGAAAGAATTCAGCATTTTGAGAAGGGGTTGAACGCTGAACTGAACACACCTATGTCTGCTTTAGAGAACATGGAGAGGTTTTCCAACTTTGTGGAGTCAGTAAGGAGGATAGAAAGGTCTGAAACTGAGAAATGACAGACCAGTGGTAAGAATGTGTACCCTTAGTCTCAAGGACAAAGATCTAAAAGTTTTAAGAAGCCGAGATTTTCTGCATCAGCAGCACCATCGAGATCCCATACCCAGACGCATTGGACGTCAAGTAGGGGTAGGGATTATAGTATTTCTCTAATTAGAGCCCCAACATAACATCAACATTGGTGACTAGATCTCACAGACCCTATTTTGTGCCCATGATTTGTTACCAATGTAGACAACCAGGACATTTAGCAAAGGATTGTCCAGATGGGAATTCGATGACGACTCTACCTCCAAGGTAGAGTCAGAAAGGCTCACAAAGGAGGCAATTTTCTAGTAACAATAGAGGACGTGGACAAGCGTCCCAAGCTGGTTCATCAACACCTAATAATCAAGAACAGGGGCAACAACAAGCAACTTTGAGGTTCTATGCAATGAATCAACCTGATGCAATAGTCAACCCTCGGGTTGTGACAGGTCAGATGAAATAGATTCATTCTAATATTTCATTTCATGATTCTATGTGTTAAAAATAAGAAAGTAGTTGCTTTTGAACTCCCTCTAACTAGTCCTATAAGGACACAAGGGAGATGAGAACTTACATTTTACTCAGTGTTCCTTAAAATGATTTATAATCTCCCTTGTTTGTGTGTTAAAGGATGAGATATAGAAGTAATGTCTGAAGAAAATTCAAGAATGAAAAATCATGTGTGTATAATGATATGAAAAGTAAGGAATATGATAGCAAATAAAGTAAGAAAATTCAATACTTGTATACCCTGGCCAGGTATATGATTATTTGAGATAAGGCAAGTATGAAACTCTTAGATTGTTATCTTTCTGATTACTCTAATCAAGTAGTCATTCTGAAACAATCTAGTGAGTATAATGAAACTAATGAGGAAGTGCTAAGTGAACATTCCAAACTAATGAGGAAAAGCTAAGTGAACATTCCTAATTAATGAGGAAGTGAACATGCCTCATCACCCTGCTTCCCTCTCTGCCCTAGTCCCCTTTCCGTGGCGGCTGCAACAAGTTCCAGATCTGACTGGGGCTGAAGCTGGGGTGGTGGCAACGATCTGTCAGAGGTGGCTCCGGTCACTGGTGGAGATCGTTTGGGTGATCTGGGACTGGTGTGAAGCCTCCCCTTGGCCACTGCCCCTGTTATTGCGGGAGTGTCTCCCCTCTTTTTCTTTCTTGGGTGCTAGTTTCTGGCAGGCTATCTGCCTTGTTCCGCCGTATATCGGTGTTGTTTCTTCCTTTGAATAAGGATTGTTACTCCTTCCTCTGTGAAGGCGGTGGTTTTTCTGGGGTTTCCCCCGGTAATTCAACCTTAGTACGGCTATCTCATCTTTGCTCTGGATTGATTTCATTACTCAGTTGTATGGCTTCATTTGAGTTGATATACGAGCAGAATATCGTCTTATTCCATCCCCTCTACCACTACTTAACGCTCAGGTTGAAGGAATTCTTCAGAAAAAGCTGCTTAAGACAGCCTCAAAGAAGAAGAATCAATGCAGAAATGTCTCTCTCTCGTTCCAATATGAGTTGTAGTGCCCTAGGGTTACTGAACGTGACGTTTGTATGTTCTGTTTGTATCTTTCTCCCCAATTGTAGATGTCGTACGGATAACAAGTAATGAATCGATCTTTTTTCTCTAAAAAAATGAGGAAGTGCTAAGTGAACTTTTCTAATTACATAGGAATTTCTCAGTGAACTTTCCCAATTAAATAGGAATTGCTCAGTGAACTTTCCCAATTAAATAGGAATTGCTCAGTGAACTTTCCCAATTAAATAGGAATTGCTCAGTGAACTTTCCCAATTAAATAGGAATTGCTCATGAACTTTCCCAATTAAATAGGAATTGCTCAGTGAACTTTCCCAATTAAATAGGAATTGCTCAGTGAACTTTCCCAATTATATAGACATTTCTCAGTGAACTTTCCCAATTAAATAGGAATTGCTCAGTGAACTTTCCCAATTAAATAGGAATTGCTCAGTGAATTTTCCCAATTAAATAGAGATTGCTCAGTGAACTTTCCCAATTATATAGGAAGTGCTGAGTGAACTTTCCCAATTAAATAGGAAGTGCTAAGTGAACTTTCCCAATTAAATAGGAATTGCTAAAAGTGAACTTTATCAATTACATAGGAGCTGCTGAGTGAATTTCCCCAATTACATAGGGATTGCCAAGTGAACTTTTCCAACCACATAGGGTTTGCTAAGTGAACATTCCCAAACAAATAAAGGATTTCTGTGTGGATTACCTCTGTTAAATATATATGTTTTTCCTTTGATAAACAATCTTGGGTGATGATAGGAGTATGTTACTTTGTGTTTCTTCCTTTCAATTAACATGGAAATCAAGTAAGTATTATCACATTTGATGTACATGGATTAGAAATAATCCATTGATGGATACATAGAAAAGTATCAGCTTGTTTTGGACTTTGGTTCCAGGATAATGATATATGGAACAAGCAATGTCCTAAAATAAAAGAAATACTTTGTGCATTGTACCCTTGGTGGTAACAATAGGGAATCAAATATGATAAGAATGAAATGTGTTCTCAATACATATGATGAAAACCAAAGTAAGGTATTTATGCTAGTTACCTATATTGGTCAACTATGAAATCAATCTAGTTATAAAATAATAATATGAACATCATATGTTAGGGGTTTATACTCTGCATAAACATAAACATTGATAAGGATGAACTAATGGAAGGAACAAGTGTAATTATGGTGGAAAAGTTTATCAAGTTGAAAATATTTTCTTAGAATAATCCTGTGTGGAAGAACTTTGTGTGGATTAAATATCTATGGTATCTTCATGACATTGAGATGATAATTAGGGACTTGATGACATGAGTAACAACTATTTTCTGTTATCTGGGATTTCGGGGACGGAATCCTTGTTAGGGGTTTATAATTTGTAACATCCCTGATCTGGGTTATGATTAACCCTAGATGTTTTTCTTAGTGAAGCTGATTATATGATCTCTCTTATCTCTCTAAAAGTAATTAAGGCTCAAGAGGAACTTATATTTCATTTTTAGTCCCTTTTGAACAATGTTTTGTCAGTTTTGGACTAAAGTGCAAATTACCCAAGTTGAGGGGTTAACTTGCAAATTGTACATGATACAATGTTACTCATGTATTGAAGAATCATGGGAATGAGTATGATGCAGTAGTATGGCTTCTACAAACCTGAATAACAAGAAAGATCCTATTGAGAAATGTTATGCATTAAAAACCTAGTTTTGGTGAAATGTGCAATTTACCCAAAATCTAGGGTTCAATATGCAAAATACCACTTCAAGAGAGTCCCTCATGATTCTTGGCATCAGGTAGAGAAAATAATTTGAGAGGGGCACCTCATTTGAATCATTTTGAAGGGGAGAGAATCTTGATATTAAAATAATCAAGATTTAAGCATAATCGAAACCCTAATCCAATTTGATGCAAAAATAATTATATCAATTGGATTGCCTTCAACCAAAACTATAATGGTTTAGTTTGGTTATGTGTGGAAGACCATGTTCCTTTCAAAGGCACGAAGATATCCAAAGGAAGTGGATAACTCACTCACATTATTATAAGAAAAAGAAATATCCACTCACTTATCGATATTATTATTATATGATTTAAGGTGCTTTGTTTGTTTTCCTTTAAATCTTGGATAATTGAGAGGAATAAGAGTCCAATAAGATAGCCTTGTCCCTAAGGAATAAAAGGGGGCATATGGCAAGAAAGGTGAGGAGATAATTCCTACTTTCTCTCTCTTAAATGAATTTTTAATAAAATTCATATATAAGCTCCTTTATCTTTGAGGTGAAGGGACAATTTCGAAACCCCTTTCACTTCTTGCTTGCAAAGACGACCAAGGGATCTGGGAGAAATAGGAGGACGACCCCCAACCTGTTGGTAAGCTTCTTCACCTTCTTTCACCTTGAATTCATGGTGGAAATCACAAAACAATGCATGATTTCTTCTCTATTTCATTCCATCTTCAATCCTAGCCAATTGTTTCACTCCAAAGCTTGAGGACAAGCCTTGGGAGGGTTGAAAAAGCTACTTCCACCATTGTTGACGTGAAGCTACAAGCGTTGAAGCTCAATTGGAGGTGGGTTTTATAACTTGAACCCTTAATATTGTTATTGCATTCAATTCCTTATCAATTGTTGATCCTTTCTTCATTATCAGAATTTGATTTGATTGATTGATGCAATCACCATGGAAATCATAGCAAGCTTCATGGGTTTATAGCTTGATGATGATGACATCATCATAATCACACACCTCAACTAATATCTATTGCAAACGGTTTCAACATTTGGTCCAAACGGTTTCACCAAACCGTTTGGTGACCAAACAGTTTGCAAACCGTTTGAAGTGGTTGACCATTTGAAATGGTTGACCATTTGAAATGGTTGACCATTTGAGGAAATATGTTGTTGTACTTGGATATTGATCCAATGGTTTCAATTGGTTTGATCTTGAAGGTTGCAATTGTGAATGATTCCTTAAATGCAAACCCTAATCGGGTTGAGTGTGGAACCCTTAAGTAATTGAATCAATTTTTTGGTTGATTAGCCCAAACGGTCTCAAGACCGTTTGGAGGTCAACCAAGACCGTTTGGAAGTTTATGATGAAGTATGATTGGATGGTTGAAGATCCAATGATATTACATTGAAATACAATCAATAGCTCAATTGATGATTGATTCAATGATGCAAACCCTAATTGAATTTTATACATTTCAATGGTGGATTGAGTCAAACAGTCTCAAGACCGTTTGGAGGTCATCCAAATGACCTCAAGACCGTTTGAGGTCAGGTCATGACATAGATAAGTGGTTATTCAATGATTGCAATCGAATTAGTTCCACAATGTCAACCATTGATGGTTCCTCGATTTAAAAACCCTAAGTGATGGTTTCTAGATTATAAACCCTAGTTCAATTGGGTTCAAAACCTTAATTGAAGGTCCAATTGAACGGTGATTCAATGGCTCAATTGAATAATAAATCAGTGATCCAATTAATAGATGGTTCAATGATTGAAAGCCTAAATTGACTAAGTGTTGGAAGACCCTTTTGGTCCATTCGGTTTTGAAAGAGTTTGGACCAAACAGTCTTAAGACCATTTGAGTCCAAACGGTCTCAAGACCGTTTGGGACCAAACGATATCAAACCGTTTGGAGACCCAAATTCATTCAGTTTCAAATGTGTTGTCTAAACGGTTTCAAGCACCAACCTTGCTAAACAGTTTCAAACCATTTGAACTCAATTGGTCAAGACCGTTTGAGGTCTAAGTGACCAAGACCGTTTGGGGTCTAAGTGACCAAGACTTTTTGAGGTTCAAATTGGTGAAACCATTAGGACACCTAATATGATTAAAGGTCAGTTAGCTACTTGATTGATAATGATGTAGACCAAAGGTGATTATAAAGGTTAACCCTAACTGTGTGTACTTAAATGAAGAGCTGACCTAGATCAATCTTGAACTACTTAACATCCTAGAGAGGATGATGGAGAGAGAAAGAGAGATGAGTGCTTACATAATTAAGCCCTAATTGTCTAATTATAAATAAAATATGTGATTAGGGTTTGATCCATAATAATGAGATCATGAAACCCTAATTGAAAAGATTATTGAGCCACTAATCTATTTAGTGCAAAACTGAGTGAAACCCTATTCTAGGGTGATGATGTAATCTTAATTTAGTGTAATAATGTAAGGAACCCTAATTTGATGGGAATTGTATATCCTAATCCTAACTTGAGTAATAGGATATAAGAAACCCTACTTGGATGTGTATGGTAAACCCTAATCCCTAAAATAGGGTAAAGGTATATGAAACCCTAATCCCTAAAATAGGGTAAAGGTATATGAAACCCTAATATAGGGTAATGCTATGTGAAGCCCTAACACTGGGTGATGTGCTGTAAAATCCTAATTTTAGGTAACACTATGTGAAACCCTGATATATGAGGATGTTATGTGAAACCCATATTTATGGGAGATGCTATGTGAACCTTAATTTATAAACATGGAAAAATCATATTCCTAATAATGGAATAGTGATTAATATATTGACAAATGTAACATCCAAAGAGGTTGATAGTAGATATCCTTATATCAATAATTTCTAACTCAAAGATGAGTCCATATCATTAACAATGGTTGTATTTTTCTCAATACAGTGACTTGTGACCAATACATTACATGATAAATGTGATGAACTGGTGTATAAAGTATTAGGATGGGAATTACCCTAATACAAGCTAAGTGGATGAACTCAAGTAAGGTAATGGTGTTAAGAGAAGTGATACATCAAAATATGATAGATATCACATCCAACACCTCAAGTGTGATATACCTTAATGTATTTTAAATCCAATATATTCAGATGAGTGACACATGAAGTGTGTCATGTCAGTTGTTACATTCATATGTAATGCACTTTGAAAGTGTAGGCTAACGTGCCTTATGAAAAGGTTAATCCAAATCAATAGGCCATGATGAAATCATATTCTGATAAAGATGAGAGAGAAACTTATACTTTGTGTTGATAATTCATTTAATGATGAATGATGAGAATAATAAGTATGATTGATTACTTATGTTATCCATATTGATTCCTAGCTGTGTGAAACAATGGAATAGGACTTGATCTTTAATAATATGATCTTGAGAACCTATATGGTTATTTATGGAAAACCCTAATACAGGGTAATACTATGTGAAACCCTAATACAGGGTGATGCTATGTGAAGTCTTAACATAGAGTAATTCTATGTGAAGCTCAAATACAAATTGATGAGTTATGAATGTAATAAGAAAACCCTTGTATTGCATGGTACTGATATATGATTGTTATCATGAGTACTAATCATGCATGTATGTTGAGAGGATGAGCATAGACAGGTATGGGCTATGATGCTCTGTATACTAAAAATGTTTTATAGGCCTTATAAGCCTTCATATGCTTTATTACTCAGTGAGAGGTAATATGGAAATTATGAGCCCTGTGTGCCATATGATGTTTTATTTATTGAAATTGTTTATTGTCTTTATAAGCCATAATATGCCTTGTGGCCTATTAATGGGTAAAAAGAGGAGATATGCTCTTTGTGTAAACCGAATCATGATGTCCTTGGTCAGATGACCTGAAGGAATTAAGTTACCTTATAAGTGGTAACAAGTATTCAATGTTGAGTTAAGGGTTCAAATACCCATATTATATAATCATGATGGTGAACTTGTTAAGAAATGGAATTGTACTTTTTGAGATGAGGGATTAAGATCCCAATACTTTGTTAGAAGAGTATGGCTATAGACCATGACTCCACAAAGAAATTCCCAGGCATTAGCTATGTGTTCTAAGCCTGAAGAGAGTATATGTTGTGGCTATAACTCTATAATGAAGATGTCAATTTACTCTGGTAAGTTAATTGCAGCCTGACACCTGATGTGTAAAATATAATCAGCTGTGTAGTGTATTTACATAAAGATGAAATGTGAGAAATATTAGTTGATATTAAACTGCTCAGTGTAGTGGATAAATGTTATACATGTTCTTCACATTCCTTATTGGATAATTGATATGCTGCTCTATCATGTTATAGTAGGAAGGCTTCAGACCAGATTAATGTTCCTAATCTGTTAAATAATGAATTAACTGCTGTTAAGCAATTATGATTCTTCTGTTCAATTTTATCTTAATAAACTACAATAACAAGGTTTCTGGCGAAGAGTTATATCTCTCGCTGGGGCAATTTTACAATTGTCTCACCCCCGTGGGAACCACAGTTTTAGGTGGACGCGGATGAGGAGGCAGGAATCCTTCAGTAGGTGAAGGACAAAAGCAGCAACAGGGACATTAGTGAAGTCTCGGGTGGAGACACTGGATGATATGCCTTGTATAGATGTACATAGAGTCCTATGTGTCATCTCTGTACTCTCAGGTCCTCGGAGTAGTAGTTAACGCTTTCGAGATTTTGGCTTAGTGCCTCGAGATGTCATACTTCCTGTGTTTAGTTTAAAGAGCAGTTGAAGCATGTAATCCTAAAATAAAGATGATACAGGACATGTACTTGTGAACCAGTATGTAATTAAATTACTCTAGTTCTTTATGAAAGACTTTTCCTATGTGTGGACCTCTTTGTAAAATGGTTTTAATTTGTAGTTATTTTTGGTAATTTGCTGCTTAGTGATCGCTTCTGCTTAGTTAATAACATTTTATTCGAACGATGCGTGACAATTACTGTAACATCCCTGACCTGGGTTATGAGTCAACCCTAGGTGTTTTGCTTAAATATGTAATTAAATCTTTGTGATTAACTCTGAGCATGTAATTAAGTTTCTCAGAAACGTATATTTCAGTATTTGCTCCTTTTTATTTAAAGTTGTAGCATTGTTTTGATATACAGGGACCTATGTGCAATTTACCCAGTTGAAAGGGTTAGCTTGCAATTTGCACATGATGAGATGTTCCTCTGATGTTGAGACATCATGAGAATCTCTTTGGCAAAGTTTGAGGGATTTCTCAAGCTAGAGCACCAAGGTGCAGCTGTGGAAGCAATCCCAGGGCTTGAAACCCTAATTTGGGGTAAAATGCAATTTACCCAAATAAAGGGATGCAATTTGTAAAGAATGTCATCTAAAGTATCTTTTTAGACTCTTGCCATCATTTAGAGAATAAATGATGAGGAATTCACCTCAATTGAGTTATCAAGTTAAGCAATAGGCTTTGTGATTGAATAATCAGGGTATATGTGCAATATCCCTTTAAGTATGAACTTTATTATTAGATTGTTCTTCCTTGCCTTCTTTTCTATAACTTAAGATAAGGTTTGTCCTTAGAATAAAGAGGAAGGGACGAGCAAGTAATAAAGGAAGGACTTAGTTGGAATTAAGGGAAACTTATGAACTAATGTTGAAAATCCTACCCCATGTATATAAGCTCTCCTTCCCTTAGTTGCAAGGGAACTCACCCTTCGTTCCCTTACTGTTTCATTTCACCAAAGATGACCAAGGACTGCCTTGGAGCTAAGGAGGACGACCAAGGGGTGCAAGGTAGGTTTAAACCCCTCTTTTTGCCTATTTCCATGGTTAAAACTCGAATTCAAGGTCATCTTCATGGCTAACTCTTGAAACCCTACCTTTCTAGCCGTCTCTTTTCATCCTTCCTTGGAATTTTCACATTGGACAACCTGTGGGAACTCAAGGACGCCATTAGAGCTTGGAGCTTGAAAGCTTGGAGCTCAAGAAGCAAGCTTTAGGCGGGTTTTATAACTCTAAACCTATGCTTTACTATGTGCATCTTTATATGCGTTTTAATGATAGTTCTTAGTATTTCCCTACTTTTCCCTGCTATTTTGCAAGCAAACCCATGGGATATTCGTACTGTTCTTGAGCTATGAGATGAAGGCGTGATTTCCAAGAAAAACCCACCGCTTTTCTTTTCCTTAAACGGTCCTAACAGTTTGCTCTCTCGGACTCAAGACCGCGAGGTGAGCAAACGGTCTCGAGACCGCGACAGGGAAAACGGTCTTAAGACCGTTTGGCCCCGTTGACCGAGCGTGGCACGTATAAGAAATCTGTTCCTAATTATATAGTCTAATTACTCTCAAAAGTTGGGAGACTAACTCCAAATGAATCGGGAGATATGACCTTTTTAAGTCACAACTTTAAATGAATTAATTGCTGATTTTCAAACGGTCTGAAATTGCCTTTTTGGGCAAACGGTCTCAAGACCGTGTAAGGTCGTTGACTAAGCTTTGACCGTATGAGATTACTGTTCAAAATTATGTTAGTGAAAAACTCACCAAGTTTGATGGTCTAATTCCAAACGGGCTAAGAGTTGAAGGGTGATTACTAGGGATAACCCTAGGTGAAATCAGTACTGAAATTATGGTGACCTAATTAGGGTTTTTAGGGTTGATTGACCTAAACGGTCTCAAGACCGTTTGGGGGTCACCAAACGGTCTCAAGACCGCGAGGGCAATCAACCAAGACCGTTTGGAGGTCTGGGGTCAAGATTTGTTGACCAATTGAAGGTACAATTACATCAAATTACATTGCAATTAAATATTGACATGATCATCAACTCAATGGGTCAGACCTTGATGAATCTGCATTAGAATCCAAAATTTGGATAAACAAACGGTCTCAAGACCGTTTGGAACTCATCCAAACGGTCTCAAGACCGAGAGGACAATCACCCAAGACCGTTTGAAGGTCTAGGGTTGAGTAATTTGACCAATTGAGGACCCAATTGCAAATAAGTTATTAATTTAATCAAAATTCTGTT
The DNA here is from genome assembly GCA_963693085.1 of Alisma plantago-aquatica. Classification (NCBI taxonomy): domain Eukaryota; kingdom Viridiplantae; phylum Streptophyta; class Magnoliopsida; order Alismatales; family Alismataceae; genus Alisma; species Alisma plantago-aquatica. Next base: position 393,764,627 of record OY856411.1, on the reverse strand, counting down.
TTGTGGTTCAATCATGGTTCAACCCCTATCAAATCACCTTAGACTTTGATAAAATCTTGGGCAAACGGTCTTAAGACCATGTGGGGTCTACCCACATGACCTCACGACCGTTTGGGCCAAGTTTGGGCCCAATTGGAGCTCAATTGAAGGGTTCAACCTTGTGTTGATGCACACTGTTGAGTGTTGATGGGTGAACATTGATAGACCCTAATTGAATCGATTTCAACCATAATTGGTTAACCATTATGGGTCAATTGAATGACCAAGTGATCAAGCATAATCTTAATTGACTAAATCCATAAGTGGTCAACATAGCTTTGACCATTTGAGGGCTTCAACATGGGTTGACATTATCGGTTGCATCTTTGAGCCTTGTTGAAGGACCAAGCGGCTGAGACCATGAGAGCCTCGCGGTCTCAAGACCGTGAGAGGGCTCGCGGTCTCAAGACTGTGAGGGGGCTCACGGTCTCAAGACCGAGAGGAGGCTCGTGGTCTCAAGACCGCGAAGGGCCTTGCGGTCCTGAGGTCAAAGAAGGGCAAACGGTCTTCATGACCCTCGCGGTCTCAACTCAAATTGGTCTTCGCGGTCTCAACATTAACTTGAACCAATGGGAGGCTTCGCGGTCTTGAACCCTTGAAGAGGCTCGCGGTCTTGAAGCCTAAGGGGGCTCGCGGTCTTGGAGTTAGAAATAGGCTCGCGGTCTTGGAGGGTCAAAGTGGGCAAACGGTCAACACTTTCAACCAATTTCAACCCAATTGATGATTAATGATTGAAATCAATCAATGTGATTCAAGGTTGACCTCATTCAATCATTTGATGATGTAAATGGTTCAATGCTGCCCAAATCAAACCCTAATGATAATCTAGGATAGTAAGGGGTTATTTGACTAAGGTTTTTGACCATGATTATGATCAATGGGGTGAATTACCAAAATACCCCTGAAGGGTCAATTGAGTTATACCTTGCTCAATTCAAACCCTAATTACATGAGAATAAAGTTTTTAGTCATAATGACTCTATCCAACCTGATCTAGTCTAATGTTACCATCAACCATTAGTATGATGAAAGAGAGAGTACTCTAGAGAGAGAAAGTACCCTAGAGAGAGAAAGTAACTCTAATCACATAATGGTGATGCTTTTGGCTATGTTAGCCTATGATGACTCAATCCAACCGGTTTTAGAGTTATGTTGACATCACCTAACCTTATGATGAGAGAGAAAGTACTTATAGAGAGAGAAAGTACTTCTAGAGAGAGAAAGTACCCTTTTTAAGTGGAAACTCAATTGAAGCATCCCCAATACACAGAAATGAGCATAATTAGGGTATGATCCACCTGTGTGAGATCATAGAAACCCTAATTATGATAAATGATGAACCTTTAACTAAACCAAGAGAATCAATGAAGATGTTACTCATACATGATGATGTTATGAGTTTAATTCACCTTGATGTGAATAGTAAACCCTAATTCAAGGGTAATGGCATGCTTTTGAGTATTAAACTCTATTTGATTTGAGTTAAAGATTTAACTCTTCTGACAAGAGTAGGAAGTACATTCCTTATTGTTGTATTACCTTTATCAGATATATTAACCATACAGGTTCTGATATGAAGGTAATCATATCCAGGTATGGATGTTGATGTTATATTCATTAAAGGTATGTTGTTAGCCTTATGAATAAGTAAAGTAATCTGATGCCTTGTCAGTGGCATCCTATGCTGAAAATGGGCTATGAGAGCCATGAATACCATCAAGGTCATGCCTTAGAGATGACTTGTGATGAGGATAATGACAAATGATGATTGATATAAGTTAGGCCTGTTACATTTAGTATTCTTCTTTTATAGCTGCTATGCTACTATTATTGTTTGAAGAACAATGTATGTTGTTAAAGAATACTGAATGTACCTAACTAATCAAGTATAATGTAGAGCCCTGATCATAGATCCATCATTGTCAGAAATTAAGTGATGGTGAAACAGGTTTTCCTCAGGGAACTCCTAGAGCACATACTTTTGAGTATGTGGGGTACATGGATGTGTAGAACCTTACATCCTAGTGTAGGAAAGTGATGTAGATGTGTAATCCATCCATCCTTCACTATAGTTTCATACCGTATCAGTGGTAGGTAAACATGAAACCTCCTGATGACGAAGAAAGCACAGATATCCATATCAGTGGTAGGTAAATATGAAACCTCCTGATGACAAAGAGAGTACAGAACGCCACTATGACTCTAGAATAGAGAAGGACCAGTTTACCCTGGTGAGCTATAGTAGTAGAGACACGAGATGTCCTACAAGTGATCCTCTTACTGACTGAGGAAGGTGAAGGTCATGAGAATCCGGCTCTCTTAATAACCTATGTATGATACTGATGCGACTTCTCAGCGATCAGTTGGAGTATGAGTGGTAAGCCTCATCTCCACAGGGCATAATGTTGTTTGTAAAACATAATCAACCATATAGTATAACTTGTTAGAGATAACTCCAAGTTAGTTGATTGATGTTACATTGCAATAGTGTTTATATTCTCCATATCTCCTAAATGGTTGAGATCTTGTTATACCTACAACTGTTACAGAATGCTTTGAAGGCTTTACTGTTTAAAATATTCTTTGATGTTATAATAAAGCTTCTGGCGAAGAGTTATAACTCTCGCTGGGACAATTATGTATAATTGTCTCACCCCGTAGGCTTCAACTTTTTAGGTGGACGTCGGAGACGAAGGAACCAACCTACAGGTGATCAGTCTCAGCAGCAGCATCAGGGGCAGCAATAATCTCAGGTGGAGATTGTCCTACCCTATGGTGTAGTTAGAGTCAGTCCTATGTGTCCTCTGTACTCTCAGGTCTTGGAGTCTTTTTGTATAAGTGATCTTGAGATTTTGTATCCTGATGTATATAATTACTCAAGAAGTAATTATCCTGAGATGTAAACAGTTTACCTCACTTTATGAAAGAGGCTTCTATGGATTCAAGTTCTTGTCACAAAAAGTTTTAATTTCCTGTGATTTTTGTCTTCCGCTGATTACTGATTCACTTCCGCTAAGTTTTAATCATGTTATGTCATGGTTTGGAGATCAGAGCCCACAATTAGTGGTATCAGAGCTCCAGGTTCAGTTGAGTCTATAGAGGCATAGGACTTAGGATGTTGAGTCTACCTTTAGTACTCTTTCCTCATCTAATAGAATCTTATGCTCCTCAGGAGAAGAAGATACATAAGAATGTCAGAACATCGTGATGAGCACGTGGCAGAGAGTAGTGCTAGTGCGCCTCGAGGTGGTGCAAGAGTTCCAAGAATAGAACAACCTGCACCTAAGTCGCCAAGAGAGCCACCCCAGTTCGACCCAGCTGACATGAGTGATCCAGCTGTACAGACGATGTTCGGGCAGTTTATGACTGCCATGACACATATAACCGATAGGATGCCCATTCCTGCACCTAGGGCACCTGTCTAGCCTGAAGCACAAGGTATCGGTAAGACGTTCGAATGACTTCGTCGTGTCGGAGCTACCGAGTACTTCAGAACTGCCGACCCTGCAGATGCTGACTTATGGTTGACAGAGTTGGAGAAGGCTTTCAGGATTCTTATGATTCCAGAAGCTGAGAAGGTTAGACATGCTGTCTATCTTCTCAAAGGCAGTGATGGTCACTGGTGGAACATGGAAGAGCAGAAGAGACCTGGAGTAGAGTTCTCATGGGAAGAGTTTCGTCGGGAATTTATCAATAGATATTTTCCAAAGACCTTCCTAGATGAGAAGATCTCTCAGTTTGAGAAACTAAGGCAGGGTATGATGAACATTAGTGAGTATGAAGCTAAGTTTATGGAGTTGTTGCGGTTCTGTCCGCACATGGCTGCTACAGATGAGGAAAGAATCAGAAGATTCGAGAAGGGTTTGAATTCTGATATGTCAACCCCTGTGTCTGCCTTAGAAAACAGAGAGAGATTCTCTACCTTCGTTGAGTCAGTCCGAAGGATAGAGAGATCTGTGGTTGAGAAAAGACAAACCCATAAAAGATATCCACAGTTCCAGGGTTCTTCATCTAGGGATTCCAAGAAACCTAGATTCTCTGCACCTAACCCTCCACCACCCAGATCAAGTTTTCAAACTCAATGGACACCAAGCAGAGGTAGAGGGCGGAGTCAACCGCTTCAAGGGACGCACAGTTCTGCATCAGTGTCAGTTACTGGACCACCCAGACCACAACAAAAGGAGAAGAGTTGCTACAACTATGGTAAGGTGGGACACTTGATGAAGGATTGCCGTTCTAGGCCTGTCGGTGTGACACAACAACCTCTGAGACAGAATCAACAGGGATCTCAGAATAGACAACATCAAGGAGCAGCTCGAGGACGTGGACAAGCATCTCAAGCTGGATCATCAGCACCACCTCAACACCAGGCGACTGCGAGGTTCTATGCTATGAACCCACCTGAGGCAGTGGTCAATCCACGGGTAGTGGCAGGTCAGATGAAACTTTTATATTCTGATATGTCTATATCCTGTGATGCATCTGTTCTGATTGATCCGGGTGCTACACACTCTTTCATCACTCGTGAAATGATTCGTAACTGCAATGTGACTGTTAGTCATAGAGCAGATAGTTTGTTGTTAGAGACTCCGTTGAGTGGGTCTGCCGTTTTGCAGGAGGTATGTTCTCCCTGCATCCTTTTCTTTTCTGACCATCGCATTCAAGTGGATCTTATACCACTTGATATGCAGGGATTTGATATAATCCTTGGGATGGATACCTTAGAAAGGTATAGAGTTGTCTTGGATTGTGAGTCCAAGTGGCTGTGTTTGCTGATGAAAGCAACACATGGATCTTTCAAGGCGAAAGAAAGATTTGTATCAGCTATGGTTGCTGATAAGCTGTTGAGGCAAGGATGTTATGCATTCTTAGCCCATGTGGTAGATGTTACCAAGGAAAGTTCTAATCCTGCTGAAGTTCCTATAGTCAGGGAATTCAAAGATGTGTTTCCTGAAGAACTTCCTGGTATACCACCACCTCGGGAGATTGATTTTGAAATCAATCTGATCCCAGATACGAAACCCATAGCTCAAACTCCGTTTAGGATGGCGCCTGCCGAGATGGCAGAACACAAGAAACAGCTTCAAGAGTTACTTGAGAGAGGTTTTATCCGACCGAGTACTTCACCTTGGGGTGCTCCGGTCTTGTTTGTTAAAAAGAAAGATGGGTCAATGCGGTTATGCATCGACTACAGACAACTTAATAAAGTGACAATAAAGAATAAGTATCCTCTGCCAAGGATTGATGATCTCTTTGACCAGTTGCGTGGTGCAACAGTCTTTTCAAAGATAGACTTGAGGTCTAGATATCATCAACTCCGTATTAAGGATAGTGACATATCCAAGTCTGCCTTTAGGACAAGATATGGTCACTATGAGTTCACGGTTATGTCGTTTGGACTAACCAATGCACCAGCTGCATTCATGGAACTCATGAATAGAGTTTTTCGACCTTTCCTTGATCAGTGTGTTGTCATCTTCATAGATGACATACTGATTTATAGTAAGGATGCCCAGCAGCATGAGCAACATCTTCGCCAAGTTTTGACCTTTCTAAGAGAACATAAGCTGTACGCCAAGTTTAGCAAGTGTGAGTTCTGGCTGCCGAAGGTATCTTTTCTTGGACATGTAATATCCACCTCGGGAATTCGTGTTGACCCTACAAAGGTAGAATCTGTTCTACAATGGGAACAACCGAAAACACCGACGGAGATTCGAAGTTTCTTGGGGTTAGCTGGCTATTATCGAAGGTTCATTAAGAACTTTAGTTCTATAGCTTTACCTTTGACCAAGTTAACCCGGAAAGATGTTTCTTTTTCTTGGAGTGATAAGTGTCAACAATCTTTCCAGCTGCTGAAGGAGAGGTTGACAAGTGCACCTGTGCTAGTGCTACCTGAACAAGGAAAAGGGTATATAGTTTTCTGTGATGCTTCCAAAAATGGACTAGGATGTGTGTTGATGCAGGATAAACAAGTGATTTCTTTTGCTTCCCGACAGCTTAAGAAACACGAGGAGAATTATCCAACACACGATCTGGAGTTAGCAGCTGTGGTTCATGCTTTGAAGATCTGGAGACATTATCTCTACGGAGAGACATTCCAGATTTTCACAGACCACAAAAACCTTAAGTATATCTTCTCTCAGCATGAGCTCAACATGAGGCAACGTCGCTGGATGGAGTTAATCAAGGACTACGACTGTACAATTGATTACCATCCAGGTAAGGCCAATGTTGTTGCAGATGCCTTGAGTAGGAAATCAGCAACATCAACCATGAATAGAGCACAACTAAACTCTTTAGTATGCTCTAGGAGAGATATGCTTATCTCTTTAAGGCAAGACAATGTACAGTTGAAGGTGTCATTGCTAGCCGGTTTGTTAGCTGAGATGCATATTAAACCTACCCTAAGAGAGCAGATTAAAGAGGCACAGCTAGGTGATGCTGCAGTTCAACATATAAGATCTGAGTATGCAAATGAGAAGCAAGATGGGTTTCATGACTCAAAAGATCAAGTAGCTTGTTATAATGGAAGAATGATAGTGCCGGATGTGGACAACTTAAGGAAGTTAGTCCTGGAAGAAGCCCATTCTTCCATGTATGCTATGCATCCAGGGAGTACCAAGATGTATCGGAATTTGAAGGATCTGTATTGGTGGCCTGGGATGAAGAAGGACGTTGCAGAGTTTGTTCTGAGGTGTCCTGTGTGTCAGCAAGTTAAAGTTGAACACCAGAAGCCTGCAGGAACAATGCAACCTTTACCCATATCACAGTGGAAGTGGGACCATGTGACCATGGACTTTGTTGTTGGCCTACCCAGGACAAGCAAAGGACATGATTCCATTTGGGTAATTGTTGATAGGTTGACTAAGACAGCACATTTCTTACCTGTCAAAACAACCTATTCTGTTGAAAGGTTATCAGAGTTGTATGTTCAAGAGATAGTGCGGTTGCACGGAGTTCCTGTCACAATAGTTTCGGACAGAGGTCCTCAGTTTACAAGTCGTTTTTCGAAACAGTTGCACAGTGCATTAGGCACTAAGCTAAAGTTTAGTACGGCCTTTCATCCACAGACTGATGGACAGTCGGAAAGGACCATACAAACCTTAGAAGACCTGTTGCGAGCATGTGTTCTCCAGTTCACCGGAAGCTGGGATCTACACCTAAGCTTGATAGAGTTTGCCTATAACAATAGCTATCAGCATAGTATTGATATGGCACCTTATGAAGCCTTATATGGTAGACGATGTAGATCACCTTTGTGTTGGTTTGAAACTGGTGAGCATCAGTTGCTAGGTCCTGACCTTATGCAGCAAACCACAGAAAAGATTAAAGTAATACAACATAAGATTAAGACTACTCAGGATAGGCAGAAATCTTATGCTGATAAATGTCGTAGACCTTTAGAGTTCCAGGTTGGAGACAGAGTGTATCTCAAGATCTCACCTTGGAAAGGGGTCCTTCATTTTGGAAGGAAGGGGAAGTTAGATCCTAGATATATGGGGCCTTATCCAATCATTGAACGGATTGGAAAGGTAGCACATAAACTAGAGCTTCCCCCAGAATTACAGAGGTTACATCCTGTGTTTCACATTTCTATGTTGAAGAAATGTCACCCAGACACCGAGTCAGTTCTACAACCTATGGAGGTAGAATTGAATGATGACATATCCTATGAGGAGGGACCAGTGTCAATCCTTGATAAATTAATTAAAAAGTTAAAGAAGAAAGATATAAGTCTTGTGAAAGTCCTCTGGAACCATCGTGGTATTGAAGAAGCCACTTGGGAGTTAGAGGATGAGATGAGAAGGAAGTATCCTGCCCTTTTCTCATAGTATGTTTTATCGATTTCGGGGACGAAATCCTTGTAAGGGGTGGATAATTTGTAACATCCCTGACCTGGGTTATGAGTCAACCCTAGGTGTTTTGCTTAAATATGTAATTAAATCTTTGTGATTAACTCTGAGCATGTAATTAAGTTTCTCAGAAACGTATATTTCAGTATTTGCTCCTTTTTATTTAAAGTTGTAGCATTGTTTTGATATACAGGGACCTATGTGCAATTTACCCAGTTGAAAGGGTTAGCTTGCAATTTGCACATGATGAGATGTTCCTCTGATGTTGAGACATCATGAGAATCTCTTTGGCAAAGTTTGAGGGATTTCCCAAGCTAGAGCACCAAGGTGCAGCTGTGGAAGCAATCCCAGGGCTTGAAACCCTAATTTGGGGTAAAATGCAATTTACCCAAATAAAGGGATGCAATTTGTAAAGAATGTCATCTAAAGTATCTTTTTAGACTCTTGACATCATTTAGAGAATAAATGATGAGGAATTCACCTCAATTGAGTTATCAAGTTAAGAAATAGGCTTTGTGATTGAATAATTAGGGTATATGTGCAATATCCCTTTAAGTATGAACTTTATTATTAGATTGTTCTTCCTTGCCTTCTTTTCTATAACTTAAGATAAGGTTTGTCCTTAGAATAAAGAGGAAGGGACGAGCAAGTAATAAAGGAAGGACTTAGTTGGAATTAAGGAAAACTTATGAACTAATGTTGAAAATCCTACCCCATGTATATAAGCTCTCCTTCCCTTAGTTGCAAGGGAACTCACCCTTCGTTCCCTTACTGTTTCATTTCACCAAAGACGACCAAGGACTGCCTTGGAGCTAAGGAGGACGACCAAGGGGTGCAAGGTAGGTTTAAACCCCTCTTTTTGCCTATTTCCATGCTTAAAACTCGAATTCAAGGTCATCTTCATGGCTAACTCTTGAAACCCTACCTTTCTAGCCGTCTCTTTTCATCCTTCCTTGGAATTTTCACCTTGGCCAACCTGTGGTAACTCAAGGACGTCATTAGAGCTTGGATCTTGAAAGCTTGGAGCTCAAGAAGCAAGCTTTAGGCGGGTTTTATAACTCTAAACCTATGCTTTACTATGTGCATCTTTATATGCGTTTTAATGATAGCTCTTAGTATTTCCCTACTTTTCCCTGCTATTTTTCAAGCAAACCCATGGGATATTCATACTGTTCTTGAGATAGGAGATGAAGGCGTGATTTCCAAGAAAAACCCACCGCTTTTCTTTTCCTTAAACGGTCCTAACAGTTTGCTCTCTCGGACTCAAGACCGCGAGGTGAGCAAACGGTCTCGAGACCGCGACAGGGCAAACGGTCTTAAGACCGTTTGGCCCCATTGACCGAGCGTGGACCGTATAAGAAATCTGTTCCTATTTATATAGGATAATTACCCTCAAAATTTTGGAGACTAACTCCAAAGGAATCGGGAGATATGACCTTTTTAAGTCACAACTGTAAATGAATTAATTGCTTATTTTCAAACGGTCTGAAATTGCCTTTTTGGGCAAACGGTCTCAAGACCGTGTAAGGTCGTTGACTAAGCTTTGACCGTATGAGATTACTGTTCAAAATTATGTTAATGAACAACTCACCAAGTTTGATGGTCTAATTCCAAACGGGCTAAGAGTTGAAGGGTGATTACTAGGGATAACCCTAGGTGAAATCAGTACTGAAATTATGGTGACCTAATTAGGGTTTTTAGGGTTGATTGACCTAAACGGTCTCAAGACCGTTTGGGGGTCACCAAACGGTCTCAAGACCGTGAGGGCAATCAACCAAGACCGTTTGGAGGTCTGGGGTCAAGATTTGTTGACCAATTGAAGGTACAATTACATCAAATTACATTGCAATTAAATATTGACATGATCATCAACTCAATGGGTCAGACCTTGATGAATCTGCACTAGAATCCAAAATTTGGATGGGCAAACGGTCTCAAGACCGTTTGGAACTCATCCAAACGGTCTCAAGACCGAGAGGAAAATCTCCCAAGACCGTTTGAAGGTCTAGGGTTGAGTAATTTGACCAATTGAGGACCCAATTGCAAATAAGTTATTAATTTAATCAAAATTCTGTTTTGTGGTTCAATCATGGTTCAACCCCTATCAAATCACCTTAGACTTTGATGAAATCTTGGGCAAACGGTCTTAAGACCATGTGGGGTCCACCCACATGACCTCACGACCGTTTGGGCCAAGTTTGGGCCCAATTGGAGCTCAATTGAAGGGTTCAACCTTGTGTTGATGCACACTGTTGAGTGTTGATGGGTGAACATTGATAGACCCTAATTGAATCGATTTCAACCATAATTGGTTAACCATTATGGGTCAATTGAATGACCAAGTGATCAAGCATAATCTTAATTGACTAAATCCATAAGTGGTCAACATAGATTTGACCATTTGAGGGCTTCAACATGGGTTGACATTATCGGTTGCATCTTTGAGCCTTGTTGAAGGACCAAGCGGCTGAGACCATGAGAGCCTCGCGGTCTCAAGACCGTGAGAGGGCTCACGGTCTCAAGACCGCGAGGGGGCTCACGGTCTCAAGACCGAGAGGAGGCTCGCGGTCTCAAGACCGCGAAGGGCCTCACGGTCCTGAGGTCAAAGAAGGGCAAACGGTCTTCATGACCCTCGCGGTCTCAACTCAAATTGGTCTTCGCGGTCTCAACATTAACTTGAACCAATGGGAGGCTTCGCGGTCTTGAACCCTTGAAGAGGCTCGCGGTCTTGAAGCCTAAGGGGGCTCGCGGTCTTGGAGTTAGAAAGAGGCTCGCGGTCTTGGAGGGTCAAAGTGGGCAAACGGTCAACACTTTCAACCAATTTCAACCCAATTGATGATTAATGATTGAAATCAATCAATGTGATTCAAGGTTGACCTCATTCAATCATTTGATGATGTAAATGGTTCAATGTTGCCCAAATCAAACCCTAATGATAATCTAGGATAGTAAGGGGTTATTTGACTAAGGTTTTTGACCATGATGATGATCAATGGGGTGAATTACCAAAATACCCCTGAAGGGTCAATTGAGTTATACCTTGCTCAATTCAAACCCTAATTACATGAGAATAAAGTTTTTAGTCATAATGACTCTATCCAACCTGATCTAGTCTAATGTTACCATCAACCATTAGTATGATGAAAGAGAGAGTACTCTAGAGAGAGAAAGTACCCTAGAGAGAGAAAGTAACTCTAATCACATAATGGTGATGCTTTTGGCTATGTTAGCCTATGATGACTCAATCCAACCGGTTTTAGAGTTATGTTGACATCACCTAACCTTATGATGAGAGAGAAAGTACTTCTAGAGAGAGAAAGTACTTCTAGAGAGAGAAAGTACCTTTTTTAAGTGGAAACTCAATTGAAGCATCCCCAATACACAGAAATGAGCATAATTAGGGTATGATCCACCTGTGTGAGATCATAGAAACCCTAATTATGATAAATGATGAACCTTTAACTAAACCAAGAGCATCAATGAAGATGTTACTCATACATGATGATGTTATGAGTTTAATTCACCTTGATGTGAATAGTAAACCCTAATTCAAGGGTAATGGCATGCTTTTGAGTATTAAACTCTATTTGATTTGAGTTAAAGATTTAACTCTTATGACAAGAGTAGGAAGTACATTCCTTATTGTTGTATTACCTTTATCAGATATATTAACCATACAGGTTCTGATATGAAGGTAATCATATCCAGGTATGGATGTTGATGTTATATTCATTAAAGGTATGTTGTTAGCCTTATGAATAAGTAAAGTAATCTGATGCCTTGTCAGTGGCATCCTATGCTGAAAATGGGCTATGAGAGCCATGAATACCATCAAGGTCATGCCTTAGAGATGACTTGTGATGAGGATAATGAGAAATGATGATTGATATAAGTTAGGCCTGTTACATTTAGTATTCTTCTTTTATAGCTGCTATGCTACTGTTATTGTTTGAAGAACAATGTATGCTGTTAAAGAATACTGAATGTACCTAACTAATCAAGTATAATGTAGAGCCCTGATCATAGATCCATCATTGTCAGAAATTAAGTGATGGTGAAATAGGTTTTCCTCAGGGAACTCCTGGAGCACATACTTTTGAGTATGTGGGGTACATGGATGTGTAGAACCTTACATCCTAGTGTGGGAAAGTGATGTAGATGTGTAATCCATCCATCCTTCACTATAGTTTCATACCGTATCAGTGGTAGGTAAACATGAAACCTCCTGATGACGAAGAAAGCATAGATATCCGTATCAGTGGTAGGTAAATATGAAACCTCCTGATGACGAAGAGAGTACAGAACGCCACTGTGACTCTAGAATAGCGAAGGACCAGTTTACCCTGGTGAGCTATAGTAGTAGAGACACGAGATGTCCTACAAGTGATCCTCTTACTGACTGAGGAAGGTGAAGGTCATGAGAATCCGACTCTCTTAATGACCTATGTATGATACTGATGCGGCTTCTCAGCGATCAGTTGGAGTATGAGTGGTAAGCCTCATCTCCACAGGGCATAATGTTGTTTGTAAAACATAATCAACCATATAGTATAACTTGTTAGAGATAACTCCAAGTTAGTTGATTGATGTTACATTGCAATAGTGTTTATATTCTCCATATCTCCTAAATGGTTGAGATCTTGTTATACCTGCAACTGTTACAGAATGCTTTGAAGGCTTTACTGTTTAAAATATTCTTTGATGTTATAATAAAGCTTCTGGCGAAGAGTTATAACTCTCGCTGGGACAATTATGTATAATTGTCTCACCCCGTAGGCTTCAACTTTTTAGGTGGACGTCGGAGACGAAGGAACCAGCCTACAGGTGATCAGTCTCAGCAGCAGCATCAGGGGCAGCAATAATCTCAGGTGGAGATTGTCCTGCCCTATGGTGTAGTTAGAGTCAGTCCTATGTGTCCTCTGTACTCTCAGGTCTTGGAGTCTTTTTGTATAAGTGATCTTGAGATTTTGTATCCTGATGTATATAATTACTCAAGAAGTAATTATCCTGAGATGTAAACAGTTTACCTCACTTTATGAAAGAGGCTTCTATGGATTCAAGTTCTTGTCAAGAAAAGTTTTAATTTCCCATGATTTTTGTCTTCCGATGATTACCGATTCGCTTCCGCTAAGTTTTAATCGTGTTATGTCATGGTTTGGAGATCAGAGCCCACAATTACCATCATACTTCCACAAGATAAATGACGTACCAACCTTGGGGTTCCCACGCTTGGTTGGTCAACCTTTTCATGTGTGTTGCTAATGGAAAGTATCTTAGACATAGGGAGTTTGTATAATACATATACATTAACCAATCACTACATAAATATAGTACATATCTCATACATGCTATAACCCACGATGCAAACATGCAATAAATGAAAGCGATGGTTATGGCTAGCCTAATGTAATTCCTTAGAGCCACAAGGAATTACCACAACCTAGGTCCACAACACATGATTAGAAACATATTGTTGATGAAGATTCATGTTTGCCAATCTAGGTTGACTGGTTCAACCTTTGAACTGGTCGGCTCGTCTCCTGTCTAGTCAATTGGTCACCTCCAACAAGTCATATGGCTCCTCCTAATGACCGATTGGTCATCCTGTAGATGATCATTTGGCTCCTCCAAATAGTCATCTTGTCTAGTCCTCCGGACACCTGGTCGGCTCTCTATCCGATTGTCTCAGCCCTGCCAGACGGTCGTCTCGATCCCACAAGTCATTCAACTTAGACCCTCCAGCCGGTCAGCTCGGCTCCTCCATGTGGTAGGTTGGCGTCTTTCTTCTTCCTCAAAATAAGAAAGTAAATTATCCCACTAATATGAAGAAACCTCAAGTTATATTCGAGGAGAGTAAAGGTAGAAGAGAATACTACTTTTCTATTGGGAGGAAAAGATAGAGGCTTGGTTCAAACTATATAGGATTAACCAACCATATATACAACCATACACAAATAATAAGGGTTATTGGGCATAACCATGCTACACATCCACCATAAAACTCACTTTTAGGGTGATACATGTAATTTTCATATATATCATATCATATCATATATAAATTTGTTTGGTTTCTTATGTGGTGATTAGTCGGACGGGTATCTCAACCAGTTTAAATATTCACATCGCATGCAATAAATAAACTCGAGAAAACAAAAAATCTATTCATATCAATTATTCTAAATTAGAATTAATTGATGTGGCTGTTGGGAAATACTGCATCAGATAGACAATAAAAACAAAATTTTTACTGGCATAGTTTCCATTAACCACCGGATCATGTCAATAACTATGCAATAGAAAGGATGGTTTTACGAAGATATACTTGGTCCTAGAGTAAGTCCAACAAAAATGATCATAGATGTAGATGCACACTTTGTCTTGGATGATATCTATGCAACTCCTAGTTGCACTAGGACTCCTTTGATTTCTCCTCCGGGGACAGTACTGGGACATGTATGAATGCTCCTCCAGGGACAGGAGACTCAAACATCATTTGTAGCAACTCCTCTCGTCACAAACTGGTGTTTGACGTCGGCCTCCTTAGAGACGGGAAAAGGCCACGTCACCTCTAGAGAAGTCAACATGGAACAATTAGAACTCTTGTCATCCTTTTAGGATGGATAGGAAGGAGTTGTCTGTCCCACTGGTGTACTAGTCACCATCTTGCTCTCCCACAACTATGATCGTCAATTGTTTCTCTCCCTTTCTATCCCTCCCTAGTCGGGTAGGACCTGATTGAGCTCTCTCGGTTACCACAACGAGAGAGGGCAATAATTGTCAGAGCAACTGATTCTCAATTATCTGTGTTGTGCTATGGGAGCCCCGAGTACCCCACAATTTATAGGTAGGTTAGGGACAGGGTTCCCAGTCTATGCTGGAGTGGAAGGGACTGAAAGATCTCAAATATTCACAACAATTCTGGAAACTTTACAACCCGTGATAGTCAAAATGGCAATCTGGAAACCCCAAAAGACCGTCTGGCATGCGAGACGATCGTTTCACAGTTTTTCAATTTTGTACAAATGTCGGTAATTCAATTCCAATTACTGCACATCATGAGGTCAACACCAATCCTAGATACAATTGAATTGCACCCCCGAACTGATCATTTGGTGCATGTGAGATGTTCATCTCACACCACCTAAGATGGTCGTCCCGCAACCCGATTCAGGATGAATTCCAGCCAATGCACAATATAATCAACCTGACACTCCAAACGACTGTCTCAACAGTTGAACTGATCATTTGGAAGTCCAGTCAATTGATGTGTTACATGAATTGAATACCTAAATACTTTAGTAATCAATTCAATCATTATTTAAGATTAAACTCTTCTTCTAGATGAGTTCCTATGTGTGTGACCCTATAGGTCCCATATTATGTTGGCAATGAATGTCTATAACAATTTATGACATCACAAGCAATGAATGACACCTAGTCATATATCATTGCTATCCAAGTAAATGGAAAGTTGGAGAAGAACTTCAACCTACAATATGTGTATGGTGTTATAATGTTTATATAGTTCCTTTGTCACTGATATCCAGATGGAACTAGAAGCATGAAGCAGTCATCCTCATTATTATTCAATCTAGTTCCTTGAACCAAAGCAGACTGTCTAATATATGTAAGCTTAATATCACATATTGACTCAACGTGTGTGGCCACACATTTCTCAGTCTCACTAACTCAAGAGGCATTGTATACCATACTCCCTTAGGAGAGACAAATCACATCTCTATCACTCACATTCAGTCCCCATATGTCACATTCACCCAATAATAACCTTTATAACAACCCATCTTTTAGGATTGCGTTTGATGATGTCAATGCATACCAAATGAGTGAGTGTAGTGATTTCAGGTCTAAGAACCACAAACACCATCATCACTATAAGACATGATTCTGATTCCCTAATCAAGGTTTCCATGTACCACTGTTATGGTGGGTATGTCTGATATATTGTTCTCTAACATGTATCTGTGTGCTTTGTTTGATATTTCCATATCATGACTAATGAGATTCTATCATCGACCATCTTACACTATGATCTTATGTGTCATTGTTGTCTATTTACCTACCACAATAAGAACTGATGAGGAACATAACAAATATGTATATACGCTTAACATCCATATGATCTCATTGTTCAGGTCTTCAACCCAAAGACACACGTCATTGAGTAATATCATTCTCTAGACATTAAATTATATTATTTCATTATTTCAAAACTAAATAAATAGAATAAATTGGAATCTTGCCTTTATTGATAATCAAATCATTTATAAATTATACCATTAAAATCATCAAATGATTGGCTCTCAAAGCATACATACCAATAAGTATAAGATGAGTCTTATTCTAATTCAATAGAATAATCAATCAATCATTTTATTTTCACCTCTTTTTGAAATCCAACCCCTAAAAAACACCTTCTAGACACTATAATGAAAATTTATTGACTCCTAACAAATTTTTATAAGACATGTCTTACAAAAAAGGAATTCAACTAGAATATCGAATGCATTTTATAATAATTCTAAAAGTCAGTAAATGTAATGTAACATTTACTTTCTATTAAAAAAGTTCATTCAAATAAAAAAAAGAATGAAACAACAAGAGTCATATTAATCATATCTTTTTAGCAATGATCTCATAATCAACTCATCCATAAGAGGATCATTGTGGCATACTGTTTATTTTTTATAGTTTGTTCAATTGTAGATGTACACATTGCTCCCTCCACGAGACCATTTTACGACAACTTAGGCCCTCTTTTGCCAGGCCTATAAATCAAAACAAGCGCATGCAAATTTTGATATCACACATTTGGTTGAATGTGGTTCCAACCAAATGTGGTTCCAACCCAAGGTGAGAAAGTACACTACACAATGACTTTCAACTCTACGTATCACCAAGAAAACTGGCTTTACCTAAAATGGGTGCAGTTCCATTTCCTTTAGTGTGGAATGCAACAATTTGAACCAGAGCTGTAGAGTTTTTGTTGTAGTAGATACCTACTGAAGCTATTTGAATGACATGTTATGTATACTTTAGCTTTTAGATCCTTCTATGCACCCAATCTACCAAGTACTAAATAAATGGGCCGAAGTTTCAACTCATCATTTAGAATTTTCTATTTTAGAATTTCTAATGTAGGTTTGTTTAGCCCTTTGTCTTTGTCGAATTGTTTATAGCGTACTAAGGCTTCATGCACCCATCGATCGTTTATGTTTGGAGAGCGATACTTGTAGCACTCCTCATTATTTTGTCTCATGTTGTATTTCCCCCCTTCTATTTTGTTAATTCATAGCCTCACAAAGAGTCAATCTCCATACCACGTCCCATACGGACATGAACTGCACTGTGATACTTCCATGAAATAAAATATACTATGATATTCCTATTTCATCTAATATTATACCCCACTTCCAACTACCAATTGTACTCTTCCCTCACTTGGCTTATTTGGAATGTTGTAAATATCTAACATCACAATGATTCATGTTATAAATACATTGAGATGTGAACCACCATATTTGGGAACTGTGTGTAGATGGAAGATGTAATGTCCGCCTCTTGAGATAGCCAAAGTAATCTTAAAGTTGTCGCTACAAGGAAAAACTAACAAACTTGTGCCTATAAAACACACAAAAATTCCTCAAGGAGATCAGTTGACATAGCAAAAACACAAGAAAAAAAATACTCAAACTTATACCAGATAGGCTCATCATTATATTCTCCTACTTATTACATGATACAGATGTCGATATCTAGCTCATAATCATCACAAAACAATCCATGTTTCATTTATCACAATATATAATACTCCTTCTTGTTGTTACACCACAATCTTTATCTGTGAAGAGTGGGACCGAAAGGGGATCCACTCCTTTCTTAAAAGAGAAATAAAACCACCACATCCCAAAAATGGAGGAAAGGAGGATTTTTCATTATTTCCCAAATGACATATGTATAGAGCATAGAAATTTATAAGCAGTGGAAACAAAACTATTATAAAGTTACAAAGTATATTATAATACAATTATTCCTCATCATAAAAGATGACATGTTAAATGATATAAAAACATTTACATCTAATAACATGTAAGGCCAATTGTAGAGGATAACCCAGTCATTCCAAGCTATCCTTAATTTCATATCTTGCTAGTGATCTTTCTGAGTCATCTTCATCTAATGCACCTAAACATGGGTGGAATGTGAGCATCACCTAAAAGGTAGGAAATAAAGGCATGTAGTAGCAAACACGGAGTATGTGTATATTAATAATATTTGGGTATTATATTGTATTACAAGTATAAAATAAATATTCTTGTGAGAAATAGGCCATACAAAAGTAGATAATTTCAACAAAAGTAAAAATTAAGAGATTGCGATATAATATTTGTGAAGTGCAATATTTGAGATAAAAGAAACATATTGTGATAATAAATATACATACTTTCTAAATAAATAATATATTTGCATGCATAAACAATGTAAACTAAATATACCTAAAAGAGAGGGCAATAACACCATAGAGTCATGGCCTACAAAGTAAGCGTCGAAACGCACACGTCAGTAAGAATATGCGTGCCCTTTATAAGTATAGTTGTGTATAAATACTACTATTCTAGATATTCTAGTCAGACATTTAACATGCACAAATAGAGTGACAAGACTATCATTCAATCATTATTCACATAAAGTATTAAAAGCATAGCAAGAGGGGTCTAAAGATCCATAATAAACGAGTAACTCAATATTCACAACACTTTAGATGATATCAACTAATCAAGGTAGAACTTCAATTTAGAAATAGAATGGAGCACTGTTTAAAATTGTGCCTTAATGTAGGAAATTAGGAGTTATAGTCTATGAAATGTTCAAACATAAATAGGGATTTGCACATACCTAATTTTGACAACTAATTCTTAACTCAATCTGTATACTTGGTCCACAAAGTTGGGTTTTCATCCTAGAAACATATTAGGTGCTTAGTCAAAAGAAGCAATACAAGTGTAACATTCCTATTATAGCTATATACTTCGCTCTTATCCAAATAATTATCAATGGTGTGTAAGGGTTTTCAATCTTATTTATTGAACATAAGTTATAGTACATATCACTATTTAGAACTATAGCATGGATGTATTAGATTACATGTCCGTTTAGTTTCAGATGACATATTTATTTTCATAGAGCTATCTAGGGTATCTTCTCTATCTATGTCAGGGATTTTAGTTTTCCAAGGAGTATTAGATCCATTAACATTACAATTGTTACTTTCTCAATTATGTAAATTTATGATCCTTCCCATCATACATAAAGGCCTAGTGTGTGTGTGTCTTTGGTTGACAAGACATTTCCTTAGGATTCACTTTATTCATCTTTCATTAATCAAGGCATAATCAAATTACCAATTATGAGACTAGGACCTAAGTTCTTTATTACAAAGTCCATGTAACATGCATATACATTCATGTAGTCATATGGTTAAGGAATCCACTACTCTATTATGATTATGCATAACCCACTAATTACTATTTTAAAATTTCTATAATTGCATATACATTAATTAGTTTGTTCAATTAAAACTTCTTATATGTG
This sequence comes from Alisma plantago-aquatica, assembly GCA_963693085.1. Lineage (NCBI taxonomy): Eukaryota > Viridiplantae > Streptophyta > Magnoliopsida > Alismatales > Alismataceae > Alisma > Alisma plantago-aquatica. The sequence goes on along the minus strand of OY856411.1, from coordinate 393,745,125 downwards.
GTTATACATACATCATTATATGTTCATCCATACACATATATACCATAGAGTTTATATGGTCAAGAGACCTCAATAGATACTAGGTTATTGTTTATCTTCTTATTTGATGTTACTAAAATAAAGTTGGAGTATAACACTTACATATTGACTTTCAACTATCTTTCTCATTAGATCCATACATGATAGGAATGGACTAGTCATACTCACAGATGGACTATGCGTTCAAAGGAGTCTCCAATGACGAGTCTCTAGATCATATTCAAGAGGTTGGGTCAGGCCAAGATGGCAACAAATCCTCCTCGGATCATTGTTGGAGTTTCATGGCTATTGCAGGTTGTTATTGGACAAGAGGGATAGGAGGAAGATTTGCATCCCGTTGATGGTAGAGTTCTCCAAGTAGTAGAGAGGGAGGATGACAAACTATTGTGTTGCATGTTGATGAGTATGAGATACTAGGGAGTAGGTAGTGGAGGTGAACACCATCAAGGCTAATAGGGTTGTAAGGTTTGTAGGACTGTGGCAGAAGCTTCTCGTTGATAGGTTGTCATACACAAGGTAGGAGAAGACATGAGTAGCTCCAAGACAAGATTTAGAAAGTTGGATTGCGTATAAAGGGCTAATGCAGGGGTGTCCTTGTACTACAATCTAGCCATGGTTGAGGCTCTATGGTTGTAGGTGGAACTCCATAGCTAGGCCACTAGGCGCATAGATGAGAGGTAATAATGTCGACTAGTTCGGTCTGAGGTGGTGGTAGGCCTGGTAGAAAAGAAGGTAGAGGGATGTTTATGTTTGGTGACTAGTGGAGTCATTTCTAGCTGCGAGACTAGTGGCAGCTATAAAAGTGGGACCTAAGAGGTGATCCACTCTTCACTTAGTAGAAAATTATAAAACCATCCTATTCTACAAGATGGAGGAAAGGAGGAATTTGATTATTTTATGTATGGTATACATCTTACAGAGCAAGATAGCAAATAAGAAATGGAAAAAAAATTATTACAAAGTTACATGATGATTCATTTACATTTGTTCCTCCTTATAAAAGGTGGTATAGAAAACTAAAAGGGTATACATATAATAAATCTAATCACCTACAAGACATGTTACATAGGGAAACTCGACCATTCCAAGCTATCCTTATGTCCATTAACCTATATATAATATTTGTGCGTCCTTGTCTTGTAATGTACCTACACCTCAATGGAAGGGAACATCACCAAGGACATAGTAAATGAATATTAGGTCACCAAAGGTTGAGTATGTACATATAATAATCACTTTGGAAATTAAATTGGATTAAGAGTGCAAAAAGAGATGTTCCTACAAGAAGGATATTGTTCTCAATTAGGTAAGAGTTAAAGAGAATTATAATAAGAGAAATGAGGCATTTTAAAATATAGATTACAAGCATAAGAATAAAAGTTCCTTGCCATAATATTTATCCACAATTTTATTTTTAAACAATAAGCTTTTACATTCATAACAATATAGACACAATATACCTAAAACATGACCATAACATTATAGGCATGGCCTAAACAAAATAAGGATTGAAACACACACCCCGGGCATAATATGCATGTCCTTTATAAATGTAGTTGTACATAAACACCATTGTTGTAGATATTCTAGCCAAATATGAAACATGCATAAAATAGAGAAGAAAGACTAGCATTTTAAATAGTTTCTCATAATAAGGAAATGTAGCAAGAGGGGTCCAAGGATCCATTATAAAAGAATAATTCAACAACCAAAAAAAAATTTTATGAATCTAAATTAGATGATATGAGTGTCCAGCAATTGGATTTCAAGTAAATTGATAGTTCAAGAGATGCCTCGTTAAATGAATTTAGGTTTCAGTCAAGTAATGCCCAAAATAAAATAGAGGATATACATATTTGATCTTATTGACTAACCCTAGCTCTAAGGATGATATTCATCATTTGTCCTTGTCAACATAAAAGTGTCTACTACACATTAGTTCATAACTGAAAGTATATCTTAACCTAGTATTAGGTTGTCTAATGTCAAGTTAGGGTTCTAAATATTACAAAAGTCGATATATAAGGTTAGGGATGAAATTAGTCATTAACTATATGAATCCTATGATTGGATGCCTAGGGTTTAATCCATACTATCTTTATATACATTACCCATGTGCCCACACCAAGATACCAAGATGTATATGAATACAAGTATATTCCATTTCATGATATACAAACAAAATATCACGAAAATACCAAATAACATGTCATCCTAGTGTCACTCTTGTCAAATATAAAGTCATATGCATGGATATTAGTATAAGTACATCATTATATATTTTTTCTCTATTTTATCATTTAATTCATAAATCAGTCATATACCCCCTTGGTTTATTTTAATGTTAATCACCATTAATTATATAAATATTTATATGTGTGCCTAGGTTTTTTAATTCATGAAAAATATCACATTTATACATTTAGACGTGCTCCCTAGTAGTTATTACTGTATAAAATAGTCTAAATTATATAATCAAAATTAAGGTGATTGAAAGAACTAGTTAAACAATGTTTTTACATAAAATATTCTATTTAATATCTAGTCTCTAGACTAATGCAACTTTATTGATTGGTACAAATAATGCAATCAAAATTATATATTTACAAAAACTAATAATAGTAACTAATATGCATATACTATTAGATATAAATGTTTACATCATCACTAATTTAGGTTATTGTTTTATTAGTATACTTCAATATATACATACTCTAAGGATATATGATTAACTATCATAGAAGATTTAGATTATCTAAACCAATATAAACAATTATCTTGTTATTTTCATTTGACTAATTAAATATAATTTGTAAATAAATCAATAATAATAGGATGATGTACATGGTATGGGTTATCCTTAGATGGTTGATCTATAGCCCAGACTCCTCTTTTCATTAACAAGAAGCACACACATGTTGGCCTCACTAGTGTAGAAGCTCTTGATATTACATTATATTCTTTATTGCATCATTCATGTCACTGAGAAAGTTGGAGTTTGTTGTAAAAGTTTAGAGTATGGTTATGGGGTTGGAGATGCAAGAAGGCTAGGGAAAACATGGTAGAGACATGAAGATATGAGGCTTCATTTGAGTCTGAACTTCCGTGTATGTAGACCTTAAACTGGAGACAAGAAGAAGATATCTTATGAAAGCGGCTTTCCTTAGACCTAGATGAGGATAATTTCATTGATATTTCCCAAAAGATATACCATGCCCCTAAAATTTATTTTTTTCAACCAAAATTCTAATTTGGAAAATTTTGCATGCAATTTATGTTTCTTAAAGGTTTCTAATACATTATTAACATTTTTTCATGATCCTATTCAGATTGAGATTATACTAGAATCTCATGAATGGATATTATAACAAATATATCAATGAATTCCTTGAACACATGATTCATAAGATCCATGAAGGCTATCAGTGAATTATTCAATCCAAATGGCACTAATAATTATTCATAATGACCATACCTATGTAGAAATGCAATTTTAGGTTTGTTAAATTGTTTTATTCTTGTTTGGTGATATCTTGATCTCAAATAAATCTTAGAGAATATACTTTTAGAGTTAAGCCGATCAAACAAGTAAAATTCTAGGTAGTAGAGATTTTTTCTGAATAGTAGCCTGATTTAGATTTATGTAATCTATACAGATCCTCATTGTACCAGTCTTCTTCTTGACAAATAGAACATGATCTTACCAAGTTAGAGAATATACTTGTAGAGTTTAGACAGTAAAATAAGTAAAATTCTAGGTAGAAGATATTTTTTTTGAGAAATCCGAACATCTTCATTACTGAAAAGCCATACGACATATACACATAGAAAAAGTGATTCTAGAATTACATACAACCAAGAGCATGGCTAACCGATCCCTAAAACTCATATTGGAATCATAATAGAACACTTTTGCATTGATCTCTTTTCCACTAGGCAGACTTAAGAAGCTTTTCATAAGAGATTCCTTCAAACTGAGCATAGATCAGAGATGATAAACCTGCAAATGAAAAATATAAAAACCAATGTTTACCGCCACATGTAGAGCCATAGACCCAGTAGTGAATCTGAACAGAACAAATCGAGGCCAGCAAGAGCCAAGACTGGTAACTCCCAAATAGAGAGAACAAAAACGCCGACAAGCAGTGACAGCAACGCCGATAAGTAGTGACAACAACGCCGACGAGTGATGAGAAGCGGACAGAAGAACCTACTGCAAAGAAAACAAGAAAAATAGGGAGGCCCGAGAAGAAGCACGTGGGAGGGGGGTCTCGATTGTTGTAGGGACTGACGATCAGGGCAAGTCTCCCACTCTCTGCTCCACCCCAGCAAGCCAAGGCACTACCAGGGCACGCCGCCCAAACCACCAGCGCCGCAACCTCTAGATCCAAGGCCGAGTATCACCGCTGAGAAGGACGGGTCCTAGACAAAAAGTAGGTGGAGGCTCCGATCGTTGAAGCACCTTGAGATAGACGAGGAAGAATAATCCCAGGGGGAGAGGGAACACTGCGCATTGGCAAGAAGCCTCCCCCCAAGCAAGGTTGGTAGTGGGGCAAGCCCTAGATTGCACTAGCAATCACGGGAGCTAGGGAGAGAGCCGCCTAAATTTTTACTTTTGGTGCTAGGTAGAAGATATTTGTTCTTAATAGTTTCCTGATTTAGCATTATGTAATCTATACACATCCTCATTGTATCAGTCTTCTTCTTGACAAATAGAACATGATCTTACCAAAGCAAAAACTAGGTTGAATGAAACCTTTATGTATTAATTCATGTATTTATTTCTTTAGTTCAGCTAATTCTACATGGGCCATAGAATAAGGTGCTTTTGATACTGGTTGGTTTTGTGTGACTTAATCAATGCAAAATTCTACCTCTCCTTTTGGTGGTAGCCTAGAAAAGTCATCAGGAAAAATTTATGGATATTCACATAAAGTCTTAGTTTCTTTAGTTACTTTACTTTTCCTTTTTCAATGACTAAGTATGCTAGAAAGTCAGTGCAACCTTTAGAAATCATCTTTTAAGCCTTATGAGAAGATATAAATTTTCATTTTGCACATTCCTTCTTTCCCCTGATTACTATACCTTTTCCCCCAGCTATATAGATGGTGACTATTTTAAGTCGACAATATGTGATAGCTTTGTAAGTATATAGCCAATCCATTCTAATAATTATATCTAACCCAACCATATTTAAAACCACCATATTAGAAAGGAAAAGGTAGCCCTTCTATAATTATTGGTATACTTTTACTATGTATGTAGCAACACCTGAAGTTTTGAAGGGTGTTTTCCATTCTAGATCTAGAAAAAGACAAATATAGCTTATCAGTATAATGTTTTGATATAAAAGAATGATGAACCAGAATCATATAATATATTCAAGGGAACTTTGTAACAGAAAGCACCACCTATAACAAGTTTATCTAATGATTCACTAGTAACAAAATTTGTAGTCTTTAATTATGAAAAGAACAATTTTAGATGAAATTTCAAGAAGTAGACCCCTTATAAATATATATTTCCACATATCTTAAAAAATTAATAAGGAGCTTGCACATTTATCCAGTATTTTGAATTTGGTGTATTGTTCAACTAAACGTATTCCCCTTTTATGCTTACGATTCATGAATTCATCAACTTTATATCATTCCCATGATCAAGAAAATATTTCTGATTGAATCCATTCTTTCCCATGAAACATATTCTAGACCTTTGAATATGATAGTCTTAGTGTTGTCCCACCATGTCATAGCATCATCATGTAGTTTGAAACTCACAAAAGAGATTTTTACTCTCTTAGGACAAAAAAGTATCCCCAAAATTTCTTCCATTTCCAGTAGACAAAGTTCAATCTGTTTATATCATATCTCCAATCAAAAGAGATAGGATTCTTACCCAAGAAGTTCTTTATGTTTGTGCTCTTTGGATGACTTGATATAGGTTGTGAACTTTCTGTACTTTTCCCATTTCTTAGTTGTCATATAATCTTGATTAATTGTGTGAGACTCTATATAAGTTCTACAAATCAAGGTGTTTTCCCCATTGGGTATTTACAATCTATTCAAACATAAATTACAATAATTTCAACTGCAACTACTTATTACATTTTTGGTCATCGACATTCCCCATTCTGAAATCAATAAGCGATGATCTTAATAAAATGATGAGAAAGTTTATATAGAATAATTATAATGGGAGAAAACACATTCATACGCTGGCTCGGAGTAGCGTGTGCAAAATGAAGGAAGAAGTATGTTTGGGGATTTGATCCATTAAGGAATTATGTTTTGCATGTCTTATAAAAAATTGTTGGGACATTGCGAGAGACAAAAAGTCATTAAGGGTAAACTGGATACAGGAAAAATACCTCACACGAATTAGTTTTTCCAGTTAGGAAAAAATCAAATGCTTATTGGTTATGAAAGAAACTTCTTATCAAAGAAGCATTCTTTTGAATCACGTGGTTTTCACTATGAGGTAAGGATCATGTTTCTTTCTTTAGAAGGACCCATGGTTCTCGTGTGGATAGAGACTTATTGATTTGATTGATAACCAAACCATTTTTAGATTTGGGAAAAGTATGAGCTATAAGCTCAACTCCTATATTATAAATAATCAATGGTATTTTCCTACCATTAGAGGTGTTAAAGCTATTCTCGATATTCTTTAAAACCTCCCTTACCCTACTAGTGGGAAGGATGCTATTACTTACAATGGGAAAGTTGTTTTCTATCTTAGATATGGACAAAACATATCAAGTAAGATCTACCCTTCTGTTCCTTGGAGCAAATGGATCGGGCCTGGAGGAATTCTAAACTGATGCTCCTTTATCTTAAAGAATTGTTTCTTGAATAGAAATGAAAATCATTGATACTTTGAAAAAGTCTGAGTTTCATATGGTATACATGTGTGTCCTTTTCTATAGTGATGAAGAACATACCATACATCTCTTCTTTAACTATAGGTTTAATGATGTTGTTTGGAAGGGGATTTATCTAAACTTCAACACTCAACCACAATGCTTTGAAGACCTGCTAAAACTAAGGAATGAGAGCAAGATGGTTGTGGCTTTTATTTTCTACATGTCTAGGGAGAGAGAAATAATAGAGAGCTCCTTGATAACAAAAGAAGTTTTGATAAAGTATGGAACATTAGTTTTCATGATACTTTCACAATGTATAGATAGGTTGTACAAATTTACATTTCTTTCGGCATATGTCTTGTAGCCTTAGATATCCTTTTATTTTTTTACACCTTATAAAAGGATGTTTCTCATTTTCATAAAGAAGGAAACATATATGGTTCATGTAAAAAATTACAATAATGTCAGGGTCATTGTTTTGTCAAGATAAAATTCTTAGCTCTTTTTTTTTTGCTCAGTAAGCACCTTCCTCTTTATTAGACAACAAAACAGAGTTTATGTACAAGTAAGGTTTATAAGAAAACTGCAAACCACCTATACATCCGATCTACAAAAGAAAACACAACTCAATCATATAGGGAAACTAGAGCCCTGATGCTATTCCAGCATTTGTTACTATCAGAAGAATGATTTCTAAAAGTTCTGGAGTTTCTGTCTTTCCAAATGATGAAGATAGTAGACAAACAAAACATACGTTGTTTCTTTGACCTCAACCTCAAACAGTCTTCAGGGCATCCAGGAGCCTTTTCAATGTACCCATTGTTAACTCCCATCTTCCATATTATTGCAGCCAAGTTGCATTTGAAAAAAAGATGAATAATACTTTTAGAATCCTTCTCACACAGAATACACAGAGAAGCTAACTGGAATCCCATCTTCTTAAGATAATCCAGTGTAGGAAGTTTAGCTAAGAAGATTTTCCACACATTAATGATCAAAGCTCTGGGATGGTCAAACATCCAGATCCAACTTGCCCAATCAGATTTAGTTCTAGTTCCTTTGAGAATGTTCCAAGCATCTTTAATTTTCAGAGAATGAAACCCTTGAATACTAATAGTATCTTCATCATACAGATTGATATCAGCCTCTTCAATGCACTTCTTAAACTCCTTGAAACATCTTATTTCCGGAATGATCCATTTTTTCTCCAAGATGAACTTGCTAAGGAAACCATTCCAACCACACCCAATCCTTAGCACATTTTTAGTATCAATATACTCACCCAGAAATTTATTTCCAGGCATCCATGGATCTTTCCAAATTTTGAAACTAGACCCATCCCCAATATGCAGCTTAATCAAAGGCAACATTATGCTTCTAAGACTGCACAAATGCTTCCACATCCACGAGCTGTTAGATTTAACTTTATAGGACCAGAAAGAATCATTCCTCAGATACTTCTCATTGACCCATCTAACCCATAACGAATCTTTTTTTGCTGCAACATTCCATACAATCACATCCATACCTGCATTATTAGAGTCTTCCACCTTCCTAATTCCCAAACCTCCCTCTTTCTTTGGAAAACAAACCTGATCCCAATTAACATAGTGAATTTTCTTCTCATTAGCCGAACCTTCCCAAAGAAAGGATTAGCAGATGCTATTAATCTCCTTCATGATACTAGCAGGTAAAGGAAAAGTTGCTGACCAAAAAAGATGTAAAGCATTTAAGGTAAAACTTACTAGCTCCACTCTTCCCCCAAACGACAAGGTTTTCATCTTCCAACAATCAAGCTTCTTCTTTATCTTATCAATCAACGGCAGACAGAAGGATTTTTTCAACTTACCATAGAACAAGGGAAGCTCAAGATATCTCATGGGAAACACTCCCTTCTGAATCTTCAAAATAGTAGTAATAGAATCCCCATCCACATTTTTACTACATAACACATGACTCTTATTTCGAAAATGCTTATCTCTAAAGAAGTATTAACAATAGAGGAACACAATTATTTAACTAACACAAATCTATTTCTAAGGTAGTATATTTTGTGTCCTTATCTATATATTCTAAGATTTTTTCTTTACAAAATATATATATAGTAATATGTTTGGGAATTAGTGTAATAGTTTTTATAAATACAATTTCTACATGGATATATGTTAATTTTTGAATTCTTGTATGAAGTTCATTTTTAAAAAAAATTATATCTTCAAGGGAAATGGGGTCATAATAAATTTATGGCAACTTAGTTTCTAAGAGTTAGAGAAAACAAGCATCAATAAAAGGGGAGCAAAATACATACTATATTTTATAAATTATCAATTTACACAAGCTCAACCTCAAATGAATTATTTTATCATTTACATGACCGACTGGTCTATCATAATTTAGAAGAAAAGAGCTACTGCTACTCTTGATACTTCTTCTGGGATCTTTTTAGGATGGTCTATAGATGATGACTTATGTTCGTGCACTTTATTTAACCTATGGCAGGAAAAGTTTTGTGATATCTCAAATGGGAGGAAAATAAAATTAGATAAATGTTGAAGATTTATTTATTCAAGAGAAAATAATAATAGAATATATCAATAAAAACAATAAAGATTCCAAGGAATATAAGTTCAAGGAATAAATGTAATTAGGAAATATTAATTCCATAAACTAGATTATGTCTACAACACTCAGAGAGAATGTCTCTTCACCCATCCTGAATGGCATGCAACCATTATAAAAAATTCTTAGCTAAGACTTAAAGTCATATAGATCTTTCCAACACCTATAATCACTCTGGAACACCTCCAACCACTAATTCACAATGCATCCAAAAAAATGAATAAGATCAACCATGCAGAAAATTGTCACCTTTCAAGATCAAGAAAGGATGCTCCTTGCATATACTGCAACTTAGATTTTCACTAGTTACCATGCTTACTATTTATGGGAGAGTATTCCCCCATACCAGCTGATCATGCCTGATTCTACATGACCCACCCAAATGTAGTCCTGAGTATGGTAGAGCCAATGTACCCATCCATCCCTGACCCCGAAGGACTTGGATATGGATCTCAAAATCTAGAAAACTATAGCCAAGACATTGATAACTATTATCAACACATATCCCATAAAATAATAATCATATATGAGCAATTATCAAAGGAGGACCCCAGGATGGTCATGATATGTGGAGGTTAAGATATAGTTAATGTACTGATTTTTAAGATAAATCTTTCCTATGACACCTATAATGTGATTATGCATTATCATGGTTTCTAATTAGCTAATCATTCAGTCAGGTACATGCAAGAGGTTAGCCCCTCGGTAAGCACATAACCAATTAAGAAACGTCCCCTCTTTATTGGCTATGGGAATTAGCGAAACTGGTGCCTAGTCACCTTCAAAATGTTTGATTGAATTGCATTTTCCAACATAATCACATGATTTCATTAACCCTAAGAATTTAAAGGGGATGAGATAAAAATAAGGTAGAATATTATTGTACATAAGTATAATGAAATTGCAACTCGAATTTGATCCCAGAGTTCTCATAGAATAATATGTGTGATAAAATGGACAACTAAATGAAGGAAATCCATACAAATATTTACTATGGTTTATGAATTGGTTCAGTTGTATAACGTAGACTAAATCATAGTCTTGCTATTTCAACCAAATGGAAATGATATCAGAATGTGATAGAATAATAACAAATCATAAAGTCATATCTTTTGTAATAAAAAAGTCTAGGTACAAGACAACCTTAATATTATATAGAGAGAGCATATTAGGTCTTTATGAGGCTAAAAGATGACCACCAAAATGTGGATATTAACCCTGATTTTCGTGTACCAATCTTTTGAAGATAGTAGATTCCACCACCAAAAAAATGACCCAAAATAGTTCTCCTTATCAAACTAGAACACCTTCATATGGTGGATGAGAGGGAAATGATTTTCACTTTAGAGAGAGAGTTTTTCTAATAAAATTGTATTGGAGATGGAGAGCATGATAGAAATGAAATCTGAGGTTTAGTGGATAAGTAGAGAGCTTTTTAGACTTATTGCTTGAATGTGTAGAAATGGAAAGAGGTTTGGGTTCATTTTATAGAAATAGAGATGAGTGATATCGAAAATGATAAAATGGACAAGTTTGAGTTCGTCCATGACATATAATAAGTTTAGGTGTGTAAAGTCATCGGATTTTGCCATCTCGGGACTTTAAAGGCCTGAGAGGACACCCCTTGAAAATGTTAGGCAATCATATTATAGTGCATTGCGGAAGCAATATATGCATACATGAACATTCAAACATAAGCATACGCCATTATTAGTCTCAACAATCAATATTTATATATTACAACATGTTATATTACAACTTACATTTACATTGAATAAAGAACTATACAAGTCTGAACATGTATGCTACCTAGGACCTTATACAATACATACAATCTGTACATTACTCACCTCCCATTTTTACTCCCATGCTAGCTATGAACCTAAAACATATGTGAAACAATAGATCAACTCATGAGGTGTTGTGTAAGTGGGTAGAAAGATATATACTAATATTCTTGTATAATTGAAATAATTTGAGAAAAGAAAAGAAATAGTAAAGAGAATATTTTTAACGTGAAATTTAGGGAAACCATTCTTTTATTACACTAGTACATTTCTAACCTCTAATGACACTTTTCTTGATGTTCGTTCCATCAGAAAATTGATATTATAGACCAAATAATATCAGTTGTATAGTATAAATGTCACTATTGATCAAGTCATGCCTTTTTAAATAAAACATAGATACTACTTTTTCTTCAACGTCGGTTTGTTTTTGACAAAATCGACATCTAAAATAACCTGTGAAAAACAATTTTTTTAGTGAAAATATTTGCCTCCAAAACTTTAAGATACACGTCGGTTATCCTGGAACTGATGATAAGAACCTTCACGCGTAACAAAATTTGCCTCCAAAATACTACTGACATCAGTTGTTTCTCTACAAAACCGTCATTGATTCTGAGAAAAATCCATGAAAAATTGCACAATGGGTGTTAGTTTTATGTGAAGAAACCGACGTTGAAGGTTTTATGCCACGTATCTTGTGAAGAAGCCCCCCCCCCCAAATTGTACTCTAGTGTCAGTTCTGGTAGAAAAAATCGACGACTAAGGCCTTATAAAGACTGACTTTTTTTTGTTTAGATACTAACCTATGGCATACGTTTCTTACAACAAACTGACGTCAAAGTCCCTAAACTTAGGTGTCAGCTTTGTATTATCAACTGAAGAATCATACCTTGCAAAGGGATAATTTTTTTGTTCAGATAATGGCCTCTGACATCGGTTTCTTAAAGCTAACTGACGTCTAAGACTTTAGCTTAGGTGTCAGTTTTGGTTATCCAACTGATGAATATGATCTTAGTTGTCAGTTTGTCTTACAACCAAGGACTATGATCCACTTAATAGCACCCACAAAATTTCATTTTCCCCATTATCTATTTGATCATCCCTATAAAAGCTTGCTCCCACAATTCCACCATTTTGTGTCATTGCCGCTCATTGCTAAGACAAGGACCTAGCACCACAGTCGTTGCCACGCAAGGTTCCATCGTTGTTTCCATCACAGTCACCATCAAGCTGCTCGATCACTGATGAGCTACTCCTGTGGTTCTCATCTGTTCTCAACTACTGCTAGAGCTCTCTACAGCTCCACCTCCACCACCATTGTGACCGCTCCACCAGCCACTACTGCATCGGAAGCCCGCCATTGCCAGTGTTGGCCACAACTGCCACTATAAGTGTTCTCTATTTTTATATCTAATTTTACCAAATTATAATTTATGTAGAATTTCTTATTTTATCTAATTAAAGTGAAAATAAATGTATGATAATTTATGATGAATTGAATTCTAGTTTTGTGTGATAATTGTATTTATTTACACTTCTTGTTTAAATTCAGAAATAAAATATATTTCTATAAATGAAATCTAGTTTTGTGTGATAATGGTATTTATTTGTGCTTGTTGTTTAAATTAAGAAATGACATATATTTTGATGTGTAGTTGTCAATTTGTGCTTTCTTGTGCATAACTGACATAAATATTGTAATAATCACATAAGAACATGGAACATCAACATACATGAAACGTGGACCACACTAGATTTTTTAGCACCTATGATATGAATGATGACACTAAGATCATATGTATATAAATGACATAATTATCTGTTGGCCTAAAAACCCATCCAAAATTTACTCATTAGGAGTAAATCTTGGATAGTCCCTAGTTTGGGACTATTTTTGAACACTTAATCTCACTTAGGATGAAAGTGTATACATGTATTTGGTTTTCAAGATGTTTCACCAACACCTCCCCGTTTGTTCTCTAAGTACATATGTAGGTGGATATTTGCCCATGTACATCAGTGTACTTGGATAACTGTTGGGAAATGTTGCCAAAATTTTCTTGAAAATTGAGTACACATTGTACACTTACTAGTGAGATTGGGTGTTCAAGAATGGGATAGGTGGTACACACATTCATTTTTTAACCTAAACCTAATTTTTTAACCATAAACCCTATATACTAATCTCTAACCCTAAACCCTAATATGTAAACACTTATCCCTAAATCCTAAAACCTAAACCCTAATCATGTAAACACTAAACTGTAATACTTGTTTTCTCTTTGATTATAGAATGGATAGATCATGGATGTCCATTCTAAATCTTTACACCCCGACTTTATTACTGGTCTTGATCAGTTTATAAGATTTGTGGAGGAACATAGGAAATGACCTGGAGATAGGTTCAATTGTCCATTAGACATTAGTGTAACAACATGAAAGTCAATATTATTGACGAAATCAAAAGTCATGTCAAGTGCGACGGGATTGTACAAGGCTATACAATATTGTACTGGCAAGGAAAGATTCCAACTATGAGATCAGTACATGTCAATAGCAGTACTTGCGTTGAAGAAGAAATTTCCACCTTTGATATAGATGTGAATGAACTGACTTTGATAGACATGGTTGATGTAATCCTAGATAGTTGTAGGGTAGAGCACATCGACCCACCTTCCGTATTTAGAAATATTGTGCATGATGTTTAGAGACCGTTATACATAGGTTGTACTAAGTTTACAAACCTGAGTGCTATGTTGATATTGCACACTCTGAAGGCTAACAATAGATGGAGCAGAAAAAGCTTCATGTCATTGTTGTCTTTATTGGAAGAAATTCTTCCTGAAGGCAACAAGCTTCCAATTTCAACATACACATTAAATAAAATGTTGTGCCCAATGGGAATGAAGGATAAGAAAATACATGCATGCTGAAATGACTGTGTTATTTTATAAGGACTATGTCAGTTTGAAAGATTGTACAAAATGTTGGGCGTCAAGGTTTAAAATGAAAACTTCGATAAAGTCCAAATATAGCTCTCCTACCAAGGTTATGTGGTATCTACCTATAATACCATAGTTTCAATGGTTGTTTCACATAACATGGATACGGAGAATTTAGGGTGGCATGCAGAAGTAAAGAAAAATAATGATGGGATCCTATGACATGCATCTGATTCCCCACAGTGGAAGAAGATTGATTTATTGTACCCTAAATTTGGTGAAGAAGTCAGGAATCTAAGTCTTGGGATTTATGCAAATGAGATGAATCCATACGAAACATTGAGAATCCAACATAACACTCGGCTTGTTATGATTGTTATATACAATCTTCCTCCCTAATTATGTATGAAAAATAAGTATGTCATAGTGATATTGTTGATATTGTGCCCTAAACAACCTGGCAATGATATTCATGTTTATCTTGAACCTCTGATTAATGACAGAAAGAAACTTTGGGGGGAAGGTGTTATGACCTATGATACTTCACCTAGAGAGACATTTTGTTTGCATGCTATGTTGTTTTGCACTATTAATGACTTTCCAACATATGGGAATTTGGCTGGATATAGTGTAAAAGGATCCAAAGCATGCCCTATATGTGAACAGAATACTGATTCAATATGAATAAAACATGACGACAAGACTGTATATCTTCTTCATCAAAGGTTTCTTCAAAAAGTTCATCCTTACCGAAGGTTGCACAAAGCGTTCAATGGATCAAATGAGGAATGGAGTGCCCCTAAACCTATATCAGTGGAGGTTGTTTATGAAAGTGTAAAAGACTTTGTCAATGCATTCGGTAAGATATGACAATGTACCATTCCCACACAGAGTGACAAATCTTTATACAATAAGAGGTCAATATTTTAGGATCTTCGTTATTGGAATTCTTTAGCAGTTAGGTATTGTATCAATGTCATGCATGTTGAGAAAAATATATGTGATAGCGTCATTGGTACTCCGTTGAATATACCAGGTAAGACCAAAGATGACATCAAATCTAGAATGGAACTCATGAAATGGGAATAAGGAAAGAATTAAGAAAAGAAGTATGTAGTGATCAAAAAACATATTTACCTCCTACTTGTTACAAATTGTCTAGAAAGGAGAAGAAAACTTTTTGTGAGTGCTTGCTTAACGTTAAGGTACCATAGGGATACTCTTTCAATATCTATAGATTTATATCAATGAAGGATCTGAGGCTGATAGGTCTTAAATCTCATGACTATCACACTCTAATGCAACATATATTGCTTGGAAATGCAATCCATATTGTCAAAGCATGTAAGGTTTGCAATCACTAGGCTTTGTTTCTTATTCAACACTCTATTTAGCAAAGTTATTGATCCTAGGAATCTTGATAAGTTGCAAAGAAAAGTAGTTGTTACCCTACGCCATGATGAGATGTATTTTCCATCTTCATTCTTTGATATCACGGTACATCTTATTATCCATCTGACTAGGGAAGTGAAAATGTTGGGACTAATTTTCATCCATTGGATGTATCCTTTTGAATTGTACATGAGTATTTTTGAAGGTGATATTTAAAACCACTATCGGCATGAAGGAAGTATTATTGAGGGTTATGTATCTAGGGCGGTTATGGACTTTTACAATGACTTTCTGAGTTGTAATGTAGCTCATGTAAATGACAAGAATATTGAGGACTATTCTGACAAAGGGACTTTAGGAGCATGAGTGTTGGTTGTGTGCGTAAGTTTTATATTTGTACTTGAACACTACCCCACAAGTATACAGGTGTGTGTAGTATTATCGAGGTCATCCAAGGAGTAGGGTATTGTTAGGCACAAGAGTATTAAAATCTAACAATATAGATCTTTTTAACAAGAGAGGTTTTGTTTAGTTAACTAAGTAATCAAAATGAAATGAATTAAAACAGAAAACACTTGTATTAAGGATCAATTTGGGTTAGGGATTATTCAGGATAGAGTTTCACATCCACATCATAACATAGAGAACAACAAAGATTAAGAACACTAGCAATAACACAAGGGAGGCATGTATCCTAAACCCACCATCCGGTAGTGTAGAACAACCCTAATTTTGGATACCACTCCCATGGACATACTTAGTTTAGGAATACAAACCTTTTTCGTCAACACATCCCAGTCACTCCCGTGGTCAAGGTAGTATAGATAAGGTACATCTCCTTACTCCTATGTACATCTTCCCAGATCATACAAAGAGCAGAAATCATACATACAAAGTGGCCAGTAAAGCATGTAAGAGGAATTAAACATAGATGAACCTTAGATCAGTGAAACAACTAGAATTATATATGAAATTTGTGCTTAATAATGTTATGGCATGGGAGTTACTCCCCCATGACCAAGAAAAAGAGATATGCTCATCCATGGTTGTAGAAAGTAGATACAAATAGTAGAAAAGTAGTGCTAGATATCATAATAGAAGAAAATAAACTTGGATGTCTGTGGAAGAAGGAAGATAGACTTGGAACTCTGGTCAAAGAGTCACAAATCCATCCTTACTGCTGAAAACTTTCTAGAAAGATTCACTTCCAAGTGAAGATAAGAGAACAAAGGAGATCCTTGCTGCAATTGTTGGAGAAGAAGGAAAAAGAAGAAGTTTCCCTCTCGAGAAACCATCTTTTCTCCCTTGGAAGACCTCCAACTCCTCCTTGCTATCCCTTGCTTGAGTGTCGCTCCGAAAGGTCCAAAATAGTCCATCGTAGCTATCCCAAGATGGGTTGGGGTCATATATATAAGTGTGAGACAGTTAAATTTGCATTTGAGTAAAATTTACAGGTCACACGACGTGTCTTTTATAAGACATGGCGTGTCTTATGTGATAATTGAAGTTTGGATCAAGTTCTGGGAGGTTACACGACATGTCTTTAATAAAACACGGTGTGTTGCTGCAAATATTGAGTTTTGCATTCAATTTCTAGACTGAGATAAGGGGTGTCTTTAATAAAACACGTCATGTCTTTTTAAGACACATGGTGTCTTAATTAAGACACGGGGGTGTCTTTATCAGTTTCAACAACATTGATTTTCTGAATGTCTAGATGATTGGGGAATGTCTTTATGGATGTTATAATGGAGTTTTCTCCCCATTTTGATGCCACATTTTTGTACCTACAAACTAAACTATAGAACAAGTAAAGACAACAATAAAGATGGAAAATCTAGCATGATTAAGAGTGATTATTGAGTTAAAATGATTGGGAAATGCATCCAGAAGTGGTCCAAAATATGATATAAAATGCACACATCAAATCCTCCTAAGCTTAAACTATTGCTTGTCCTCAAGAAAAAAGAGCATAGAAACACAAATGAAGGAATTTTCAAGTTCATGCATAGATCAAATGAACTAGAATATGTGTATAAGACCAAACCAACCATGATCAACATGTTTACACTCATAGCCATCAGTTCAACTTAAACACCCAAGAAAGAGATTTTTGGTTCAATAGGGGTGGTCACAATTAAATGAATCAATCAATTAAACAACACTAAGAAGAATTTGGATGACCAAGCCCAACAATTGGTGCATGTGCAACTCAAATTCTCAACCATTAAGGATACAAATGATGAAATGTTAGTTAAAATTTACAGTTTCAGTTGTACTCTCCTTCTTTCCCAAAAATGATATGACAATGGATTATGGGTTTCGACACTCGGCTGCTAATGTAGGCTTATGCACATGTGGAATGCCAGTTGGGGTATTTTACCATCTTTTAAGACATACCACCTAACCCTCATGGCCAGATTAGACTTACACTAGGCTAGCATGATATGTGGGCAATTGAGCCATCTTTTATGGGGTATGAGGGTAAAATAAGACAAAAGAAATTTTAAAAATTTTCCAAAATGTAGGAGAGTCATCTAAATTACAACATTATCTAGATTTCATTCATTTGTTTTGAAAGTTTTTCATTTAAAGAGTGGTTGAAAATGCACTAAGAGCTTGGCAAGCGCATCTTGTATTCTAAATTATGTTGTAAAGTTGATTTACTCACAAAAATTGAAACTGTTACATGTTTTAAGAAAACAAGGATGTGAAAGATGAATGTTCAGACTAGAAGCATAAACTATAGTTAAGAACATGTTGATGGCCAAAAAGTTTCATTTGATTAATGCATGCCTTTTACAATTTCTCATAATGATATTTCTCAACAAAAGAGGACAATTAGTTAAGCATAGGAGTTCAACCCACATACAAAAGATAATATGGATATCATACTGGATTTTCCACAAGAAGAGCAAAACTGGAAACAACAACTAAAAAAAAAGATAATAAAAAGGAAATAACACTACACTACAATATCGATCGGTTGCTCTCCCCCTAAGCTTGAAATTTACAATAACCTCACTGCATATAACAAACTCAAGAGGTTGCAACCGGTTACCTGTCATGGTGAATGATGGAGATGGAGGTCCATTGCTTTAATTTGAGGCTGGAAATTGTTGTGCTAAGCATCTACGCCTCTTTGTCAATATATCTTTTATTTGGATCATAGATCGATGCTTGTTATTTGCAGTAGAAATGATCTTTTGAAAATCAATATTATTGGTCTCGGAATTCTCCTCTTCAAAGTAATCATAATTTGATTTGGGAATGCTTTTGTCATCATCAAGAAATTTGCAAATGTATTCTGGAAAAATGAAATTTGTCCTGCTTGAAGAATTATCCTGTGGAGCATGCATGAATTTCTTCCTTTGAGCTTCAACATCATTGCCTACATTAGAATCTACAACTTGATATGATATTGTTTTTTATGGTGAAGAATATTCTCCTATAGCAACTCCACTCCTCAAGGTAACTGAGGTGAATGTCTCCCTTGATTTCATCTCTAGTTGGTTAGGCAAGGAATCAGAAGTTGCTTTTTGATTGGCAAGAGCTAGTTGAGCAATTTTATTCTCCAACATCCTAGTGTGAGTGGAAATCCCATCCACCTTAGAAGAAATTTGAAAAATAGCATACTTTAGAAGCTCCCTTTTCTTGGTGAAGCTCATCATTTTTCTGAATTTGAGTTGAGACAAATGTCTCAAGAATGGACTCCAAACTCGACTTGGGATGCAAATGTTGTTGTTCCTGGATGACATTGTAGCTGACATTGTTGTTGAGCTCCAGTATTTCTTCAATTTGTGATGGTGTGGCAAAATATGAAGAAGGAGTGTGTCCCACTAATCCACATGCATTAAAAGTTACTTCAGTAGCTTGCTTTCCAAAAATACAACACGAAGAAGAAGGTTGGCTACTCCAGTCAGGGTTCTATTGGCAAGTATTAAGTGACATGTCTTCAATAATGGCATAAGTGTTCCTATATGATTTGTTCATTAAAGCACCATTTGCATTAGCATCAATAGATATCGTTGTATTTTAGAATAAGCCATTATAAAAAGTTTTCAATAGAAAGCAGTTGCTTAAACCATGGTGTGGACAAAGACATTGAAGGTTTTTGAACCTTTCCCATGTGTCATACGAGGTCTCTCCATGCCTTTGAGAAAAATTGATGAGTTGACTCCTCAATTGTGCGATCTTACTTGGTACAAAGTATTTGGCTAAGAAAACTTTGAGGAGCTTGTCCTAGTTGTTGATGGAGTTTCCTTGAAAAGAATAGAGCCATGCCTTAGCTCTGTCTTTCAAATAGAAAGAGAAAAGAAGAAGACAAACTGTATCAGTAGGAACACCGTCTATATTGAAAATGCTAAGATACTGTAGAAATTCAGAAATGTGGAGGTTTGGACCCTCCATGGGCGTCTCTCCAAATTGGTTCTGTTGTATCATCTGTATAATTGTGGGGCTGATAGAAAAGTCATTTTCCTCAATTAGTGGGATATTGATAACCCCATTGATTTTTGTAGCACCCGGAACAATGAAGTCTTTAAGGGGACGATCATCGTCTGTGATTTGTTCTTCTTGTTGCAATGGTGAGGACGGTGGTGAAGATGTTCATGATGATGAATGTGAGTCCTCCAAATCTGATTGAAGTTCACTCATCCTTTTTTTTAAGGTTTCTTATAGTATGATCAATTTTGGGGTCTAGAAATGTGGGAGGTTTAAGACCTCTTTTCGATTTCCGCATATAGTCCTGCAAGTAAACAACGCGAGTGAAATACAAAAATGAAAATGGAAGATACAAAAATATGATAATGATGATGATCATGATGAAAAGAATGATGGTGGTTATGATAGGTGGTGGGGTGATCTAGTCTTGTTTACAATTCAACACTTCTTACTCTAACAAAAATACCGCTTCTCCCCGACAACGACACCAAAAACTTATTGGTTGTATGCACAAGTTTTAATATTTGTAAACTCAACACTACCCCACAAGTATACGGGTGGTGTAGTATTATCAAGCTCATCCAAGGAGTAGGGTATTGTTAGGTGTAAGAGTATTAAACTTCAACAATCTAGATCTTTTTAATAAGAGAGGTTTTGTTTAGTTAACTAAGCAATCAAAAGGAAATAAAATAAAACAAAAAACACTTGTATTAAGGATCAATTTGGATTAGGGATTCTTGAGGATAGCGTTCCACATCCACATCATAACATGAAGAACAAAAAAGATCAAGAACACTAGCAATAACACAAGGGAGGCATGTATCCTACACCCACCTCCCGGTAGTGTAGAACAGTCCTAATTTTGTATACCACTCCCGTGGATATACTTAGTTTAGGACTACAAATCTGTGTTCCCCAACACATCCCAGCCACTCCCGTGGTCAAGATAGTGTAGCTAAGGTACATCTCCTTACTCCTATGCACATCTTCCCAGATCATACAAAGAGTAGAAATCATACATACAAAGTGGCCAACAAAGCATGTAAGAGGAATTAAACACCGATGAACCTTAGAATAGTGAAACAACTAGCATTATATATGAAATTCATGCTCAACAATGTTATGACATGGGAGTTACTTCCCCATGACCAAGAACAAGAAATCTACTTGTCCATGGTTGTAGAAAGTAGATACAAATAGTAGAAAGTAGTGGTAGATATCATAATAGAAGGAAATAAACTTAGATGTCCTTGGAAGAAGGAAGATAGACTTGGAACTCCGGTCAAGGAGTCACAAATCCATCATTGTTGCTGGAAACTCTCCAGAAAGACTCACTTCCAAGTTGAGATAAGAGAACAGAGGAGATCCTTGCTGCAATTGTTGGAGTATAAGGAGAAAGAAGAAGTTTCCCTCCTGAGAAACCAACTTTTCTCCCTTGGAACACCTCCAACTCCTCCTTGCTCTCCCTTGCTTGAGTCCCACTCCAAAAGGTCTGAAATAGTCTATCGTAACTATCCCAAGATGGGTTGGGGTCATATATATAAGTGTGAGACAGTTAAATTCGTGTTTGAGTAAAATCTACAGGTCACACGACATGTCTTATGTGATAATTGTAGTTTGGATCGAGTTTTGAAAGGTTACACGATGTGTCTTTAATAACACATGACATGTATTTAATAAGACACAGTGTGTCTTTAATAAAACACGATGTGTTGCTGCAAATCTGGAGTTCTGCATTCAATTTCTAGACTGAGACACGGGGTGTCTTTAATAAGACATGTCATGTCTTTTTAAGACATGTTGTGTCTTTGTCAGTTTCAGCAACATTGATTTTCTGAATGTCTAGATGATTGAGGAATGTCTTTATGGATGTTATAATTGTGTTTTCTCCCCATTTTGATGCCAAATTGTTGTACCTATAAACCAAACCATAGAGTAAGTAAAGACAATAATAAAGATGGAAAATCTGGCATGATTAAGAGTGATTATTGAGTTAAAATGATTGAGAAATGCAACCAAATGTGGTCCAAAATATGATATAAAATGCACACATCAATGAGTAAAAGTAATCAGTCGTGAGCTATGGGAACAAGCACACTTGTATATTTTACACAACATTTACGAAGTGAGTATTTATATCACCGAACATCCCAATTTCATAAAGACAAAATGTCATCAAGCCAATTCAATGTGTCTTGATAGAGAGCATAACAAGATATTTATTAGGTGGTTTGAAGATAAAGTCTTAAGTCAACTATCTAAAACATCAAATAAGGTTGCTAAAAATATCAAATGCCTTGCCTTTAATCCAAAAATGAATGTTATATCTTATGAAGGGTTTGACGTAAATGGATTTTAATATTACACAAAGCATCAAGATGATAAGAGTGTCACCAAAAATAGTGGGGTCACCCTTCAGGCTTCTTCATTGTATTTTTCTTGTGGGAAGGATAAGAGTCCATGTGAAACTAAAATGTCATATTATGGTGTCCCTGAAGACATATGGGAGTTTGACTATATAGATTTTAGAGTTCCAGTCTTTAGGTGTGATTGGGTTGATAACACCAAAGGAGTTGTAGTGGATGAATTGGGTTTCACATTAGTGAATTTTAAAAATATTGGTGAGAAGGGTGAACAATTCATAATGGCATCCCAGGAGAAGCAAGTATTTTAAATCGATGATCCTACAAATGAAAAATAGTTGGTTGTTCTTTATGGTAAAAGGTAGTTCATTTGCAGATCTTATAGATGAAGAAGAGTACTATGACAAGTATGATGACTCCTGTCCATTCTCATTTGTCTTGTAACACCAAATATTGAAGATGAGACTGACTTATATATGTGTGAAGATCACACTGAGGGAGTTTTAATTGATACAAAATCCAAATATTATATACATGCTCTAATTTTTTAAAATGTTAGATAAAAGTTTGCATTCTTTATCGCTTATATTTCATTGGTTACTATTTTTCATATGACATTATTTCAAATGACATCTGACCATGAGTTTTATGAGCATGATGATGATTACCATGATGATGAGTACCCTGACAATGTGTAGCATGAGGATGAGCACCCTGACACTGATGTAAGTTGTATAGTTTTATTACATAGATGTGCATTTCACAATGTCTATCTTATTGTATTGTTTTACTACATTTATAAGTTATATCTTTTTATGCCTTATTTGATTTTTGTCAATTAGCATGAGGATGTGCACCCTGAGGATCTTACTATGCTTGATGTGCAACATCATAAGTGTGCAAGAATATGAGGCATCACCATGATAAACAAGTTAATAGATAAAAGGGGTAACAGTCCGAAGTTGGTCGTCAAGTTTGATAATTAAGGAAATCTTGTTGGGAAGAACTACAGTTCTTTTGTGTCATATCTAGAGGTTCTGACTCGTAGCAAAATAGATGTAAATGTAAAATATTGCATAAAGTTGATCCAAGAAAGAAAGACTTAATATGGAAGGAACTATGTGTGATATATTATCATTTACAATTCAATTTTTAAAGCTATTTGTATTTCTATTTTTAAGAATATTCCATTAAGTATATGAACTTTTTTAGAGTATATTTGAATTGGATAAAAAATTGCATCGTGAAAAAGTGATGCAACATTGTGGCAGGGTACTAAGGAATTATATGACAAATGTGACAAGAGGATACATAGAAAATGCTGAGAAGAAGAAGAAGTCAACCACTGAGCAACAAAACTATCTTGATCGGAAGGTATGTGAGGTGTTTGTTGCTAAGAGAAAACTGATGAATTCAAGGTATTAAGACTCACTCCTCATTTAAATTCATTGAATTCCATATTTAACATATGGTTTGGACTAACCATGCTATTAGCAATACTCAAAGAGAAAGTCATGCAAAGAATGTGTACAACCACATGATGGGTACAAGTGGCTATGCAAATCTTTGCCAAAAGCTACTGTAGGTGTCTTCTTATCAGTAGACTGCTGAGTCCTCTACTACTCTTGAACCTCTACCTCACCATGATCTGTGAGCTGGGAGGCAAACCAAATATGGAGAAATATCGAATACCACAACTACTGATACGACTGCAAAAATGGTAAATTGAACTCTCAAAGAAATTAGTATTGATGATTTTTTTTTACTTACCAATTACTAATGTTGATGATTAGCGGGAGATCCATAATCTAAGGAAATAGGGCAAGTTTATCCCTATGGGCACAAGGGATGAATTGACAGTTGCTCTAGGTAACCCAGAGCACCTTGGGCGTGTTAATGCTACTGGCACTGGTATCAGTATATGAGTCCTTTTTATCCATCCGAGCATAAGCACAAATCTATATAGAAAGGGGATTCTCAAAAGAAAAGGTACAGGAGATGATTGCAAAGGGTATAGAGGAAGAAATGAGAACGTATCATTCTTCTCAATCAGCTCCTCAGATGATACATGTGGCACCTCTCTCTTCATATGAGATGGACCCTCCTACGACATAGGTGGTTGGGAGTAATCCCATTGACCCACTACGTAGCACACCCGTTGTAAGTATTTATGACATAATAGTCTTTTAGAATGACTTATATAATATGTTTGAGTTGAGGTATAAATAACACTCTATGCAAATTTTTAGGGGTTGAGGCCATGGGATATGTTGTTGCATTAGGAGTGAGTTACCCATGCCTTGAAGGCAACATTATTCATGGCACTCTCTTGCCCGCCGATGCATTTCACGTGACACCGAGACTTGTCTACAATGCTTGGAAGTAGACTTTACTGCCATATGACCACCTCGAGCATGAGACAATGGTGATGCAGAAGCTGGCGTGGTTGTGTGGCCCAAAGTAGGAGTTGTCTATACTAATGTATGCTAAATTGACATTCTGTTTGTATCTATAGATACATGACAATTGATATGAGTTTATATATATGTAGGACACAATGCCTAAGAAACCCCCTATATCTTGTCCTCGACCACCACCTCCTCCTCAATTACCTGCTTGGATTGCAAAAATCCTATTCAACTTGCTAGGTCCTCATTGCAAGGGTATGGTAGTATGGATAGGAAACTTTGAACAACGGTCGCTTATGATGATTCATGTTAAGGAGGGCATTGTAGTTAAACCTCATGATACTAAAACAATTTTGCAATATATATTATGTTGTTCTGTTTTCTTAAAAATTAATGCATACATGACATATGTTCGCAACCACTTGCATAGGGTATGTACAGAGTTCACACTGCCCCATGTAGAATTTCTAATTCTATGATTGATTAGCCGTGTAGTGGAAGACCCTACATCTGTTACCAAATACTTCTCTACTTCATTTAAATATTTTGGTAATATTAAAAAGAGTTTGATGTTAGGTCCATATAATGTTGAGTAAGTTTTCTTACTTTTCTTATAATTTTGACATAAGAATTACATTTCATTGTGGATTTTAAGTTTTATTTTGTTTGCCTTCTTTTTACTCAGGAATAACCATTGGTTGTTGTTGGTTATTTTCCTTGCAACACTAACTGTGTATTATCTAGATTATAAGGGTGACGAAGTAGACAATGGGAGACAATAATTGAAAAAGGCATTATTCATGTGCGTAATATTTTATATTTATATCTGTTAATATATATTATTACATGAATATTTACTAATGCAATTCAATGTGTTACATTAACATATAGGGCCATAAAAGATTTCAAAAAGGCTGGAGGTAAGGTGGACAAGAAAAAGAAAGTGACAAGTTGGGAGAATGTTGATGTAGTTTTATGAATGAAATGCATATTTATGTCAACTGTGATTACTTTTATTTATTAACATTGTGTATGTTGAAATTTATAATGTTATGTAAAAGACAATAATTGGGCATGCAGATACTATGTGATGTGCTATATGGATATGATTGTCAGATATTGGGTACTAGACATCAACCACATAGAAAATGTAATATATATAGTTGTCTTCATCATAAGTAAATATCCTCATTTGATAATATGAAAATGTCAAACTTTTTAATAATATATGTCATTCTCTTTGTATGTGTTTGCAATGAAAAAGCCCTATATGACAACACAACTAGATTAGATACGGGAACAATGGGCACAAGTCTTTGTTAAGGAAGTAAACTTTGAATTTGTTTGGGATAAAGATTGACTTTTTTAAACTTTGATGTCATTATTTCTATATACATGCGGTGCTTATGTCTTCTTGCAACTTTAAATTTGATGCGAGTAAATGATTGGTGCATATGTAAATGATGATCTATATACATGTGTGTGAATGTGAAGATGAATGAATACAATGAGAATTGTTTTTCTACATGTTGTGAGAATGAACTGATGCATATGTGAATGAAGTATCATGTGTGTGAATGAATGTGAAGATGAATCAATATCATTATGTTTGCACATATGATGATAATTGAATTGGAGAATGAATCTTAAATGAAGGTGGATTGTGTGAGTTATTGTAGGTTTTGTAGGTTTGTGGGCCTATTGTTAAGTTGAACTCATAGGATGTTGTTAACCTCCATTTCAAACTGTAAGTTCTACATCCTACTAAAAATCCATACATCAGGTCTTTAGACCTACCATCTAAAAAAACTTAATCGTCAATTTCCATAAAAAATCGTCATTATAGGTCATAGTCGTCAGTTTTAGGCTAAAAACCAACATTACAAAACTAAACAGAAAAGTTCATGCTGGTTAGCATGACCGATTTGGACTATAGTTGTCAGTTTCTTTGAATAAATGTCCCTATTTAACTTATTTGTTGGTTCTAAGTGATGTAATTGATGACTATGATACTAAATCAGTGTTGGTTCATATTCAAAACTGACGACCAAGGAACCTTTTCCGTTTACAAGTTGGACCTACTATGACCATAAGAATGTCAATTGTTGTTTCTTAACCGATGACTAAGTCACTTAACTATGTTAGTTGCTTTAAAGTAGCAACTGAGGCTAGATCTCCGTCGTTGGTTTTCACGTCCCCAAATAATTGACGTCTTAGACTAGTGCCTCTAGTGTTTCCCACTTAGGAGTCAGTGTTAAAGCGACGTTATATGGTCCTTTTTACCGATGCTAAAGATAGTTTTTGCACTAGTGTTAACCTTTTGGTGAGAATGTACTACTAAGCGGTGTCACACTTTATATTTCCATGCCCCTTGGGCTATGGGGATCCCCGCCCCTTAGGTTATGGGGATGTGTTGACCTTATATTTAGAATGAGAGAGAGAGAGAGAGACTACAAACACTTAGTAGCTACAAACCATCTATATTCTTGTTGTTCTTAGCGACATGGAGAAGATCAATACTATAATCTTCGTACATCCAAGAAATATTCTCAAATAAGAACAAGCAATACATCGTATCTAAGTTTTACACTAGAAAAATAGTGATATATTCATACAAAGCCCACATACCTGAGTTTAGGATTCACTATACATCCATGATCATCTAGATAATATGGTCATCACTTGATCAATATCAACTAATCATCATTAATAAAGGACCATCATTATTGTTGATATATAAGATTAGATTAGAGTTTAGCCAAACCTAGGTTCAATATGGTTGAAAACATGCCTTTGGTATTTTTATTCTGATCGATAGGCCATTAATTAGGTTTGGTTCAATTTTCATATTTTTCTGATATCTATTTTCTAGAAGTAAAATGAGATAAAAGCTCTTTATTACATTTTAATACCAAAAGTCCTAATATATTGGCATAACAATCAGATTTGTATCCATATTCAGTATCTACATGGTAATAAGGTTAACTAATATTTTTATATAATATTCATTATTTGGTAATTTTACTAGTAAATAACCCTAACAGGAAGCATTATAATATACATTACAAGTGGAAAAAATGTAAGGCTCAAAGTTCTAATCTATTGGATTGGTAACAAAGTAACAATTTTGTTAGTCTTGGTGAATTTTGTAGATATTATTTGGCCAAGGGGACTATTTTCTATGAATTTCACAAGAATATTGTATTATCCATATATAGAGTAGGATTTACCTTTTAGAATTTACAAGGGTCATCGATCTGAATGAGCATGTGGTTTATGATGCAGACACGCGTCTTTCAGTAGTGCACAACCTACTTGGTTGTTTCCATCCCTACAAGTCCCACTCTTGTCCATCCTTCCCTTCTCCTTGCAATTTTCTCATTACATGTGCGAGAGGGAGAGCGATCCTCTGTTGCTCCTAGTTGAGCGTAGTTTTGTCATGGCCAACTCCGGATGTTGTAGTATCAATCGCTGCTTAAAAGGTAGGTTCTTGCTTGGCAGGAGATAGGACTCTAGTGGCTTTGAGGATCTGTTGAGCCAGTTTAAGTTGCCCCCCTTAAGCATAGTCCTCACCATCGTAGTTCGGTTCTCAACGTTAGCCTCTTCTCTTCTGTTCAGGGGCACAACTCCTTTACAAGACTAGACACCAATGAACATCTATTATCATAGGAGCCATCATCGTGGACTATAAAATATAGGTCTGACATCATGCCAGACATCAACTTCCTACTGCTCGAAAAAGACAAACGAGCCAGCTCATGGCACCTCTATAAGACCTAGAAAGAGGGAAAAAGCATCTCCTTGATTCCCACCAACAAGGTGGCATCCAACAAGCTTGCAGGTTCACTGAGAACTCATTTAGGTTCAACATAGGATAAGGGGCACACAAAGAATCATCCCCAACCCCTCAGGTATGCATCTCGAGCTTGGGTATTATGGAAAGATAATATGAGGATTGAGATAACATCCATACTGGTTCCTCATCCTACTTCCAATCTTTCCCCATCTGGAAACCAAAACTCAAACTTCCTAACCTCACCCAATGCCTATCTATTTCAGCTATGAAAATCAATGGAGAGAGAAGGTAATCTCATGCTTCAATCTCTGCATATAAACCCCCTCACACCATATATGGTGGGTTGTTGAATAGATCTCTATCATGTGGTTACGTTTCCTCCACAGGGAAGTTGTGAGATCCATAGTTTGAGGGCGTAGTGGTCAGGATGGTAGATCACAACATGAGCTAGTGGCTATTCTATAAGAACTTGAGGTAGAAGACGACATTTAAACCACTGGATTGCCTTGGTACTGGTAGATGCTTGGATCTAGCCACATCATTCTAAAACCAATGCCCCAATCTCCTGATGGCCAGTGTGACACTTACAACAACCAGACTTCACACTAATGATATACGACCATAGTTTCATGATACCCATTTAACCAAAATATCAATAACTCAAACTCTTATACTTTCTAGTAGAAACCTCCAGTTGGGGTGAAATTTGAATCATGGGTTCCTAATCACACAAAGCCTTGTATCACTAAGTTTGAAACCAAAATTTCATTACTTGGTCATATAACTTATTTCCTCAAATAACCTACTAAATAATTGTATAAACCTCAAATAGAAGTCGAGTAACCATTAAATCCTAAAAAAGTCAGTTCAAATTGTATCGTTTGAATAAATCACACATTAAGGTTCATAATTAAATCATATTACTCGAGGTACTTCATCAAATACTATATCGGATATAAAAATCCTAAATTCAGGGATAGCACATTCACCCCACCTTATAAGGAATTTCATCCTCGAAATTCATCTAGTCTCATACTTAAGGTGATCTCAATGAGTCTCTACATTCTCTAGGACACCACTTCAAGGTGACAAGGCTATAATAGTTCTACAAACAGCCTAAGTTGACATCTTAGGATTTAGAGCATCTAGGGGTACCCGTCCCACCATATATAGGTCTCATCTTCATTAATTAACTCATTCATAATGTGGCCTTCTTCTAAGTTAAGATTTACATTCCCTATCTTCCTTGGAAATGGGGTTTTGTTCATATATATGCAGTTGAGAAGGTATTATTCAAAGTTTCATCTTTCTCCCTACTTACCTATGCAAGGTGATATCAAGATTTCATGTCATCTAATAATACAACTTTCACACTTAACATGACTCAGTTTTTTATCAACATCATACTAGAACTTAATCATTAGATAAGGTCTTCATTTTTCATATTTACATATTAGGGTTTCACCCAATTGTTTGAGATTTATCCTCAAACTTAGAAGCATATATTTAGGAGGATTGCGGTTAAGCACTATATTTTGTGATCACGTAATCTATGAACTAAAAATATCATCATGATTTCTAACTTATATCTTTTGTGCAAGATATAAAGGGAAAGAGAATATACTAAGCCAAACTTATCATGATTTCAAGCTTTGATATTACATGTACGATATAGGAAGGGAATGTAAAATATGTCATATTATATGGGTGACTCTTCATATAGAAATCATCTATTTAGCTTAAGTGAGATATCTAGTATCATATATTAAGAAAGTGAAGTGGAGGGAACAACATTTATGAGTATATAGTGCATTTTTCCTTGCCTTAGGTTACACCTAACCAATTGGGTTTGATTAGATGTGACCCAAGGGATCAAACATACTTTGGATGTTTCAATATTTATAAGAATACCTAGTCTAACACACTCACTTAGACTAATCACATTTCACCCGCATGTGCACTGACTCATGTTATAGTATAGACAAGAGGCAACATAAGGGTCGATTCGTAGGAAGAGAGGGGATACTAGAGCTTAATTAGAGTGAGTTGTGCTCCTAAAGAAGAGATTAGAGTTTTTCGGGTTTACTCTTGATTTGGGGTTGATTACACTAAGAATCAAGCAATTAAACAAGAGAGAGAAAAATTACAAGAAAGACAAACAAACCCTACTTTAGTCCTAAACAAGAAATTATAATTAACAATAAATCAACTACTTAAGCAAGAGCACAAGACTACACTAGACTAGAAAGTAAGACATTAAAGCAATTAGAGACCTAAACTACCACTAACTAGATTAAGCAAACACAAAGATACACTAATTACCCTAGCAAGGATTAACTACCAAGAATAAGTCAATTGATTGAGGAGCAGTTATACTAAGCAACTAAGCAAGCATGAACTAGCAAGAAAGCAAGATGTGTTTTAAGCAAGTTATGGGAAGAGTGGGTCATTTGGGTTAATGCCACATGAATCCAAGTCGAGGGGTGATATAACATGCAAATCCTATCTTTTCATTCTGGATTGACAAACCAAACAACAAGATAAGTGCTACTTAAGTTACCCTAAGATTATAGTTGGCCATGGGTGGTATGGAGTGTGCGTAGGGGAACTACACCCTTACACCCCCATTCAACCTTACAAGGATAAATTGAACTAGGGCTTAAGTATAATTCTAATAGGACTAAGAAAGTCTAGATTTCAAGGATAAGTGTTATTAGGGTAATTGAGAGACAAGGGAAGGAAGGGGAGTAGAGATGAAGGTGTTTCACCTCATGTTACTAACCATCTAGCCTTTAGAAAACTCTATGTAACTACACTAATCCCTCTTACACTAGCTACTTAGATCTCACACCTTGTTGTAAGAGAAGAGATTTATATGTAGGAAGATAGGGTGCTAGCTAAGGATCCACTAGTTGGAACTAGGAGCACTTCACACATACATTTCATTTTCCCATAGAATCTAGGTGTTTTGAAGCATCATACAATAAGAAATCCATGTTTAGAAGCATAAATCACATGTAAAATAATGGGAAACAAGATAGAAGCAAGAGAGAATCATCGTAGAATGAAATTATGTTCAATACAAGTCATATTCCCCAACATGGCACCAATGTGACAATTAATCCCCCAAATAGCCCACCAAGGGGGCTTAACTACACATGGTCAAACAAAATAACAAAAGAGAAAAGACAAAGAAGAAGATAGCCATGGAATCTCCTCATTTCTTCACCTCCTTGTAGCTATATCTTGAGAACCGCCCTCCAAGGTAGGTAGATGACATGCAAATATGAGATTTTGTGGTGGAAACCCTAGAACACTAGGATTTTGAGGTAGGGGAAGGTGAAAGGGAGTGGTTGATGTATGGGAGTAGGTGAGAGCTAAGGGAGGTTGGAATTAATGCTAGGGGTTGTAATAATGGCTAACCTCCATGCTACAACCACCATCCTAGTATATATAGGTGGTGGGGAAGCACTAGGTTAAGTGGGGGTAGTAATGGAAATGTAGTGGAAAAAGTTGTTAGGGTTGGGTTGTCACCATGACTGTGGTGGTCACCACGGCTGTGGTGGATGGAGGTCATCTCGGTCATCTCGGTTGTGGTTGATGGGCACGAGCAAGGTGGAGAAGGCTAAAGGTTCAGCTTGATGTGGAGTCTTGGAGGCTAAGTGGAGACAACCGTGGTTAGTGGAAGGTGGCACAGGTTTGGTGAGGAGCACGGTCGTGCTGGAGGGAGGCAGCCATGGTCGTTCTACTGAGATGGTCATTGTGGAAGCTCCTTGCCACGTTCGTGGCAGGCACCCATTCGTGGTAAATCTTCAGGGCCACAGTCATTGTAGAAGACACATGTGTGGTGAATTCTTGGTTTCCTTGGTATCTTCATTGTGATTTTGGGGTCATCTTTCCATGGCCATGGAAGAGTACCACAGCCTGTGGTGAAGGCCCAACTACTTCTCTTTGCTCTTAACTCCTCCAAATGGTTGCTTTTGCCTTGGACCAATTTTTTTCCTATTCAATGGATGCTTGGGAAGATCTAGGTCCAATCTTGGGGTGTATAAACCCAAGGTTCCTCTCCTTCTCTCTCCTTTTCAACATACACATTTGCAAATGCCTTAAAAACACACAAAAAAACATAAGTGTATTCAAATGCCTTAAAAACACACAAAAAACATAAGTGCATTTGATATGAAGTCACATAATAGGAGAATTAACTTGCAATCTAACATGTTTAGATGTGATAAGAATGTAAAAAGACACAATATGCATCCCTAAAATTGGGTTGCATCATAATCTTATGTATAAGGCATTTTACTCTCGAAACTAGAGTTTCATATATCAATTCACTTGATTTGATGATGATCTTCACAAACATAAGTCACTCAAGCTAGTACCTAACTTAGTCAAAGAATTTACTTTGTCATCATGGTTTTTTCTACCCACAACATATTTTACCAAACTCTCACATCTATGATTAGATCAAGTATAGGAATAAATCATAAGGTACACATCTTATCTACTCAGTAGTAACCCAGATTAGGACACATCATTTTAGATATCTCATATTTCTCATATATTAGAGGATGGGCCCTATGACCTTTTTGTTGGGTTTTATGGCCTCAGAGTAGGCAGAAGAATTGAAAATTTTACTATCCATTAACCCATAACAGGAGATTGCATCAATGACTATGTAATGGGAAGGATGGTTTTAGTGAGATATATCTAGTCTTGGGGCTTTCCCAGTGACAATATCTCACAGCCATGTGCGGTCTTCAACGCCATGTCTTAGACAGTGTTTGTGCAGCTCCTAGTGTTCGCCATGGACTCTGGCCTCCACCACATACTGCGGCTGATGTGTCCTCTTGAGCAGAAGACATCTCCTGCCTCTACAGATAGTCTACATGGACCACATGAAACCCCTTACATTCTAGAAGAACTGGAAAGAAGGAGACGACCCTCCAGTTGGTGTACTAGCACCAACCTACTCTCTTGAACTCAGACTACTTTTCATTAGTTGTCTTTCCCTCATTGTGCCTCCCTAGTCAGGTAGCACTTTCTCAGGCTCTCTCACTTACCAGAACTAGAGAGGACAATAACTTTGTAGAGCAACTGATGTTCTGAGTTGTGTGTTCTGAGAAGCCCTGAGTACCCCTCTATTTATAGTAGAGGGCGGGGTCAGGGTTCCCAGTCTATTCAGGAGTAGAAGGATCTGAAATTTCCATGAATAGTTTGTACTGTGGCAGGTGAACCGATCAGTTGGGAGTGTGAGCCGATCGGTTCACCCAATGAACCAGTCGTTTCACTTCCCAAACTTGCCTGCAATTGACTTTCCTCAACCATTTCTAATTAATTCAAAGATTAATCCTTATTCCAATCAAATTGAATAAGAGAAACATGAAAGTTTTCCTCCAATCGGTCAAATCCCAATTTCCTTAGTTGGTAGGACTGTGAGTCACCCAGTCTATCAAGTGAACCAGTCGGTTGGCTCAGACCAGCTGATCGGCACACCTGGGTGAACCAGTCGGTTGGCAGTTGTGACATTGCTAATGTAGTCTCCAATCAACCTGGCACTCTAACCAGCTAGTTCAACACTTGAACTTGATAGTTCTGAGTCAAGTTAGTCAATTGTATGTTTAATTGAGAACCTAAACACCTTTAGTCTCAATCTAAACATCATTCATGGACAATCTCCTCTTCCAGGGGTTTCCTATCTGTGTGACCCTACATGTTCCAATTTTAGTTGGCAGTGAATGTTCATAACAACTTATGACATCACAAGCAATGAGCAGAATCTAGTAACTCTTTTTCTACCCAAGTAACTCAGAAAGTTGGAGAACAACTTCAAACTACAATTTGTGATTAGTGTTATCGTGATCGTATAGTTTCTTTGTCTCTGACATCCTGATTGAACTCTTAGCATGGAACATCACCCTCTTCAACATTCAATCCATGTTCCTTGACCTAGAGCAGACTGTCTGAGATGAATGTTAGTTCACATATCATATATTAAATCACATGGGTATGGCCATACAATTATCAGTCTCACTTATAAAGGGGACCTGGATATCATACTCCTTGTAGGAGGGACAAATCTCATCTCTATCACTCACAATCTATCCCCATGTGTCAAAGTCATCCAACCATCACCTTTATAACACATGTGTTTTAGGAATGTGTTTGATGATGTCAAAGTGTACCCAACGACATGTGATGATTGCAGTGATTTCAGATCTAAGAACCTCAATCCCCACCATCACTATGAGAGATGATTGTGAATACCATTCCATGGTATCCATGTATCACTCTCATGGTGGGTCTATCCGATATACTGTTATCTAACATATATTTGTGTGCTTGACTTGATATCATATATCATGACTAATGAGACTTTGTCATCAGTCAACACACACTCTAGTCTTATGTATTATTGTTGTCTATTTTACTTCCACAGTAATATCTAACTAGGGACATTACAAGAATGTATGTACTCTTATCATATATATGGTCTCTTTATTTAGGTCCTCAACCTGAAGACATATGTCATCAAGTCACATCATTCTTTAGACATCTATCATGTATGTGTCATCATCTCATGAGTGAGACAAAGATAACAGACGAAATTATCTATATCATTATCAAATCAAGTATCATATGCCTCATTGCAATCATCATATGATTGGTTCTCTGGGCATACTATACCAACAGACTCCCACTTGCACTTAGAGCCAATCACCCATTAATCATATTCCAAGTGATCTTAACATGTCCATCATGTTTCTACTGCACACATGCTTTTATAGCGGGTAAGCAACATTTGCTTCAAGTCGGTATATTGCATGTTACATCCCCTCACTATACGACATCTCGTATGAGATGGAAGTGTTGTAGAATGTTATATGAAATTCCTTTGCCTAACCAGTAGCTCCATTGTTTTTTTTGGTTGGTAGCTCCATTGTTGTCACAATATTACTACTGAGTCACCAATGGTCAGAACCTCCCATAAGTTCATCCATTTGAACTTCTAGATGCATACACTATCCTTTACAATGTTCGTAACACTAAGGTACTCGACTTCTTATTGTAGAATTAATCAATTGTTTTATGTTGGAACATTTCCAACTAACAATTCTTATTCCAAGGTCAAACACAATTTTTTCATTTTGGAAGCTTGCATCGGTGTAACCCTTTACACCCAACTCTTCCTTATTACCATAACTAAAGAACTAATCATTTTAGTACTTTACAAGTACACTAAGATGTCCTTCATGGCATTCTAGTAACTCTTACTAGAGTTTGACATATATACATTTGTCATGTCCAATACATACGAGATAACTGGATATTTATATCATCTTTTCATACAAGATAATGATTTCATATCTTCTTGTCATGTCCAATACATACAAGATGATGAGTTCATATATTCTTGTCATGTCTAATACATACAGGATAATTTGTTCATATTTTCTTGTCATGTCTAATACATACAAGATAACGAGATGATTTCATGTGTGATAGATCCAATTGTGAATGCATATGGCATCTATCCATGTGTTCCTTATTCTTCATGATAATTGGAACACTCAGCTCTTGAGAGACTAACTCCATAGAACATGGAAAAGTTCTCTCTCACCATGCTGAACTCATTCAACATCTAGCCAAAGTATTTTCTCTTTCCTAGTACAAGAAGCCCTCTTGATCTATCTCTATAGATCTTGATTCCTATCACATAGGATGCTTCTCTAAAAACCTTTTAGAATGCACTTCATTGCCAGATTTTGTAGTATAAGGATGATACTCCCATCAATATGTGGAATATATATATGCTACCACTAAATTCTTGTAATCACACATTACATCTTCATTCTGACTCAAGTCAAACTCTTTGACTATCTTGTCAAATTGAAGATCCAATTCTAAGATGCTTTCTTCAATCCAAAGATTGATCTATGCAGCTTTATAGACTTTATTTGCATTATTGTATTTATAAAACCTTTAGGCTGTGTTACATACACATCCTACACAATATTCTATTTAAGGAATGTGGTTTTAACATCCATATGCCAAATGTCATAGTCATATTAAGCTACAATGCCAATCTTTATCCAGATGGATTTATCCATGGTAACTGCTGAAAAGATTTTACCATGTTCAACACCTTGAACTTGTTAGAAACTCTTTTCAACCAACTTACCCTCCATGTCAGTCTTCTTCTGGAAGACCCAAAAGTACCTTGTGGGTTTTACCCCTTCAGGTGGATCAACAAAACTCATACTTTGTTGATGTACATGGAGTCCATCTTGGATTTCATGGCTTCAATCCATAGCTTAGTTTCTGGCTCTAATTAGCTTCTAGGTAGACTGTTGACTCATCATATGATCAACTCACTGCCTTCTTATCCATAAGATATCATATATCATCCAATCTCTAGGTGTGTTCTACTAGAACCATGATTTTTGTGTGTTACCTAAGGAACCTTGAGATTCCACAACATTTTGTGATTCTCTTTATTCCCAATTTACCTCTTTAAGTTCAATGTTTTTCTTATTTGTCTCAAACATTTTTAGTCCTACTTTTCTCTCCCACTAATTCCTTTAGAACTAGGTTCTCATCTAGGAATGTAGCCATCCAAAACACCTTTGTTATTGTATTTGGATATCAAAGTAGTATTCAACAAAATAACATTTATACGATTCGTGGACAAAACCTTTTAAGAAACATTTTCTTATTTAGGCTTTCAATCCTAATCTTTATAAAGACATATCGGGACACTTCCCATTCCATATCTCATATGGTATCTTTGAACTAATTAGATGGTACATTGTTTTAGTGCTAAGCATGTGCCCAAAAAGGAATTTGAAGTTTAGCTAGTAATCACACTCTGACTTATCAAGGTGTGATTCCTTCTTTCTGATACACTTCTCATGATACTCTATCATTGTGTTTCAGGTGGAGTCCATCATGATACATTATCATGATCTTCCAGAAGGTTCCCAAACTCTTGGTTCAAAGTATCTCCAAATTGATCATATCGAAATTTAATACTTATACCAAGTTTGTTATGTACTTCATTTATGATCTCCTTGAACACTTCAAGAAATTCATGTTTGTATTTTATTAAATACAAACTACCATATCTACTGAGGTCATCAGTAAATATATAGAAGTACTATTGATTACCTTTAAGTTTGAGTTATCATGTCATTCATTACATGTGTCACACACATTTATCTCTTTAACTATAAAGTATAGTTGATGAGACATAGGCATTTCCATCAAAGATCATTTCTTTGAAATGAAATATCAGTTCATTACACTCTTTTCCATATAATATGTATGACTATTTCATTGATGTATAATACCATTTCACTAAATCTATTATATTCCCATGAATGTCATATTGTAAATGTAATGGTGGAAACTCTTACTCTGCACAGTTTCTAGCTTACTTCTTCTTAGGTTCTGAAGTAGAGATCTCTATCTCTTTCATCTTCCTGAGATTCTCTAAAAAGAGATTATTTCCCTTACGAACTTACCCCTCTCCATATCTTGAGTG
Source organism: Alisma plantago-aquatica (assembly GCA_963693085.1). NCBI lineage: Eukaryota > Viridiplantae > Streptophyta > Magnoliopsida > Alismatales > Alismataceae > Alisma > Alisma plantago-aquatica. The sequence goes on along the minus strand of OY856411.1, from coordinate 393,706,921 downwards.
ATGAATATTTGGACCTAAGCTTGGCTTTAGAACACTTCTTGACCTTGATTTAGTCTAACGACTTCACTCTACTAATCATTATCACAGGTTTTGTCCTTTCTTCATAATGCTTTGGCATCAACATGCCAAGCACTTCAGACAAAGATTTGGCCAATTTTATGGCTATATGATTCACATAACGATTTATAGAATCATATGTTTGGTCAACTCTTGACCTATAAGAAATCACAGTTAATCTATATACACAATCATATTGAGCATATGAGATTATACTTGATCTCCATCTTTCTGATTATACTCAAACATTGTTTTGAAGACATTATACATTTCATGCTTTACATGATTCTTAAGATGTATAAACATCTCAAGAATGTCCATACTTCAAGCCATTTATGCAACTCATAATTCATATAGCTCAGCATAAGGTTCTTGATGTCTTAGGCATCATTGGCATACTTCATGTAAGCATCCAATTTTATCCTTAGGCGCATTCAGAGTGGTTCCACTGGCTTTGTCTTTCAAGGACTTTAGAGTTTTCATTCACTATTGAGAACACTTCTCAAAGGTCCCAAACCAAATTTGAAGTTTATCCCATTTATGAACTGATCGCAATGATAATGTATTTGTGTTTCTCATTTGGATTCTACAAAAGAATTTTGCAACTTTCAAAACATTTTTTATTTATTTGATTTGATAAATTTGATGATATCAATTAGGCCTTTAATTAATCATCTCTCCCACTATTTAGTTCAAATTGATAACCCTCGTGTATCAATTTGGAAGAGTGCAACATACAATCTTCTGGTGGCCAAGATCCATATTTAATCAAATTATGAGTCAGCTTTTTCAGATCGCCCACAACTTGACTATTTAGGTAGGCCATCATGTCAATTGCATCAGATGAAACTCTTGAATAGATGATATGCACAACTCTTTTCCATAATCATCTTCATGCCTTTGGGCTTGGGCTCTCCAAGTCACCAGTTAAGCCTGACCCAAAAGCAGACACAATAGATATGCACCATGCTTTGTGCAAATCTATATACCTACCATCACACTTGCATGAGATAGACGGTGTACCATGCTTTGTGCAAATCTATTCTTAGTCAATCAATATTTTCATGTGTGCCACTTATGGAAGGCATCTAAGAATTTAATATTTTATTTGAGGGATTTTATATAAGTACATTTACATATCCAATTACAACATATTTATAGTACGTATCATATACATGTTACAATGACAATGAGAAAACATGCAACATTGATAAAAGTGATAATTATGGTCATCCTTTTGTAATTCCTTGGAGCCATAAGAAATTACAGTCATCTAAGGTCTATATCATATGCAACCTGTTGTTGATGAAGATCTTTGTGCTTGAACCATTTCGGGTTGATCGACTCATCCTATGACACGATCCGCTTATCTCCTAGTCGGTTGGTTGGTTGGTCTGGCCTCTGATATCTGGGCACATCCAACAAGTAGTTGGGCCATCTTCCAGTCGATCTGGTTCCTTCACAATACTCCTCGGTCCTCCAGGCGGTTGGCTCATCTGGTGCTGAGCGTCTTCTTCTTTGATGTAATAGAAAATAAACTATCCTACTTTTACATAATCTTTAGGAAACCTTGAGTTACATTTGAGGGGAGAAAAGGTAGAAGAGAAAGGATCTCTAGTTATCTCGAGTTACATGTGGAATAGAAGGTTGAGGCTCGGTATGCAAACCAAAACGCAAACAACCATAACAAATCAAGCACACATAGGGTTTATAGGCCATAACCATGCTACACGTCCACCATCAAAACCATTTAGGGCGACGTGTATCAATTGCATATATACCATATCATATACGCATATTAGTTTGTGGTCGCATGTGGTATTTAGTCAAATATGCACATTAGTCATTTTAAATATTCATATCGTATACAATAAATAAATGATGATAAAACCAAAATCTGATCATATCGATTTATCCCAAAACACAGTACATTGATGTGGCTCTAATACCACTTTTGGCTTTTATGGCCTCAAAGTAGGCAGCGTAAACAAAAATTTTATTGACTATTAACCTAAAACAGGAGATCACATCATGGACTATGTAATGGGAAGTATGGTTTTAGCAAGATATACTTGGTCCTGGGGCTTTCCCAACTACAATACCTTGCAACCGTGTGTGGTCTTTGACGCCATGTCTTGGATGATGTCTATGCAGCTCCTGGTCTTTGCCAAAGACTCTGGCTGTGCAACTGATGTATCCTCCTCAGAAGTAGACATCTCCCACCTCTGTAGATAGTCCAGACAGACTACCTGGAACCCCTGCCGTTCTAGCAGAACTAGCAGAAAGGAGACGACCCTCCTATTGGTGTACCATCACCAACCTACTCTCCCAAACTCAGACTACTTTTCTGTAGTTGTCTTTCCCTTAATGTGCCTCCCTAGTCAGGTAGAACTTGCTTGGGCTCTCTCGGATACTAGAACTAGAGAGGACAAAAATTTTACAGAGCAATTGATGTTCTAAGTTCTATATTCTGAGAAGCCCCCAATACCCCTCTATTTATAGTAGAGGGTAGGGTCAGGGTTCCCAGTCTGTTCGGGAGTAGAAGGATCTAAAATTTCCATGGTGAATCAGTTGATTCACGAGTGAACCGGTCAGTTGGGAGTGTGAGCCGATTGGTTCATCTAGTGAATTGGTTGGTTCACTTCCCAGACTTGCCTGCAATTGACTTTCCTCAATCATTTCCCATTAATTCAAAGATTAATCCTTATTCCAATTGAATAAAATAAGTGAAAGGTGAAAGTTTTCCTCCAACTGGGAAAATCACAATTTCCTTAGTTCGCAGGATTGTGAGCCTCCCGGTTCACCAAGTGAACCGGTCGGTTGGCTCACACCACCCGATTGGCTCACCTGGGTGAATCGGTCGGTTGGCATCCTGACATTGCTAATGCAGTCTCCAATCCACCTGACACTCTAATCAACTAGTTCAACACTTGAACTTGATAGTTCTGAGTCCATTCATTCAATTGTATGTTTAATTGAGCACGTAAACACCTTTAGTCTCAATATAAATGTCATTCATGGACAATCTCCTCTTCCAGGGGTATCCTATGTGTGTGACCCTACAGGTTCCAATTTACGTTGGTAGTGAATGTTCATAACAACTTATGACATCACAAGCAATGTGAGGAATCTAGTAACTCATCATTTCTACCGAAGTAACTTAGAAAGTTGGAGAACAACTTCAACCTACAATCTATTATTAGTGTTACAATTATCGTATAGTTCCTTTGTCTCGGACATCCAGATTGAACTCGAGGCATGGAACATCATCCTATTCAACATTCAATCCATGTTCCTTGACCTAGAGAAAACTATCTGAGATGCATGTGAGTTCACATATCATATACTAAATCACATGAGTATGGCCATACAATTCTCAGTCTCTCTTATCTAGGGGCCCTAGATATCATACTCCTTGTAGGAGGGACAAATCCCATATCTATCACTCACAGGCTATCCCCATGTTTCAAAGTCACCCAACTGTCACCTTAATGACACTTGTGTTTCAGGAATGCATTTGATGATGTCAAAGTGTACCCAACAACATGTGACAAGTGCAGTGATTTCATGTCTAAGAACCACAATCACCACCATCACTATGAGAGATGATTGTGACAACCATTCCATGGTATCCATGTATCACTCTCATGATGGGTCTGTCTGATATACTATTCTCTAACATATATCTATGTGCTTGATTTGATATCATATATCATGACTAATGAGATTTTGTCATCATTCAACACACACACTAGTCTTATGTATTACTGTTGTCTATTTTTCTTCCACAATAATATCCGACTAGGGACATAACAAGAATTTATGTACTCTTATCATACATATGGTCTCATTGTTTAGGTCCTCAACTTGAAGACATATGTCATCGAATCACATCATTCTTTAGACATCTATCATGTATATGTCATTATCTCATGAGTGAGACAAACATAATAGATGGAATTACCTTTATCATTATCAAATCAAGTATCATATGCTTCATTGCAATCATCATATGATTGGCTCTCTGGGCATACTAAACCAACATTTTTTCCTATGGATTCATTCTCTATAGAGTTTGCCATGTATCTTATCTAACACTAGAGGTCCTCCTTTGTAAAAGAGCTTATGGCTCATGCATAGCCAACCTTGTACTAACTTATATTTCCTTATGTAAGAAAATACTACACACTTTTATCATCACGACTTATTTGATATTTTCCAAATTCAGATTCATACCTTATATAGAACTTAGATTTTGATAAAGAAACATATATCATTAGAGATTGTACTTAGGTATGATTTTCCATTCTCTTATATCACAAATCACTCCATTATCTAATTCTATATGTCACGTATGTTGATAAGTCTCTTGACATATAATCTAGAACTACTCTCTCTTCTAGATTGATGCTACTCCCTTTCACTTAGGTTGCATGATTACCTCCTACTCTCTAGTGTGAAGGACACATTTATGTATATATATACACTAGTACATTAATGGTCTATAGCGTCGGTTTTTTTAAGCCTATAGCATCACTTTTTAGCTGATGCCTAAGTGGCCGTCGCTAGAGAAATTTCTCTATAGGGTCGATTTTTTTTAACCAAAGAAAATCGACCTTATATAGTAAAAACCGACCCAAGCAGCTGTCAAAAACTAACCCCAAATGAGAAAAGAAAATATACCTGAACCCTATAAGGTCAGTTTTTCTAAATAACCGACCCTAGAGATCCTCTATAAGGAATTGACTCAATAGAGTCTTTAGATGAGCTTACTAATAACCAAACACTATAAGGTCGGGTTTTCTTAATAACTGATCCTAGAGATGCTTTGTAAGGACAGTTATATGAAGAAAACCGACTCAGTAGAGTCTAGCTTGTTGATAACCAGACCCTATAAGGTAAGTTTTTCTTAATAACCGACCCTAGATATGCTCTGTAAGGACGGTTATATGAAGAAAACTGACTCAATAGAGTCTACAGCCGTATTGGGATATGGTAGAACAGTCGTGCCGTGTAGCACGACCGTGTTGGCTTATGGTAGCATGGTCGTTCTACCATATCCCAACATGGTCGTGCTATGTGGAATGACCATTCTACCATATCCCACTACAACAAACATTCACATTAGTGGCCTTTTAGAAATGCCACTGAAAAAAATAATTGCCACTAAACATGTTTAGTGGCATTTGTTGACACTTAAAAAAATGCCTCTAGTACCAATGCCACTAGAAAGATAGTGGCATAAGTTGTAAATGCCACTAAATGTTTGTCTTTAGTGGCTTCTAATAAATGCCAAATAAAGGCCACTAAAACATCCTTTGGCATTTATAAAAAAGCCACTATCCATCAATTGGCTTTTATACAAATGCCACTATTTTGTATTATGTTGGTGTATGAAATGATTCTTTATTAGTGTAATGGCATATAAAAAAGCCACTAGTGACATACTAGTTTTGTATTACTACATTTTTATGACTTTTAGTCATTCAATTTTTAGTTCATTATCAAGTTTTCTAATTGAATGCCAATTGCAGCAGAACTCAATTTTCCAAAAGTATGAATATTTTTTATTTATAATAAAATGACAATTACATGGGGAGGACATTTTACCTTGCCCCTTATATTGAATACAACACCATTGATATACTTTCATACAACATTTTTCTATTCAGTACAATAACTTCTACATCATTGGATTTGTCTCTTCCCTGATATGACTATCTACTTTTCAGCATTCCGACTTCAGAGCTCCTTCAAGAAATAACTTTACATTATGGTAGAATCCTTGAACCACCTCCCAGAACCACTGGATAAAAGGTGATGCATTGTTGTAGCCGGAGTATCCTGTACTTGCCCTCAAATATTCCACTACAATAAACCATAATACAATTAGAAATAAATATAACCACTACAATAAACCATAATACAATTAGAAATTAATATAACCATCTTAGATCATCTCAGACCTTCTAGTTAGTAGCCCCATCTATATAATTTGTAATATGGAGACTTTGGTTCATTATGTACATTGACACATTGGCATGCTAAAAATAACAGCTTGACAAACTGAGCCACAAACAATCCAACAGAAGGAAGCAACTAAATGCCATCTTTTTTTTGTGCTCAAAACCCCTTTCTCTTTTTTGTATTTTTTGTTGAAAAAATTGTACAAAATGTAAGAAAAAGAAGAAAGAGGAAAAGATGAGTATGCAGACCCATGATATATCCCTATCAAGAAAAAGGCACAAAGCCACAAAGGCCCAAAAGGGATAAAAAAAGATGTACAAGTAAAGCAATGTAAGTATAATGAAAGAAGAAAACATCAAGAAGCTATCTCTATAGAACATCGAACGTTGTCTATGCTGATCAGACAAGAGAGAAGAGCAGAGCCCTAGCAAACACAAGATGATCAAAGACAAGCTCAAAGATGGGCAAAAGGAACACATCCAAATAGAAAATTGTAGATGATAACTGATATAGGGAATGTCCTTTTTAACAACTCTACTCACTGATGAAGCCATAACCGATCTTTGCAGAAAATTCAACACTATCTCTTCTGTCCAGGCATAAGAGCAGAAACTACAGTAGGCACTAAACCGATATAGACAAAAGGAACATCAAGCAGAATCTGCAGCAAGCACTAATAACTCATATAGGCAACATCCTCACTGATGAAACCATCAAACCAGAGAAAACTAAGAAACTTAAGACTTCAACCAAAGAAGCCCACAAAGCTTCTCAGAAACCATAAGCAGTAGAAAATAAGAAATTGAGGAAAAGAAAGTCCTTGTATAACCTTCTTTATGAACCTTCACAGAGCTACAAGCTTACAGACTACATCCATAGAAACCCGAAAAAATCATCTCAGAAACCAAATAACAACATCTATCATTACATTGCCAATCATTTCAGAATATATCTCAAACAATCCAACTGAAGAGCAAACCTGGGATTCAAGCAAAGTTTCCAACTTCCTATATGGCTCTAATAGCAGGGCAGGATCATTAGTATTACAAGTAAGAAAGGATAGTTGGTCATTGCATGGTTTTATGAAAACTAGAACATCTCCTCTCAAATCTTGTTTAGTCTTGGGACTCTCAACCATAACACCCAATAGATACTCAACAATATGTACCATAAGCTCAACAAAGTTTAGCTCACCTCAATTTTAAGAGCTTCAACAAAGCCCAGAAAGTGAATAGAAAAGATAATATAAAGCATCAGACTGTAATTATTTAATAACACAATGTAAGGATGTAGTGTAGTGGCAATCTAAAGTTTTAAAGATGGTGCAGCTGGGAGGTCTCTAATTCAATTATGTTGAGGTCAGATTATTCTTGATTTCTTGGTTTTTCCCACCCCTAGTTTAGCCACCCTTTGAGAACCCATAGAGTTATCAACAAGCAACCAAATAATTAAGCAACAAGATTTTAGAGAACTAGAAGAATATTAATACTTGGAAAAATAAGATATTCAACGGGTCAACGGGTCATTGCTCAAATATCAGACTAAATGCAACAAAAAATAGTTGTTGCACGCTGATGTAGCAACTAAGTTGACATTAAAGTGGAAAATTCATAAATAGGTCAAGTTCTTACAGATGCAATTAACCCATTCTTCCCGGATTGGAGAAGGGCATCTGCTGCAAAGCCAAGAGTGTAGCAATAAAAGGAATCAAAGTTTGTTGTCAAATCACATCGCCCTTCATATCTGAATGGTATAGGAAATCATGATTAGTTCATGTCATGGAAATCATGAAAATAGGTAGAGGCATGTTAGCTAACTACCCAAAGAAGTGAGACTGTCCCTTGAACTGCCCTTTGTACTTTCCTTCCTATTTTCTTTTATCCAACTCTATTTCCACCATAGAGATGAGCATCTTCTCAGTTTCAATTTTGGAAACCTTCCCAGTAATATAGGGCAAGAGCTTCAAAGTGTACAAGAAAACAAGAGCAAGAATGAAGAAGTATAAATTAAATACAACACCTGCTCATTCCCATGAGGATCTCTTTCCAACAATAACTTATCTTGTATTTCTTGAGGTAAAAAGTCAAAAAGCAAGTGAGACTTCTCCTTCAATTTACTTTTCCATGCCCAACCTCATCAACAACATCATGGGCAAGAATCTCATTTAATTTTGCAATCAGCGTTTGTACCTAGAAAACCATGTCAGGATTATACATAGGAAGATACACAAGTATACATGATTGAGATAGGTATTGTCCATTAGGAATCCATGCACCCATTGTGTTTTAACAATTAAGGGAACAAGGAGGAACCCACATTACTAAGAACACCCATTCTTTCTTGAGGTTTCTGCCTGGACTTCTCAACCAGAGAATACCTCTGAAATGTTGACAATGACTTAGTGTACCTCTGTAAAGAAATTAGGACACACAGCTGTAGAAGGAAAAACACCAAGTTATCTTAGTTAGTGGCCAAAAACAAACAAATGATTTATTAACTAATTATTACATTAGTGATTGAAAAACTTGCAACTTGAAAGAAGGTAAAAGCAATTTCTTGCCACATGTTATGCAAAGTCGTAGAAGATACATAATGTCTCAAGCTAAACCACAACATAAATGATATACTAATGTCTAACATGTAGTGACTCTTCATTGACAACATAATGTAGGATCAAGCCAAACTAGCATTATGATATGTAAGCTTAATTTTTTGGGAAGAATAAAATTATATTTGTGCTAAGCTTTCAACTCTTGTATTCCAAGGCCTTCCCATATTAATAATATAAAGGTGAGCACCACTTGAGTGGACTATTAAATTAAGCACAGTTTTAGCATCATACCATATCACATCCTTCTCGTGAATATGATTCGAACATGTGCCAAACCTTTCTTCCCCATAGATTGAAAATTTTCCATCATCCATCAAGTTCCCAATGAATCTCCAACTTGTTGGATCCTAATAAACCAAGGAGAGAAACAATAAGACCTTAGGAACACATTTTTGATGTTTCTCCTTTACTCAAGTGGAATATAAAGGAACAAGATGGACAAAACCCTCAAAGAAGGGAAGGTTCCACTTTTCTACCACACTATCAAGTGTTGCACTTACAGGAATGTACCTGGCCAATCCCTATTAGTACACGAGCATAAGGGTAAGAAGAGAAAGTTGCACAGAGGATAGATAGAATCTAGAGAATAGAAAATAGAAAAAAGAACTCCATAACCCAGTCGTCTATGAGATAACTTCAAGCACTGGACAATAGCAAAACCCCAACATATTACATTCTCCATCCAAACATGACAGCTAGGGGACTGAGCTAGTTTTATGTTTTTTCTTGTTATTGGTTTTAGGCTGAGGGCACATCTTCATACCAAGAATGATACAATTTAACCATATATAATCCTAGCAACACTGAGACTGACACCTGATGTTCAAAATCAGAGTTAAATAATGATATTATAGGACTATCTCACTACGTGGCATGTGAAAATGAGAATCACCAGTAGGATGCTTCACTGGTCACAATCTAATGTTTTCCAATATTACATGTTTCTTACATTTCATTCCATGAATGACAGTCATATTCATGATATAACTAATTAATAACTTAAAATAGAATTAGAATAGTTATAGTCTTGCTACTATGAGAAATAATACATCTGGATATTCATGTGATATATGTAAATGTGAAGCTAAATTTAGTAACACTTACATAGCTTAGAAGGTTAGTTGCACTCTCAGAACTATGATTGGGAACTTCCTGCAATCAAAAGTGTTAAACTTCCAGTAAAAATAGGCACAAGTATTTAGACACACATAATGAACCCAAGTACCTAACTACATCATTTAGAATAGAGATCAAGGGGTAACTAGTGGATTACCATGGTATGAAGATATTCATGCCCATTCTAGTGTGGAAGCATCCACTCCAATGCCATGATAACCTGAGCCAATCTATTGAGTAGTGATGATGTGGGGGCACACCCAATAAACCAAGAGAAGAAGGTTAGGTTAGAGAAGAGATATCCAGGCAATTAGCCATGAATATAAGAAAGAATTGCACATGTGAGGTATATGCTGCTCAGAATCAGACACAACTTATCATTCTCTATTTACCGTTAACAGGCAATGTAGGGGTAATTCCTCTGTTCTTTATTTACTGATCAATGCGCCTACAAACACCTTCATGTCCTTTATTAGTAGGATTTAAATGAAGGGGAGCAAGGAAATATCTAAAGGCCATACAACTTGTTGTGTGGTATTGTAGGAGCAATAGTTTTTAATGCTGAAGCAATGTCCTTGTGGTTAAGTGCATGCAATATTGTGTTGGGAGGACATAAAAAAGTGTATGTATATATTGATGTCAGTTCATTTAATATTCATGTGCATGTGCCTCTCTTAAAACATCAACCCCTAACTATTAGACCCTCAAAAAATGTATTCAACAGTCTAGTTGCTTCCATTACTGGTGCTTTCTACAACTGTCATTGCATGTACCCACGACCACTTTAAAACTTGAGTCAACTGATACCTACATTGGTGGAGATGGTGGCCTAATAGTTGAGGCAATAACTAGAGTGTTGGAACACATACAGGCAAAAGAGATGGTTCCTTTTGTGAATTATCAATGTTGGAGACAAACTCAACCTGAAAGAAATTGTCAATACTGGAATAATAAAAGAGTTTTCATCTTGATAGTTAGAAAATGGAATATAGGGATTTTGATGCACCACTTTGAGGATATCCAACTACCATATACTCTCCCAACCTTCTTCTTATTCAATCCACAAACCTGCATACTAGCACCATTACCACCAAATGATTTGAACTAGATAAACCTCACCTCAAACTTGCTACTATCATCCATGAATTCCACCTTTTCTACAAATCTCCATTTGATGATCTACAGTGCACATAGTTGTCATGTTAGAGGTTAGTCATCATCTGTATATACATATGATTTAAAGAGTTCATTAACAAGAGAGTCAAAAATAGTAAATCAGAACCCATGATTATGAAATGTAGCTTGATATTCAATAAGTTCATAGATTTACCTATACCTATGTGTATCATGATGTCATACACATAAACTATAACAGTAATACAACATGTAAGAAAAATGAAACTTCAATGAGAATATAACAGTAAATGTATATTCCCAAAACATTTTGATTTCGATATTCTTTGGGATAGTAGATACGAATAAATGGTTAAATAAGGGCACATCCAACCAAGAGCAGTAATGTCCAAGAATTCATGATGTTAAGTACATTGCAGTCATAGAATAAAATGTAGTTAGCAAATATGGTTCAACAACAAACAAGTTAACCATATATAAAATGTTAAGTTCTATCCGATGACTATCTCTTGCTTATCTAAATGTAGAAAATCAATTATAGTGTGGGACTAAAACCCCCACAAGATAGAGTGTAAGATTGAACAAGAATTCCCCATAGTTCATGAACTAGACCATCTAGCTTATCAAGACTATTGTTAGCATAGAATGCCCTGCAAGTATCACACCGAAGCATCTAATAGAGAAATAACACAATTTCACTTCAAATACCCTGTAAGTACAAATTAAGGGAAACATTCATCAATGAACCCTCTGGCACGGTTACCTGAACTTTGATGAATTTTTGACCATCAGTAAGTAAGATACCATTACCTTTACTATATAAGACACACAATATTACCTTGATAGCTGGAGGATGATCAGTGTTGTTGGGGTTCTCTCTCCATAGGTGCATTTGTTTCTCTAAATTACATCTAATGTTTCTGGTGATTTTTCCTCATGTGCAACCAAATCAAGATCCCCAGTGTTGATGGTGCTTCCTTTTTTCTCTGGCTGAATGCAAGGGAATATTATCAAGGCTTTAGAGCATTACAGTAAAAAATATATGAAAAGATAATATAAGGCATAAGCAACTCTAACTTCTTTGTTTCTGAACAATTTGAATAGGCCATCTAGTATCATGGGGCTTGACAACTTCACCAGCTTTTTTGACTTGTTTAATCCCTCAATCAATTTTGATCACTTGTAACCAAGAGATCAAAGCATTTAATGGGTGATATATTTCAAGAAGATTCAAACTAGTTATAATATCTATTATAAGGGTAAAAAAAGATGACCGGTTATATCAACAACATCCTTACCATCGCCCCCAACCCACACATATACAATGTAGTATAATTTGTGACCCTACCATTGCCCCCATCCCACACATACACACACATGCACATGCCAAAAAGGGTTTTGAAAATACAATGTGACACTAAATAGTGAAGCACATGGAAATTGTAACATTTCATGTACCTGGTCATTGATATATTGCCTTAGAATCACTACGACAACAATACAGAGGTCACACAAAAATTTACTTTCATCCTTTGACTCAGGACAACTGGGAATCTATCTTCCACATTACTCTGAAATTTTTTTTTCCAGAGCGTGGGTGTTTGAAGGAGAAAACTTGATGAGGGGTAGATGCCAACATGCTATAGACAAGTTATGCACCGGACGTAAAGCTGAAATCCCAAAGACCTAAAGTTTGAAGATGTCATCAGGTTTACCAAAAACTTGAGTGACAAGTTGCTGAAGACGGATGGGTATTGTATCAAGGATGGTTCCATTTTACTTGTATCCAAGCACATGCTTGAAGGAACATCTACGATCTCCTACATCAGGAAGAATGTTCTTGTGCATTTCACTGAGATACACGGAATCACATCCCTCTTGGAATTTCATGACAATAATGATAGAATATTGGAACTGTGACTGATTTTGAATGAGTAGGGAAGACAACTCTATTTTACTTAGTTAGACATGATTTACCAAAGTGGAGTGCCTACTTATCATTAAGAAAATATACCAATGGACTATTATATGTAAATTACAGTTTTCACAGTTAAAAGACGTCTAACTATGTCAAAAAAATGGATATGGTTAGGTGATCCTGAAAACAACCCATCTATACGTACTTTGTCAAAGACCTATGAAAACAACCAGTTTCTCATTATCTGAAAGTTGATCTAGTCTTAGGATAGGAGTAATAAGAGTAAGGATTTAAAACCATTAACTTTGTTCGTACAACCAACAACTAAGCATGTAGCATCTAGGAGATTTTGTAATGAAATGCATGAGCTATGTAAATGATTAAAAAAAATCACACAGTTGATAAGGGATGAATCTAAATGTGAACAAAACCCCCATTGAGATACATGTCATGTACAACAAAATAAAATAGGTAATCTTTTAGAGAACTGCTACTAATGGATCGAAGGAAGCAAATCTCAATCAGAATGATGTATAAAGTTCCATACAGAATTATAGAATTCCTTAGGAGTGATACAAAAGTTTCATATAGCAGAATATGGGAGGGAAATTGTTAACATATGTAGTATCTATATAGTTACATAAGAATTCCATTCTAGAAAGAACTATAACATCATATAACAAATCATATATCTATTTTCAGAAAGGCACATGGTATGTTTGGCACCAACTTAGCACATCAGTATCGTAGTACAACTACCCCAAGTTTTTTTTGGTGTGATACTTCATACTCATATTGAAATGAAGATGCTTATATTTTTCCTTCTTTTCCATTTGGAAAAAGATTGACGTGATCAAATGATGAGAGAGGGTTGTAGGTCAATGCTTACTGATAACATATGCAATGAATTTTATTTGAATATGAAGCCTAGATAAAGGCATAAATAATAGGATAATCGATGCCAATTGAGCAAGATGATGAGGCATAAACTATATTAATACAATAGAAGATGATCCAAGGTTTGTAGCATGGAAGTGGAAAAAGCATATGGGTCCACCACGCTACTGGACCATATGAGTTCCATTTAAATTGTAAAAAAAATGGCTTGGCTGAAAGCAATGATGAAACTACATGTATTGTCTACAAAGAAATGCAAGTTGAACTCTATGCTACCCTAAAAGAGGAAGAAGAAACTTGGAAATGAAAAAGACATAATGATTGGATTACACAGAAAGATATAATTATCACGCCTTCTTCCAACAAAGACAATAAAGGAATCTAATAACTATGTCCAAAAATGAAATACATCAGCAGATCACATAGAAATATGAATTCAAAGGGACCATGTAATGGATGGTAACATGTAATTTTATTGCCAAAGGTACCACTATAATATCAACAATGGATGGTGTTCTAGCACTAACGAGGAACTTAATTATATACCAGATGGTCAGGCTATTGCTAGTGGTGTTGAGTGTTTATGTCCCCCTAAGTTCTTTTTCACACCGCACTCATTAGTATTGAAGTTGTTTCTATCCATGTATCCTATAGAAAATAGTCATGAAGTATGGTGTCGACATTAGTAAGAACATATATGGTAAAATTGTAACTAGTGGTAGAATGAAATGGTGATGTAGCATTTGTAGGTACAAGGACTAGTAAGAATTACCTTAACTTGGACCTACTATTTAGGAGAGAGTGCAACATTCAAAGGCAAAATGATGCCTCCATCCATCTGAGAAGTAATTCAGGGGATAAAACTTGATGTCTTAAGTTAGACATGGTTCTCAGATTCAAAGTATAGCTACTTTTTAGCAGAGAATGAAAAATTCAATAATAGGCAAAACAATTTATTCACATGATTGTGCTATGTAGGATGGGTGTATCACCTCAATGACAATGATGAAACTAAACCAATTTAATTTTTAGACAATGACATATGACATGGGTCTATCACCTCAATCACATTATCAAGTTGAACAATTGAGGCAAAACAAAATCCATAGTATCAATGGCTGCCCCTTATTGATTAAGAATAAGAGGGGAATATGATCATGGTAAAATGGAGAAGAAAGAAAACAAGTAAGAAGGCATTGTACTTTCTAGTCACTGACTCCCTATTCAAATCACTATCATAGTAGTGTGGTTGAGCTCCAGATCTTGAAGTTGTAGAGACTAAGTTGCATAAAACTTAATGTTAGAGTCTTACCTAAAATAGTGGCATACCTTCATAGGGCATCGATCTTCATGGCATTCACATAGAAGAGAACTGGAGGAGCGACTTGGGAAGAACTATTTCTCAATAAGAAATAACCATCAACTCATTAGAAAAGAAGCATTTCTTAAGTAAATCTCATAGTCCAGAAAATAGTGGATATAAAAACAAAAATGTTTTTACGGAGGATAACTCTTTAATATAGCTAGTTCTAGATTCCTTAATGATTAGTAGAAGAAAGACTTACATGAAGTTTTAAAACATATGGTGACATATCGTTGCAAATCATGTTAGCTCTTATGTTTATAATGATATATCTAGAATAAAGTATGCATGTGGAGATACAAATGCAAAAAAAGAGAAAGAATGATAAGATAATTTCATATTATATTCCTCTTCCTTAAAATTACAATTACATTAAACTTAGGTTTCAACAATAATTAGTTAAATGCACCAGCAGATATGTAGTGATATAATAGTAATATTCATGTGTGTCAACTATGTAGTGATATGTAGTGAAATGCAATTGAATCTAGCTGACAATAATTAGTTTCACTTTCATAGACAACTTAACATATGTGTATTAAATTTCCTAAATACTAACCTCTATGGCTCTGCCATGCTTGGTTCAAAGCATCATTCGACATCACCATACCTTGCCAGCACTTCCAACAAGATCAATTCAGGCATAGTATTGGAAGCTGTCACGATCACATGATGAAGTTGTGGTTTATAAAGAGAAAATGAATCCAGGGAACCTTAGCCAAATCGACTACCTTTAAAATAACAAAAAATGTATGATTCTCACTCAGTTGTATTTGAAAAAACTAACAATGAAAATGATGTAGCAAGCACTAACATTTATGCTTATTGAACGAAAATGAGAAGATGGATGAAGGTGAGATTACAATTATCTAGGAAGAAGTACCTCATGTTCACAAGGAACACATAATTGTTAAAAATGTGCAATTATTGAGGGGTACATTGATAAAATTAATATGCTTCCTGGTCAGTCTATAATTTGAAGTGTAGATTAACCTTTGTTAAGGGGGTAAGGCAGTAGATATATGATTGAGCATACAACACAAAGATCTCAACTTGTTTGATAGAAATATGAATGTTAGTGGAATATCTTTTTGTGATGAATAGTAGGTGTTGTAATCATCACATATTCTACCCATTTCAGACAATGAAATCACATATTCATATATTTTAAAGCCCAAGATCTACTAATTAGTTATTTTGAATAGGTATTGATTACTACAAACTTACTAACTTAGTAATTGAATGCTAACAAAGGATACACTGAAGCAGTAACAATATGGTGAATGAAATTTTTTATAATGTTCTTAGTAAGAGAATGTTAAAAAAGGATACACTGAAGACTGTTGGAAGGGAAGGTGTTAAAGGAAGGGTGAAATCGTGTATCGTCACACTCAATTTCATTTATAATGAAACATTACTACCAAAAGGATAGTAGTGTACTATTAAGAAATCTCAGAGTCTATAATAAGAAATTTGAAGGCATGATATGAGCTTCACATGTAAGCCATACCCATGGGTTAGACTAGGAGTGATATTCGATTAATTCTATCAGTTACTTATAATTTGGTATTAGTAGTTTTAAATGCACTTTATCTATATTCTCAGTTTTAAATGCACCTTGTATATGCTGCTTATTTGCAAAATGCAATATGAGGAACCTGATAAGTCTTTACCAAACACAATAAATAGTCTGACAAGTATTTGATTTTAAAATTTTCAAAAATGGAAACATATCTCAAGTAAAAGTATAACTCATTGTTAAGAAATTGGTAGATAAAGCTTAAATCCTACTATGATGACGATTTCTTAATTGCAGGTGTATCAAGCACAATATTGTGCATTGCTCTTTCAAATTGACCAGCAACTTGCCGAGATCGTCAAGAAAAGGGTACTTAATTATAGGGGCCATTGTAGATCAAAGGTTGTTAGATAGTTTACTATATACCATGGAGTAGTAGGAAAACAAGACCATCATCAGAGGAAAATAGAAAATTTTAGTGCAAAGGGATCAACTTGTAGGAAGAGGATGTTCACTGTTGTCTCTTGCCTCTGTAGTAGTCTATAAATGGTCCACTGTCACTTCTATAGGGCAAAGCTAGTCCATTATGGATATGTAACAACTACCTGACATATATCTCAATAATGATCCCACTAAAGAATCTGAAGCAGATCTCATGTTAGATAAAAATCCAACATCTCAACTAAAAGCACATGTCATATTAAAACCAATATAAGGCCAATGCCTATTGGATTGTATGTAAAGCTGGCAGTACAAAGTTATGAGTTTAGTCAATCTGGACTACTTCTTAGGTAGCTAATGGATGACTATTAGCCCAAGCAAGGAAGTTGGAGAATAGCTTAAGGTGGAGACTACCATTCACAAGTAAAAATGAATTCATTTCTATTCTCCAGGTTGTGAGACATACATTAATTATCTTTAAAATAACACTAGTCTCAAACTTGTTCAAAATCCATTTCCGGCAGTGCCATGCTGGATCTAGGAACATCACTAGGTAGTGAGCCCGTGTTAATAGCCTACCAAAGGCCTTCAGTAGTGGTACAATCAAAGAAAATGTGGAGGGAATCCTCTTTGCAAAATCACACAGCTGTGAAGACACAAATATTATTGCATTATCGTTTAATGGAAGAAATGAACAAGATCAAACCCAACAATATAGTGAAGGATACATTTATTGTATGCATCTGATGAGAACCAATTGATATTTCAATTCTACAAAGTGAGGAGGAGGTACTTCTCAGTTCATAGAGAAAATAGTTGATGAAATTCAAAGTCTATTAGACCAATTTCATAGAATTCAAATAGTCGATAGACCATTCAGAGTGTTTAGGAAGTGCATGAGACAAAACCATAGGAAAGAAGGAAACTAGAGGAGAATGTTAGAGTATTTAGAAAGGAATGGGGTGAGGCAAAGAAGGAACTGGAGTTTGATAAAACCTCATCTTTTGTACATCACATGATGAATGAAGTAATATGTAGAAGCAACAATCTTAAGAATAGCTCCATCATAGTTGTTTACTAGAAAATCCCCATACGAGACCTTTACTCCCAAAGGAAATTGTAGGGTTGAATAAATGAAATGAATGGCAATGATGTCCCACCTTACTAACCAGATCCTCTATCCTCCCATAAGGAAATCTCATCACAAATGAGTATAGGTTTTCTTATGTTCATCTTGGCATTCATATAAGTTTGAGACTCATGAATGAGTCTTTCTCAACAATTCAACATGTCATGGGCCTGCATCTAGAACTGGAATATCAAGGGACTAATTTATAACAAAAGACATTAGTTTACTAACTAAGGGTAGTGATCAAACTGAGTTTTACTTTCAATGATGGTGTGTGGAGGTAGGTATAATCAAAGAAAGTAACCATTCTTATAAAGTTCATTACATATTGTCCCCAAAATTTTCCTATCAGCAAAGTGGAGGAGAGAAATAAAATATCATAACTAAGTACTAATAAAATGTAGTGACAATTACCAAGTCTGTATCTCACCTCAACTTTAGATATTTAAATTTATTAGATAGTACAAACATTTCAAAGATTTTTTTTGTCCCTGGTCTAGATTTAAGGAAAGATATACATGCTTGGTTTTGTTCAATATGTGGCTTTAACTGAGTTAGAGGTCATATCACAAAAGAAGAAAAAATCAATGTAATATGAACATTGTAGTCATTTAGTTGTTCCTTAACAACATCTTCCAGACTTCAAGAAATGATATACAAAGTCACTTTTTTTAAATAAGTAAGTTTTAACCGATTTAGAGCTTGTACCACTACAAGAAGAAACTATGGAATTGAGAATATAGATCTATACACCCATGACTTCAAAGATCATATATGAAACATCCATTTCTGTGAGAAAGGGAGATAGCCACAACCAAAAGTTACAATAGAACTAAACGAACCCTAAGAGGATGATGCACACATCTAGTCTACACATGATCTGATGGGGAACCAATGTTTTAGAATTGAATGAAGTACCTTGATTGTGGTTGGAAAGTCATCGTACTCACGCTCCTCTCCAAGCCTCCTTCCTCAGCACAGTCATTGACAATGGTCTACACAGTCACTGGTAGCAGTTTGTACAGCCGTCAACCCTCTGTCGAGCTCCTCTACAGGACACAGATGGTTTAGGGTGATAATCGGTTGGACTCAGATCATCCCAGGGCTAGCGCAGAATTAGGGAATTCATCCCAGGATGGCACAAAATCAGGAAGACTAATCGGGAAAAGTTAGATAGAAGACGATAGCGCGAAGGCCTAGAGGGAACTAAAATTTACTAGTTGACTGTCCCACTACCAAATTGGCAATTTTAAATTGCCACAAATCCTATGTATAAATGCCTCTAAAATTTACTCTTTTTGAGAAACTATATAGTAGGGGGTTTAGAGGCATTTCAAATAAAAATGCCTGTAAATTAAATGGATAGTGGCCTTTTTTTTATAAAATCCACTAGAATAAATGCCACTAATGGGCATCTTTCCTATAGTGTCCCAACATGGTCGTTCTACGCGGCAACACGGCCGTGCTATGCGGCACGGCTGAAATACCTATAAGGTCAGTTTTTTAAGATAAACGACCCTATATGGTATAATTTTTTTTAAAAATATTCTATAGAAACAGAACACAAGAATAAGAAGAACCAAGATATGGGAGAGGGGAGCATTGATGCTCAACTGTTACCATTCCAAACCACACTTCATAATAAAAATGATTCATATATTCAGTTGAGTTACACATAATCACATCATAATTTACAAAATGATAGATTGCAAGTCTGAGATGATATTAAATGTCAAATTCAAAAGTAAATATGAAAGAGTTCCAAAACCACATACATAAATGGAGCTGACATATTCAATCCAATGCTATATTGACTTTATTTAGAAAAGCATCTGCCACTCTTCTCCGAATTCATTTGAATCCTCAGGTGTGTAAGGATGAGTTGTAAAGATCTGTAGCAGAAAATGCACATGCTAATATTTTATAAAATGACTACAACTCACTTGTAAATTTATGATGTTATTATTTATTACCTGATCTATAGTTTGAATGTCATGTGATGCTTGTTTGACAATAGCTTGCATATATTTCATTACATAGTAGCAACAAGCCCAACCATTATTTTATATAGGACACTACAAATAACGAATTATACTTAATGTTAGTAAACTACTATAAATAGAGTTGAGATAACACTATAAGAGTTGACATATAAGAGTTGAAAATTAATACATTTAAGACTAAGCAGTTGTCAAAGTAGCTACCTTGACATTTTTCAAAGTCAATGTCTTTAATTTTGTGGGTATTTGTCCTCCACCTTCACGAAAAGCCTTTATACCCCTATCAATTAAATGATAATTGGTAAAATAGAAATTCTAAATAGAAATATCATGTTGAATCATTGATTAAATTTATGCTTACTCCATAGTTGGCAATTTCAGTTTGTGACCCCTTGTTATTTTTCCCATTGGGTCAAGATAATAAAGAGTCATCAATTTTGGGACAACCACCACTAATTCCCAATGTCTAGATCTGAGTAAGAATAAAACAAACATTATAATAAATAAATTTATTCATTATTAAAATTATATTGAATAATAATACTTATTGGACGTTAAAAGGAATTAGGATAATTTCCTTTCCCACACTAGCAAAATATTTGAATGCAGTAGGGAAGTACTCATTCACATCCTCAATATGTGTCTCCACTTGACTAGTGACTGAAGGAATTAAGAATCCAACATTCCTTATATCAAAGTTTATGGTCTCAGTATATAAATGGTTGTAAAACATTTGTAATTATTTTCATATATAGAAATAAGCTAAAAATGTGTATCAGAATTTTCTATATTGATAGATCCTTACCTTATCCATACTTCTAACATCAAAGTATTCAACCAATCATACCGAAACAACTCTATAATATCATCAAGAAAAATATAATTGTCAAAGTCCCTCCCAGTTGTATCTTCTGTTAAATTGATCAACATTTGTAATCCAGAGCTTTGGTTGGCTAAGTATCGACACAAACATTTACATTTACTTCCCAAGTTGTCGAATGTGGATTCTGGAATAAAATATGGCTTGGGCATTGGAGGACGACTAGTAGAATTTTTACTTTTTGGTTTGCAAACCTGTTAATTAAATTACTTGGGCATAGGAGGATGACTAGTAGAATTTTTACTTTTTGGTTTGCAAACATGTTAATTAAATTACATACTTATATTACATGAGTTCATATATGCAGTCAAATATGAAAAACATGGTACAATTCAAGTATACCTTGTCATTGGTAACCAAGTGTCTAGGCCAACCAACCATAGCACCCTCTACTTCTTCAACTGTACTATATTCAGGATTAGGTATGGGTAGTGGTTTGTCCCCCATTCTGTCATACACAAGATGGATGGACACACGAAAAATGTCATCAGTAATTTTTTGGCAATGCAATGTACCACCAAGGTTGTTTACCTTTCCCACTGCCACAACATTATATTCTGGAACCTCCACTGCAAGTTTATAGTTCATACCAACCTAGAATTAAAAAATATAAGTTATATATGAACCGGTAAACCAGATACCTACTACAATTATATATATATATATATATATATATATATATATATATATATATATATATATATATATATATATAATCATATATTATCATATATATATCATACTAATAACATAACATATAGAATAAAAACTTACTGCAGATTATTGTGGTGTGTCATTGGGTGTGCTCCCATGACCTTCTACAGTTGGAGCATGGGCTTGTACCTCATCCTCTGAGATACACACAACTTGAATAGGTTGAGAAGATTGAGTAGGATGAAATGAAGACATTATTTCTTTTACTTTCTGTGTTACTAAGGCTTCAACTTCCTCTTGTGTAAGACTTCCTGCACGAACTCTTTTAGATTGTGAAGGGCCAAAATAAAACTTGAATCCTATGTCGGTTCCTAATCCCCTAACACGGCCAGGATGCTCCTTCGTACCAAGAGCAACTGATAGTTCATCCATGCAGCCAGTTGAGATGAACTTTCCTTCCTTCCTTTGCTCATGGAGATCAATCTATTCATTGTTAATAAAAATATTAAATCACAATATCAATTAGATATAAATAAATCTAAGTTTGTGGTAGTTACTCTTTACTTAGTTGGGATAAACCTACCATATTTTGTGCCACCTCCTTAGTTGTAGGGTTGACAATTTCACCTGCTCGATTCTTTCTAGCATCAATCCACTACAAGTGTCAGGGTGGATGCTCAACTTGAGTTGTACTAGACTCTTCTCCAGAAGAGAGTTGCTTCTCTTATAGTTGGTAGTGGAAGGCATAACCACTGGGCCCCAAGCGATGGTCATGCACATTTTTGGCCTGTCTTTCCTTTTGGGCCTCGTGAATACCCTGATCATTTAAAATGAGGTATTGCAATTTAGACTTGGCAAACATATATAAAAAGATTCACCTCCTTAATTGTATAAAATTAAAGATTCATACAATACATCACAATCTTATTACCTAAAACTCTTTCGATTTCCTAGCTGCAACAAATCTTTCCCACACCTTAGGATCTATAAAACATATATATATTTGTTGCTTTCTTCTTTTGTTTAGGATTATCTATAAATTCCCTTTTGAGATATGTCTTAAAAGCCCTCCATCGTACAGCACAATGGTGTAGCACTTTTTTCTTGTGATCTTTTTCATTTAGATGAAAAACACCCTATACATATAAAAGAAGAAATAATGTTGTCTTAAAAAGGATATGTCTTTCCAAGAAAACTAAATTAGAATCAATACACAAAAAACATATTAAAATAATATCAATTCCACTCAGAGATATATCTTTCCATAGGAGGTCTTTTAAGGCACTAGAAACGTCATGCCAATTTTCTATATCTATTGCCACCTTACTGCACGCAGTCACCCTATGTAATGCTTGAAAGCACTAGCATGTTCCCCAATAGGTGCTCCTATCACATCAAACTGGACTGCCAATTTCTCCCCTTTGGCCCTAAGCTCCTACAACCTACGCATTAGTGTGGGACCTCTACTTTTCTTAGCATCATCACTACCATCCTCATGGTGCTCATGCTCAGAATGTTCATCTTCACTTGCCATTTTAGAACCTGCAAGTATACATGATAAAAGAAACATAAGTGATAATAAAAGCACAAGTGGTTGAATGATATATGATGTCTATTTAAAAGATTACATGCTTGAATGATAATAAAATAAATAATTCAAAGAATACGTGCCTCTAGTATTGGTTGAGTTGTTAGTCAAGTAAAATTCCTTTAGCATGGTCTTTAAATTTATAGTATTCATCGGTGTTATCTTCAACATTTACACTTGGAAAACCAACTGAGAATGGGCTAGAATCATCATACTTTTCATAGTATTCTTCTTCATTTATAGGATCTACAGTAAACAATCTTTTTCCATGAAGAACGACAGACCAATTTTTATTTATCGGGTCATCAATATAGAATACTTGTTTTGATTGGTCTGCCATGATGAATGGCTCATCTTTCTCACCAATCTTTTCAAAATTCACCAATTTGAAACGCAACTCATTCACTAAAATTCCTTTGTTGTTATCAGCCCAATTACACCTAAAGATAGGAACTCTGAAATTTGTATAGTCCAATTCCCATATGTCCTCAATGATGTCGTAATTTGACATCTCAACTTCAAATTCTCTTTTATCTTTGGCACTAGCAAAATACAATGAACAAGCTTAAACAGTGACCCCACTATTTTGGACTACACTACTTTCATCTTGATGCTTTGTGTAGTATGAAAATCTATTTATGTCATAACCTTCATATAACATGACATCCATTTTTGGCTAAGGCGAGCCATTTTATGTTCTCAACAACATTATTCGATGATTCAGATAGTTGATTAAAGTCTTTTTCTTCAAACCACCTAATAAATGTTTGATTATGCTCTCTTGCAAGCCACATTGAACTGGATCGCGGATGATTTCTCTTGATAAGATCATTGTGTTATGCGATGTAGCTACTAACTTCATCGATGTTGTGTAAAATATACAAACGTGCTTGTTCCCAGAACTCATGACTAATTCCTTTCACTCGTCCTCCCAGAGTTCCTTTGCCACAATACAATTTAGTGTGATGGGAATTTTTTAGATCGCTAGAAGTTTCATTGCAATTCAAAAAATAATTGCAAAAGTCCATCACCTCCCTAGACACATAACCCTCAATAATACTCCCTTCAGGACGATAATGATTCTGAATATCACCTTTAAAAACACTCATGTAGCATTCAAATGGATACATCCAGTGTAAGAAAATTGGACCCAACATCTTCACCTCCCTTATAATATGTACTATAAGATGAACAATGATATCAAAAAATGAAGGAGGAAAGTACATTTCAAGATGACACATGGTAACAATTACATCTTTCTGTAATTTATTGAGAGTATCAGGATGTATCACTTTTTTGCATATTTCATTGAAGAAGAAACAAAATCTTGTGATTTCAAACCTTACATGCTTTGGCAATATAGATCGAATAGCCACATGTAAAATTTGTTTCATTAAGGTGTGACAATCGTGAGATTTGAGAACTTCAGATCCTTCTTTCATACCAATCTACGAATATTAGAAGGGTATCTTTGTGGAACCTTAATATTATACAAGCACTCACAGAAAGTCAACTCCTGCTTTGACAAAGTGTAACAAGCTGGTGGTAAATATGTGTGACAACCCCTGATCTCCATTGATAATTGTTTTCTTATACCCATTAATTCTAAATATTTTCTAGATTTTATGCCATCTTTAGTCTTTCTTGGTATGTTCAATAGCATACCAATGATGCTATCACAAACATTTTTTTCAACATGCATGACGTCAATGCAGTGTCTAATTGCCAAAGATCTACAATAAGGAAGATCCCAGAATATTGACCTCTTCTTGTATAGAGATTTGTCACATGTGAGAGTATGACTACTTGAACTCTTTCCAAATTCATTAACAATATGTTTCACCCTATCATATACAACATTTCCTGGTATAGGTTTAGGAGCACTTCATTCCTCACTTGACCCATTAAAGGTTGTGTGTCGCCTTCGATAAGGATGCACCGATGGGAGAAATCTCCAATGACCAAGATATACAATTTTACCACCATGTTTTAGTCGGATTGAATCAGTATTTTCCTCACAAATAGGACATGCTTTGTATCCTTTTATGCTATATCCAGACAAATTTCCATAAGCTAGAAAGTCATTAATTGTGCAAAACGACATAGCACGCAAACTAAATATCTCTTTATGTGAAGCATCATATGTCATAACTCCTTCTTCCCATAGTTTCATTAGGTCATCAATTAGAGGTTGAAGGTAAACATCAATATCATTTCCAGGTTGCTTGGGCCCTGATATCAATATTGACAACATGACATACTTATTTTTCATACACAACCAAGGAGGAAGATTGTATATAACAATCATAACAGGCCACGTGCTATGTTGACTACTTAATGTACCATAGGGATTCATTCCATCTGTATAGAGTCCAAGTCTGAAGTTTCTTGGTTCTTTACCAAATTGAGGGTATAATAAATCAATTTTCTTCCATTGTGATGAATCAGATGCATGTTGTAGGACTCCATCATCATTTGCCTTTAACTCCCCATGCCAAGACAAATTTTGCGCATCTTCTGTATTAGCAAATAAGCGTTGGAATCATGGTATTATTGGTAGATACCACATCACCTTGGCAGGAGAGCCATTTTTAGCCTTAGCTGAATTTGTGGTCGTATACCTTGATGCACCACATTTTGGACAATTTATCAAATTACTATAGTCCTATTGAAATAACACACAATCATTTGGACATGTATGAATCTTCTTAGCCTCCATTCCCATTGGGCACATTATTTTCTTTGCTTGATATGTTGAAATTGGAAGCTCGTTGCCTTTAGGAAGAATTTCCTTTAACAAAGACAAAAGTGAAGTGAAACTCTTATCACTCCACCAGTTTTGATCTTTAAGAGTATATAATCGCATCACAACACTCAACCTTGTAAACTTAGTACAATCCTTATATAATGGTTTTCAGCATCATGGACAATGTTTGCAAATAAAGAAGGTGGATCAATGACATTGTTCCGACAACTACGTAGCATCTCATCAACCATATCATCCTGAATCGGGTCATCCTGAATTGGTTCATCATTGACATTATCATCATTATCTATATCTTCTATGCCAGAACTATTAGTATCGACATTTTCTGATCCATAATTAAATTTCTCTCCTTGCCAATACCATTCATTATAACCTTGTATGATCCCATTGCATATGACATGATTCTTAATTTCCTCACTAGTATCAACTTTCAAATTGTTACCACAATTTCTACATGGACAATACAGCCTATCTGTAGGTAGTTTCCTATGTTCCTCAGCAAATCTGATGAATTCATCAAGTCCTTTGGCAAACTTTAGACTACAATGGTTCTTGATAGACATCCAACTTTGATCCATTATCTATATCACATTAAAATTAATTATAAAACTAAGCATTTAATATTGATACTATAGGATTTAAGTTTTTATTGATAGGAAGTTAATTACTTTTATACTAAAGTGTACCACCTATCCCATTTTTAAATATTTAATCTCACTAGTAACTGTATAATGTATGTTTAGTCTTGAAGAAAATTTCAGCAGCATTTCCCCGAAGTTCTCCAAGTACACCGATGTAAATGGCAAATAACCACTCACATATGTACCCAGAGAACAAATGAGGAAATCCTACTAAAATTTTCTTCAAAACTAAACATACATTATATAGTTACATCCTAAGTGAGATTAAATATCCAAAAATAGTCCCAGATCAGGGACTATCCAAAATTTACTCCTAATTAGTAAATTTTGAATTGGATTCTAAGTTGATACATAAATGTATTATTGTCATATTTATGTATTAAGTTAAACATCATGCATCGATGATCTCATCTATAAACCCTAAAGTGTCAATATGAGACTACACAATGTCTACCCTCATATTTCTGGAATGTATACAATGATTACATATGTGATTGATAATAAAATGTAGATATGAAAGAATACATATTTTTATTATTGGTTGATTTGAATCAAAATTAAGCCTAATAGCACATTGGGAGAGTGAGAATATTATACTTCACTTGAACGCTGAAGAAGAAATATATGCAAGTCAACAACAAGTCAACAACACCTGCAACAACACAAATGCACGATTCAATTCTATTATAATGTATTAATTAGGGGTCAATATACATCAATTTTAGAGGAGCAGGAGGAATTAACAAATGCAAGATTGACAAATCTTAAAGTTTCAATAACTCAGCCACCACGGCCGTGCTACCCAGCACGACCATTCCATCAACACGGTCGTGCTTCCCAGCATAGCCCTGATACCTAAGAAATATTGGAGTGAATTGAAGAGAAGGAACTCACAAACTGACCTGGGCTCAGAATTTCCTTGCTGGTCTCACCTACGAGTCGAGGGAGCCACCACTAGGTTAGATGGAAGCTCCAGCAACAGCATGGCGGCTCCATAGTAGCAGCACAACCGCTAGGTCAAGCTCGAGCAATAGCACGGCGGCTCGGTAGCAGCAGCACGATCGTCATAAGGGACACAGTGTCGAAGATGGCTCATTGGGGGCGGCTCGGTAGCTGCAGCACGGCTTGGTAGAAGAAACACGGCTCAGTAGCAGTAGCACGTCGTCAAGGATGGCTCATCGGAAGGGACACAATGTCGGGGATGGCTCGTCGAAAGGGGCACGGTAGCAGCAGCACAGTGTTGAGAAGCAC
Organism: Alisma plantago-aquatica; assembly: GCA_963693085.1. Classification (NCBI taxonomy): domain Eukaryota; kingdom Viridiplantae; phylum Streptophyta; class Magnoliopsida; order Alismatales; family Alismataceae; genus Alisma; species Alisma plantago-aquatica. Next base: position 393,678,988 of record OY856411.1, on the reverse strand, counting down.
GGCGTCAGGGGTGTCTTTGGTCTCTGGCACTTTGCTCCTGATCGAACAAATTCAATTGAAAACATACAGCGCTTTGCTCCTAATATTAGCCCGACCTATAGTGCCGGTTATGTGACGAAACTGACTCTAAAAATGGAACCTATAGCATCAGTTAACAGAGAAAACCGACGCTACAGGTGAAGCGGTGCCCGCATTTTTCAGGACCACCTGTAAGGTCGGCTAACCTAAGAAATTGACCCTATAGAGTGGTTCTACAAGGTCGGTTATTTTTAGAAAATCGACCCAATAGGTCCAAAGCGGTGAATTTTGTTTAAGTCTTTAATCTCTATTCAACCATCCCCTTCTTGAGCCCATTTATCCTACAAATATAAGATTGGTACATCCCTATAGTCCAAGGGGTGTGAAAATATAAAGTGTGACACCACTTAATAGTACATTCTCGTCAAAAGGCTAATAAAATAATGGTTTCCCTTATTTTTGGATTAAATACTATTTTATTTTACTCTTTCTTTATTTTCCTCAAATTATTTCAATTATGCAAGCATATTAGTATGTATCTTTATACCCACATACAAAACACCTCATGTGTTGATCTATTGTTACTTCTGTTTTAGGTTCAGAGCTAGCATAGGAGAAAAATGGGAGGTGAGATGTAACACCCGGGCCCACTGCCCAAGGCTCTAGTAGAGTTTCGGGAATGACGACTATCCCCACAGACCACCACTAGCCTTAACTGCATGCTTTGTCCTCACTCACACGCATGCCAGGATCAACTTCCCGACAGGTCACCCATCCCAATACTCCTCCAAGCTGAGCACGCTTAACTATGGAGTTCTTTAGTGATGGGTTCCTGGAAAAGGAGGTGCACCTTGGTGATATGGGTAGTAGTCCAATCATTCCTTTTAAGATCATGTTATCTAAGGCCTCAAATCTTGGGATGTTACAATCTCCCCCACTTAGGCTCTTGACGTCCTCGTCAAGGTTCAACTATATGGCCTCAGAATCTGACCCCATTTCAATGCAGACCCACAATGGCCCATGGACACCCAACTCCTGATCACGGAATACCAGTTCAAGGGTGGCTACGTCTACCATGGACAACCCTTTCCTACATGCCTAGACCGCACAGCTCAAGACTGGCATGCCACATGCCCATATGGGCCCCACCTACTGGAGGGGTTATGGCTCTAATACCATTTGTAATGCCCGGGCCCACTACCCAAGGCTCTAGTAGAGTTTCAGGAATGACGACTGTCCCCACATACCACCACTAGCCTTAACTGCATGATTTGTCCTCACTCACGCGCATGCCAACATCAACTTCCTGACAGGTCACCCATCCCAGTACTACTCTAAGCTGAGAACGCTTAACTATGGAGTTCTTTAGTGATGGGCTCCCAGAAAAGGAGGTGCACCTTGATGATATGAGCAATGTACAGGTTGTACCTATTGTGTAAGGTCCTAGTTAGTTTCAAACTAGTAAAATTGTTTATTCAATGTAAATTTAATTGTAATAAAACATGTTGTAATATGTATATGTTGATTGTTGAGACTATTAATGGTGTATGCTTATTGTTGAATACTCATGTGTGTGCATATTACTTCCGCAATGCATTATGATATGACTGCCTAACATTTTTAGGATATGGGGACATTACAATTGGTGTCAGAGCATGAACAATAGATACACCTGACAATTTCTCACTGTGAAACATAAAACTAAATTTCATCTTTTAGTTCAAATCCTAGAAACTTAGTAAGTTGTTTATAGGATCTAGGTTTGAGTTAGCCTCTAGGTTAGAATCTAGATGTTTAGTAACTAGCTTTAGACATGTGTGTGATACTCTTTATATATAGAGCTCATATGTATTGGGTAGCTACACTACTACACCTTGTTCTCACCATTTCACTAGTTGGTATGACACTAGATTTTCTACCATGAGTAGGAAACTCAATTTTGCTGATTTGGTTTTGTTTCCAATTGGCTCGAGCCTCGAAAGGATTCTCTTTCGTATGCTATATTAGATATAAACTATATAATATTACATTATCACTACTACAGTTTTGGCCAATAACGTCGCTGCCCTTAGCGTCATTTTTACTGGAATAACTGACCTAATACACTATTGCATCAGTTTTATCATAAAAACCGACCCATTAGGTTTCCCACGGCGAAAATTCACACGATTTTGGCTTCGTGCCTCGATCTATAGGGTCAGTTTTTCCAAATAATTGATGCTATAGGGTCAACAAAAAAAACTGACTAGTTTCGCCAATAGGTTCAAAATGACATCAAGGTTATGTAAAGGAACTTTCAAATTACTTCAAGATATAAGGTTGCAAATATGGAATTTGTGTGCAGATAAGCATACATATCATGGATGAAAGATACTGAATGACATCAGAACATCCATGTATAGTGGTTCCAAACTCCAAACTAGGAGAGTGTACATCCACTACCTAGAGTGGTCAACCCCTATAATTTTGCAACCATTGCATACTTATATTCCATTATAAGACAAACAATATGACCTTTCTTTTACGACAAGGACATCTCACCTTCCTTTTTAGGGATCAAAAGGATCTAATAAACCTTACATGGTCTAACGTATCATTTGAGCTAGAGTCTTCAACCTCTACAATGGCTTACCCACTCTTGTACAAGCTAGACACCTTTTCCAAGGAGATCCCCTCTTACATTGTGTCTTCCACCTTGAAGGAATTACCTACTCTCCTCAAGGATCTTCAACCTTCACCTTCTTCTTCACCTTGGCGAAGATTTCACCAACTTTTTTCTTGATAGAGGGATTGAGAAAGGGAAAATTTGAGAGCTATACAAGAGTACAATGGATTAGCTCTCACTCACATATCCTATAGCACTCATAATAACGTTTTGATTAGTAGTTCTCTCACACATAGCCTATCTTAGTAGACAAAACCACTAAACTATAGCTAGGATCATAATAAGCAAACTTGGGATGAAGCCTAAGGGTCCCTATTTATAGTTGGGGATGTCTACTACATAGTAGAAGCACTTGGGGACAAATTCTAGTTTTTTGGGGTGTTGCAACAGATCTATTTTTAATGTTTGGAACACTCCAACAGCTAGGAGCACTTTTTCTACACACTCTATACAGTGCACTCAGTCGAGTTTCAATAAAACAAACTTGAAGGATATCACTATGAGATAAATCAAATTCTAAGTGTTAGTCGAGTTTATCCTTGATGAAAGTTAGCTGACAGCTTAAATTTGATTTGGTCAGTACAGGGTCTCAGTTAAGCTTATCTTGAGGAAACTCGACCGACCTTGGAAGTTCCCAAAATCCATCAAGGGTGTCGCTTGAGTTTATCAAAGATCAAATTCGGCCGACAAAAATCTTTGTAACAAATTTTGGAAACTGCCATTTGAGTGCTTAAATATTCATTGAAGTGCTCTTGATTTTTTCTAGCTTGATTACAAGTCATAGCATCAATACAAATTATTTACTAAAATTGTCCTAAGGGTTTTAGGGCGTTTTCCACAAAAATGCATTTGCATTGACTTTGACTTGTATTTTAGTCAAGCTAGGGCTTGATGGAATTGATCCTTTCCATGTTCCTAATGCCTGAATTCAATCTCAAATAGACATATTAGATACATATGAATGGAATGGTTAAGTTATCATCAAAATATGGACAATGTACAATAGTTAGGTCAACATTCTCCCCCTTTTTGAAGATGGCAAACCATTCTTCAACATATTGAAAAGGACTTGGAATTTAAACTTTTACCTTGTGAATTGTAAGGGGCTACATGAATGAACAAAGTAGTTGTTTCTCCCCCTCAATTTGTGCTTACCTTTTCACGTATGGTTAGGTTCTCCAAAAGGCATAACCATAACACATTGATACTATTGTGTCCTCTTACATAGTCACATGATATTTTAGAGAATTAAATAGAAAAGGATCACAATTCAATATGTATTGAGCTCATTCCCCACCCTTTGTCGTATAAAAAAGGTAGGGGGTAGAAGAGCTAAAACACATGTTTTATCCAAAGGCACAAACTACACAAGCAACCAACATAGGTAAGAACCAACCGCAAGCAAGAGAGAAAAAAACATACTAGAGTCATAATCAAAGTATGAAAGCACATACCCAAAACTCATGAGATATATCCAAGCATAGAGTTAAGGTACATATAATCAAATTACAACAACAGATATGTCCTCACTAAAGTAAAGCTACAAAACAATGAAGAAAAGTGATGAGATATGAAAATAGTAACCCTTAGATACAATGCCCAATGTTCATTACATGAAAGTCTACAAAGATATATATATATATATATATATATATATATATATATATATATATATATATATGAGCAATCTATAGACCTAAAAACTAAACATCAAGGGTATCTATGTCAAGCTCCTCATCACCATTTGGCTGATAGTCTTCATCACCATCAGAAGATGCATCTAGGGCACATGTGTAGCCACACCACCATCTCCATCATCATCAGAGTCATCGTCACCATCCTCATCACCATCCTTATCACCCTTAACATCCTCATCTGCCATCTCCTCATCCTCAGGGGTCTAAAAGAGTGAGTAGAAGGCCACTTGGCATGTTGCTCCACCCATGACATACCACACGCATGCAAAGCATTTGCTTTCTCAAAGCTATGTGTAGAAAGGCAGGTACAGGAGGAAGAGAAAGTAGCTAAGAGGCAAAAAGGGTAGGTCCACTATCAGAGGTAGGGGTACATTGGAAGTAGCACGCTAGTAAGTTGATTGGAACAGACTGTATGCATAAGAGGCATAGTCAATAGCTGGGTAGGGGCGGTACATGGGATAGGGATGGGTGTAAGACAAGTTCATGTTGGACATTATCTGAACTAGATCTGGGTGTAGGTGCTCCGGGACCTGCCAGTTGTATGCTTGTTGGTGAATCATGTAGCCCCTGTGGGTTGCATTAGACACCGAAAAGGAGGCATGGTCAGGTATTGGAGGTGGCTGGGTGAAGTTTGAATCACCAAGGGTAGAAGAGGAGGTGCGAAAGTATTTCTTCACCGTGGTATCTTTAATATAAAATCTTTTTCGACTGACTTTGTAGCAAAGGTCTTTGAAAAAGGATTGACCAGTGTGATCTTAAAAGGCACCACATATCAGGTTTGGGTAGGGCAGGTGGGAGTCTCTAGTATTCTTCTCTGTGTCAAAGCAAGTCAAGTGGTGAAGAATGTATCTTATCCAGTTGACATGGATATTTTTAATAAGGCAATACATGATCACAACCAATTTTTTGAATTATCCATTTGATTCCTTTTCAGATGGATGTTCCGGTTAACTAGGAGAGCAACCAGGAACATCTTAATATCTACAGAAGAAGATGGAAGGATGGCTTTCTTCCTATATGGGACCTCGGGCTTCTTGAGAGTTTTATGGAAGTCAGAAAGAGATAACTCAGGGTCTAAACTGTTGTAGAAGGCTTTTGGGTCAAGGATGTCTTGATAGGTAGGATATGGAGTCATCCAACTAGGCAAGAAGCAAGATAGATAATTATTCAACATTTCTCAGGGATAGAGAACTTGAATCCACCTGTCATGGATGACAAAACCACTTCGATATTAGGAGGGGGCACCAAGGTGGTGTAGTTCTAGGTTAGATTTGCATAAACTCATGCACCACCTTCTTGCTCAAGAAGGAATTTTTACATGTCCAACATTCATCGCAAAGAGCATCAAGCTCTTGGTTAGAAACGAGTTACTTAACATATTTGAGAATCTCATTGCTAGGAATCAACAAGGGTAAAAAAGGATAAGGGTTCCTAGGCAATATCTCCCAATTATGACTGGCCATTTGATTTGAGATAAAGGAGGTACCATCATGAGAGATATTCCTAGTGGCTATAGAAGAAGAAGGTACACCTAAAGGACATGTTCTTATTCACCTATTGGACGCCATAGAGAGAACTCAAGGAAGAGAACTCAAGCAGCAGTCCGTTCTAGCTAGGTTAGAGGTAGGGGATGGTCAAAATAGGGCTGGATATGGCTAGGAAAGGGGTTTGGGTGACCTAGGGTCTAAAGACAAACTGAGAGGTAGAGGAATCGGTCGAGTTTTCTCTAGTTGAGAGGGAGAAAATTGGTCGACACTCTATATATATTTATGTGCAACCGTTTTGTTAAGATTTGGGAAACTCAACGATGTTGTTGTATATTCAGTCCAAGGATTTGTTGTTGGTCGAGTTTCCTCAAAGCAAACTTGGCCGACAAGAAAGCTTGTCCAAGAAATATGAAATTTAATTCTAGGCCATAGAGTGTTATGTAGATTTATTTTTCTAGCCTATCATGCATTTTAAACATATTAAGACACTTCCCATTAGTCATTAGTTACTATTTTTTAGTAAAACAAGTGTTTGCAAAAAATAGCCAAACAACTTGTAAAAAGGACATTATAACAAGGCATATGTATCACTAACAAGCATAAGGTGAGCAATTTATAAGCAAGAACATATAGGTATGAGAACATCTATCTAGAAGGCATACCATTATCATCAAGAGCATTAATAAGAAATTTTGATCTAATGAAAGTAAATTGATCTCTATCTAGAGGTTTGGTGAAAATGTCCACAAGTTGGTTTTCTGTGTCCATATGTGTGATGTAGATATCTTTATTGGCAATGTGGTCAAGGAGGAAGTTATGTCATACCTCTATACATTTAGCTCTACTATGAAATATAGGATTGTAAAAAAGTTTGATTACACTTGTATTATCACAAAAGATAGGAGAAGAATCAAAATGCGTGTTAAAATCTTAAACCATTCTTCATCCATAGGAATTTGACATGACAAATCTCGAATGCAATGTACTTAGCCTCGCTAGTTCAAAGAGTTACTGAGCTTTGTTTGTTAGAGAACCAAGAAACTAAGCATGGTCCTAGGAAGAAGCAAGTGTCACTTGTGCACTATCTATCAATTAAGCACCCAACATAATGACCATCACTATAAGTAGTTAACATAAAGTCCCTTGACTTGGGGTACCATGGTCCAAAATTTTGGATTTTGGCAAGGTACCTTAGAATCCACTTAACCACTATAAGATGAGATTTTCTAGGGCTTGATTGAAATATAGAGAACAAGCCAACACTAAACATAATATCAGGTCTAGAGGCAGTTATATATAGTAAGCTGACAATCATACCTCTATAGAGATTCTCATCTACCTTCTCACCTTACTCATCTCTATCAAGTTTGGTGGTGTTTGATGTGGGGGTATCCATCAGCTTGGTGTTCTCCACCCCAAAACACTTCAAGAGTTCACTTGTATACTTGCCTTGGTTGATGAAGTTTCCTTCCTTTGTTAGCTTTATTTGGAATCCAAGGAAGAAGGTAAGCTCCCTCATCATACTCATCTCAAACTCACTCTGCATAAGAGAACTAAACTTCTTTCAAAGATCAATATGAGTTCCGCAAAAAATGATACCATCAACATATATTTGAATAATCAAGAATTTGCTAGATATGTTTTAATAAAGAGGGCATAATCAACTTTTTCCATTAATAGGAATTATCTAGAAAAAAGATCTTTAATTTCTCATACTATGCTCTAGGGGCTTGTTAGAGTCAATAGAGAGATTTTTGTAGTAAATAAACATGGTTAGGCAGCTTGTCATGTTCAAATATCAGGAGGTTGAGCCACATAAACTTCCTCCTCTATTCTACCATTTAAAAACACACTTTTAACATCCAATTATTATAGCAATAATTCTTATATCTAGAAAAGGCAAGTGGCATTCTAATAGATTCAAGTCTAGCAATGGGATCATATGTTTCATCAAAGTCAATACCTTCCTATTTATTATAGCCTTGAGAAACTAACCTTACTTTATTTCTTACCACTTTGACTCTTTGTCAAGTTTGTTGTGGTAGACCCATTTGGTGCCAATGATCTTCCTATCATTTGATCTTGGAAATAAGTTCCACACTTTGTTCTTCTCGAATTGCTCTAGATCCTCTTGCATAGTCAGGATCCATTCATCATCTTTAAGAGCTTCTTGGATGTTCTTTGGATGAAGTTGTGAGATGAAGGCACTGTCGGCTTGTTCCTTGTTGAATGTAGTTAACCGCTTCACCCTTTTAAAAGGATTTCCTATGAGAAGCTCTTTAGGATGATCTTTATTAAACTAGGGAGTTGGATCGTTCTTTTCTTCTTCTTTCTCTTCTTCATCAACTACCACCACTTTTGCTTTGCCAATGATGTTGAACTCTTTGAATCTAGAAATCACATCATCTACATCATCATCATTTATAATATTATCAGAAATAGAGGGGTGAGATCCAACATATTTAACATTGATGGATTCTTCTACTTTAGACAATTCAAAGTTAAACACTCTATATGATCTACTAGTAGTTATATAGCCAAGAAAGAAAGCCTCATAGGATTTCACATCAAACTTATCGAGAGAATCCTTAGTGTTCAAAACAAAACAAGGACAACCAAAAACATGAAAGAAATCAATAGAGGGCTTTCTACCACTCCGTAACTCATAGGGGGTTTTCTTTAGAGATGGACGAGTGGAAACCCAGTTTTGCACAACATATGAGGTGCTAACAGCTTCGACCTAAAACTTCTTTGTAGTATCATAATCTAAAGCATGGTCCTAGCCATTTCCAATAAAAACCCTATTCTTTCTCTATACAACTCCATTTTGTTGAGGTGTACGAGGGGAAGAAAAGTTGTGTGCATAATCAAATTACTCACAAAACTTTTCAAACAAATCATTTTAAAATTGTCCCTAATGGTCACTACAGATAGAGATGATTGGATAAGAGGCTTCATTTTTCAACCCTTTTGCAAAAAGTAGAGAAAACATCAAGACTATCCCTTTTTGAAACTAAGAAGAAAGTCCAAGTACAGCGAGAGAAATTGCCAACAGTCATGAGGAAAAATGGCTACCACAAAGTGATTGAGTTCTCATTGGTCCAAATAGATCAATGTGAAGAAGTTCAAAAGCTTTTTTGGTACTAAGGACTCCTTCAGATTTAAAGAAAGATTTGGTTTTCTTTCCTTGTGTGCAAGTTTGGCATTCCTCATCCTTCTCAAAGTCCAATTTAGGAAGTCCTTTGACCAATTCCTTTTTTCTCAAGTTCTTCAACTAATGCATATTTACATGACCAAGCCTACAATGCCACAAAGATATATCATTTTTATCAACAACAAGGCATTTACCAAGAATAGGCTAAAGAGAATTAAGAACAATAACATAAAGCTTTCCATTTCTAGTTCCCTTATACATGACATTGTAGGAGAGGGAATCTAGAAGAAAGAATTCAAGAGAAGTAAATACCACAAGACATCCATTGTCACATAATATTGCGATCTTGGCCATCTACAAGAAGAACATTCTTGATGCATAGTGAATCACCCACATCACCCTCACCTACAACTTTGCCTTTGTTATTATAACCAAAAGTCATTGATCCTCCTTTCTTCTTTGTGAAATTGTAGAAGTAGCTTCTCACCTATCATATGCTTGGACAAACCACTATCAACAATCCATTTTCCTTTTACCTACAAGAAAGGAATATGTTAGTGTCCAATTCAAACTTTGGGATCCAGAGTCGGTTTGGGGACCCATTTCATGTTTGGGTTGGTCCCCTTTTCCTTGTAAGGAAATAATGATCATTACTCTTACAATGTGCAAAAACCATAGGGTTCTTAGAGTTGGATGACTCTCCATTGAAATAGGAGGTTCCTTTCTCTTTTTCTTACCCTTGCCCTTTCTTTTGGGAGATCCCTCATATTCCAAACCACTTTTACCAATTTGTTTGGAAGAGTGATCTAGAACTTCATTGAGGGAATTTTTCCCTTTGTGGAATTTTGACAAGGAATCTCTATGCTTGTGATTATCATCACTAAGAGTAATGACAGTATAAGAGATACTAGATAATCTTGATCATGAAGCAAGTCAGCCTCTAGACAGAGGGCTTTAGTAAAATAAGAATCCTTTTCAAGAGCTACACTATATACTTCATTACTAGGTTATGAAGGTCAATAAGAAAGATCATTAACTTCAAGAAGTGATCTAGCATTGTTAGTTCTAAGCATGGTAAGCTCATCAATATAGATTATATTTTAATCCTTAATACCATTACAAGCATATCTAATATCATTAAACTTGGCAACCAATTTATCATTTTCAATTCTCATCACAACAAGCTCATTGAGACTAGTTTGGTTTTCATCTTTAAGATCATTGATGTTCTTAAGATAAATACCATTATCTACCTCAAATACATTTTTTTGCAACTCAAGCATAAGAAATGACCTTGAAATGAATCAATACTATCAAGACTAACTTTTTCATTTTTCTCAAGGAAATCAATTTCAACATACAAGTCATGAATAATTTTTCCTAACATTTTCTTCTCAGATTTACATTTGGAATAAGAATAATGGGATATTAAGCATGTCAATGAGGGCATATTTAGATAATTCATTCAAAATTACCTCACATACCTCACATATATCTTCACTAGTTGAGGCCATGAGAACAAGGTGGCATTCTCTCTCATTGGAGCTTGATCACTAGAAGAAGACTCCTCCCATGTGACATGGGTTGCATCTTTACTTCTTTTTTCATCTTATCCTTCCTCTTGAACTTGATTTCTTTCTTATAGTCCTCCTTCTTATGGTAGGTTCTCTTGTGATAGGACTTATTTTCCTTGGGTCAATCATTCTTGTAATGCCCCTTTTGGCTACACTCATAGCAGCTTGGAGTAGAAGAGGACAAGGGATTTCCTTTGAAGTGCTTCCCCTTGGTGTAGTTAGCTTCATGATTACTTGGAGATTAATCTTCACTTTAGGAGGGAGTAGCACGAAAAGCAAGTTTTTGTTGAAGAACAATGGACTCCACTTGAGATTTGAAGGAATTATCCTTCATCTTAATGAACTACTTCTCTTCAAGCTTTTCTTCTTCTTCTTACTTGTCAAGTCTTGGCTCATCATCTTGAAGATTCCCAATGAGCTATTTAGTAGCAATCTCACCAAGGCTTCTTGTTTCTTCAATGGAGGTCATCTTGGATTGCCACCTCTTGGGAAGAGACTTTAGGATCTTGGAGTTGATGGTGCCTTGATCCATGGGTTGGTCCAAGGAAGAAAGTCCATTGATAATGGTGTTGATCCATGGGTACATCTCAGCCACTCTCTCTTTCTTATCCATCTTGAAGTTCTCAAGGAGACCTTTGAGCATGTAAACCTTGAACTCCTTGACTATCTTTGTCCCTTCATGGGTGATGCAAATTTTGTTCCATATCTCATAGGTGGTGTCCCAAGAAGAGATTTAGTTGAATTCGGAAGGAGTGAGGGTTGCATAGATGATGCTTACTATCTTTGCATTCAGTTGAGCTTTCTTCAAGGTAGCTTCATGCCAAGTACCCATATTTCCAACCGGATCCTTGTAGGGAAGGATGACCACTTTCCACATGTCGTAGTTCATCCCTTGCAAGTAGAACTGCATCCTTCACTTCCAATAGAGGAAGTTTGTGTCATCAAAGATTGTAGGTCTCATGGAGAATCCACCCTCCAAGTTAAGAGACCCAAGAAGGTTGTCACCCATCTTCTCGTCTCATAGGAGAACTTGTCAGAGAAGGTTGTGGCTCTAATACCACTTGTAGGATTAATTGGATCTAGATGGGGGGTTGAATAGAGCTAAAACACTTAAACATGATTCCTTACACCTTCAAATTACTTCAAGATATAATGTTTCAAGTATGGAATTTGTGTGCAACTAAACATACATAGCAAGGATGAGAGAGATTGAATGAGATCAAGAATAAGATATGTATAGTGGTTCCAAACTCCAAACTAGAGACTGTACATCCACTACCTAGAGAAGTCAACCTCTAGGATTTTTTAGCCATTGCATACTTATATACCATTATAATCTAATAAGACCTTTCTTTTATAGGGAAAGGATACCTAGCCTTCCTTTTTAAGGAACAAAAGGAGACAATAAACTATACTAGTTCTTACTTATCCTTTGAGCTAGAGTCTTCAACCTCTACAAGGTCTTACCCACTCTTTCACGAGTTGGACACCTTCTCCAAGGAGCTCCCCTCTTGCAACGAGACTTCCTCCTTGAAGGAATTACCTAATCGCCTCAAGTGTTTTCATCCTTCACCTTCTCCTTTACCCTGGAGAATCTTTCACCAACTTATCTCTTGAGAGAGGGATTGAGAAAGGGAAAATTTGAGATCTTTACAAGAGTACAATGGAGTATCTCTCTCACACACAGTCTATTTCACTCATTATGATGTTTGTATTAGTAAGCAAGTGATAGGAAGGAGCTCTTAGTAGACATATCCACTCAACTATAGCTAGGATCATAAGAAGCAAATTTGTAGTTGGGGTTGTATACTATCTAGTAGAAGCACTTGGCAATGAATTCTAGTCATTTGGGGTGTTGCAACAGATCTATTTTTGATGTTTGCAATACTCTAACATCTAGAAGAACTTTTTTTGCACACTCCGTATAGTGCATTCGGTCGAGTTTCAATAAAGAAAACTCGACTGATAGCACTATGCAAAAAAGAAAATTTGTAGTGTCAGTCTAGTTTATCCTAGATGAAAATCGACCAACTGCTTAAATTGGATTTGGTCAGTGTAGGGTGTTAATCGAGTTTGTCCTGAGGAAACTCGACCAACTATGGCAGTTCCCAAAATCCATCAAGGGTGGCAATCGAGTTTATCAAGGATGAAACTTTATCGACAAAACTCTCTATAATGAATTTTGGAAATTGTCATTTGAGTGCTTAAATATTCATTTTAAGTGCTCCTTATTTTTTCTTAGCTTGATTACAAGTCATAGCATCAATATAAAGGATTAAAAAAATTGTCCTAAGGGTTTTATGGAATTTTCTACAAAAGTGCATTTGCATTGACTTTAGCTATTTATTTTAGTCAAGCTAGGGTTTGATTGAATTGATCATTTTCATGTGCCTAACACCTGCAATCAATCTCAAACAGACATACTAGACACATATGAATGGAATGGTTAAGTCATCATCAAAATATGGACAATGTATAATTGTTAGGTCAACAATATTTAGAAGAGAGAGAGATAGAGAGAATATAAACACTTAGTCTCTACAAACCATCTATATTCTTTGTTATTCTTAGTGACATGGCAAAGATCAATCCTATAATCATAGTACATCCAAGTAATACTCTCAAATAAGATCAAGCAATACATCATTTCTAAGTTTCACATAAAAAAACTACTCATTTACTAAGATAAAGCTCACGTACCCAATTTCAGAGATTCATTATACATCCATGATCATCTAGATAATATAGTAATCACCTGATCAATATCAATTAATCATTATTAATAAAGGACCATCATTATTCTTGATATTTAGGTTTAGATTAGTGTTTAGCCAAAACTAGGTTTAATATGGTCCAAAACATGTCTCTGGTATTTCAATTCTAATCTATAGGCCATAAATCAGGTGTGGTTCAATTTTCATTTTTTTCCTTCTTCTGATGAGTGTATCTAATCTAGAAGTAAAATGAGGTAAAATCTATTTATTACATTTTTATTGCCAAAAGTCTTAATATCTTGACATAACAATCAAATCACAATCCAAATTCAATACCTACATGGTAGCAAGTTCATCAATATTTTTATATCTTTAATATCCGTTTTTTGCTAATATTACCAATAAATAATCCTAAAAACAAGAATTACAACATACATCATAATTAATAAAAATGTAAGGATAAAAAGTATAATCTATTTGTTTGATAACATAGTACACATTTTTGCAAATTTGGGGGTATTTTGTGAACACTAGTTTGGCCAAGGGGACTATTTTGTAGGAATTTCATAAGAATGTTGCATTATCCGTAAATAGAATAGGATTTACCTTTTAGAATTTATAAGGGTCATTGATCTGAATGAGCATGTGGTCTATGATGTGGCATCATGGCTTTGTGTAGAGAACAACCTTCTTTGTTTTGTGCTTCCCTGCAGTTCCCACTCTCATCCATCTTTCCCTTCTTTCCTTGTTGTTTGGTCATCGCGCGCATGAAAGAAAGAGCACTCCCCCACTACTCTTGATTGAGGCTAATGTTGTCATGGCCAACTCCGTCTATTGCAACATTAGTTGCTGCTTTAAAGGTAGGTTATTTCTTGGCATGATACAAGACTCTGGTGCCTTTGAGGATCTGTTGACCCAATTTGGTCTGCCCCCATTGAGTTTGGTCCTCATGATTACAATCTGACTGTCAACATTAGCTTATGTTCTTCTATTTAGGGGCACCTCTCCTCTGTAAGCCAGACTCCGGTGAACAACTATTGTCCCAGGAACCATTATCATGGACTTCCAAACATTGATATGACATCACACCAGCCATTGAATGCCCCACGAGTCCCATGATCTTGGGTTCAGGCCAGCTGCTGGACAAATCCAAATGAGCGGGCACATGGCATTGTCGTAAGAACTAGAAAGAGGGAAAAGGCATCTCCTTGCTTCCCACCAACAAGGTGGCATCCAAAAGGCTCACAGATTCACTAAGAACTCATTCAGGCACAACACAGAAGAAGGGGCACATAGAAAATAATCCACAACCCCTTGGGTATGCAAATCGAGCTTGGGTGCAATGGAAAACTAATTTGAGAATCGAGACAACACCCATATTGGTTCCTTCTACTTCCAAACTTTCTTCATCCAGAAACCAAAACTCAAACTTTCTAACCTCATCCAATGCCTACCTATTTCATATGAAAATCAATGGAGAGAGAAGGTAATCTCATGCTTTAATCTTTTCATATAAACCCCCTCAAACCATGTATTATGAGATGTTGAATATATAGTCATTATGTGGTTGTGTTTCTATTTGTATGTATGCCCAAAGAGCCAATCATATGTTTATTGTAATGACATATCTGGTAAAGGATTTGATTAATAAAAAAGGTAATGTTAATCTATATGTTTGTTCAATTATGAGATAATGATATAATATAATAGATGTTTGAAGATTGATGTTACTTGATAAAGTACATCTTTAGGTTGAGGACCTAAACTGTGAGATCATAAGAATTATAAGAGTACATCCATTCTTGATATGTCCCTAATGGATGTTATTGTGGAAACTAATAGACAACAACAACAACAAATAAAACTAGAGTTTTGTTGGTTGATGACATAATCTCATTAGTCATGATGTTCGATATCAGACCAAACACATAGGTACTTGTTAGAGAACAATGTATCAGACGAACCCACCTTGAGATTCATACATGGAAATCATTAAACAATAGTCAAAATCATCTCTCATAATGATGGTGGTGATTGTGGTTCTTTGACCTAAAATCACTACACTCATCACATTTTGTTCAATGTACTTTGACATCATACAACATGACCTTGAATAAGGGTTACCATAAAGGTGATGCTCGGATAAATTTTCACATGGGGAATGACTATGAGTTATGTAGATGGGATTTGTCCCTGCTATCATAGTTGATATTCGAGCCACTTGATAAGCGATACTGAGAAATACATGGAAATACTCATGTGAATCAATATATGATATGCGTGTTGGATCTAGGGTTCTAGAGGGAGGGGTGAATAGAGCTTCAAAATTCTCACAATATAAGTTAGACATTAAAATTATATCTTGAAACCAATAACTTAAGTGCAATTTGAAGTCCTAACTAAGAAAGCATAGCAAGGATGAGAGAAATTGAACCATGCACTTGGACAAGGTGGTTTAGAGTGGTTCCACTCTCCAAACTACGAGAGAGTCAATCCACTACCTTGAGAGGTCAGCCTCTAGGACTTTGCAATCCGTGTATATTTATATTAATTCATAAGAGATACAAGGAGACCACCATACATCCAAGGACTTACCTATTCAAGACAAGAGTCTTCCACCTACACAAGGACTTACCCACTTGATAAAGATGTCTTCAACCTTCAATAAGGACTTACCCACACTTGCATCAAGTCTTTGGCCTTGAAGGAATTTTCCCACTCTTCTTGAATCTTGGAATTTCCCTTCTCCTTCATCTAGAGAAGATCTTCACCTCTTCTTCAACCTTGAAGAAGAACAAAAACAACTTCACCTTCACTCGGAGTAGCTTGCTTCAACCTTTTATTCTTTGAGAATGGGGGTAGAGAAGATGGAATGGAATGAGAGCTTTACAAGCAAATGAAGGTATCTCTCTTACAAGTGGCCTAACTCACTCATAATCACAAAATGCTATGTAAATGAAATAGAGAAAGGGGCTCAAGGAGTTGTACCCCACTCAACTAATGGTCCAACTTGAAATGAACTCCAAGGGGTCCTATTTATAGATGGGGGTGTTCCCTTGAGTGTGGGATCAATTAAGGGAAACATATAGCCATTTTCTAAGGTACAACGGATCTATTCTCTCTCAAAACAACTCTCCAACAATTATAATCACTTTTTCTACATTTTACATATAGTACATTTGGTCAAGTTTCAATAAAGATAACTCGGACGATCCACTAAGTGACAAAGCCAATTTTTTAACTATAGTAGGCATTTACCTAGTCCTGCAGCAAATCCAACTAGTTATCCTTGTTGTAGCATGCTTCTTTCACAAGTAGCACCTAGACGGTTGTCGACGGTGACCTCCTAGTGTAGAACCATAGACAACAGTTGACAACATCCTCCTATCATTTGGAAAAGGCCTCCATGCCTCTACATTTTCCACATAAACCACTGATAACTCCTTTCATTCTTTAGGAACTGACAGAAAGAAGTTGTCCCTTTGATGTCAATGTGCTAGCGCTGAATTCGCTCCCTTATTGTATCTCCCTTTTTGGCTCTCTCTTGTTGTCTCTCCCTTGTTTTATATCCCTTTTACAGGTAAGACTTTCTCAAGTTCTCACATTATCATAACTATGAGAAGACAAAAAATGTCAAAGCTTATTATTTTATCTTCTAAAATCCTTGACTACCCATCTATTTATAGGAGGGTAAGGGTTAGGGTTTCCAGATCCTTTGGGAGCTGAAGAGACAGAAATTCATGGCTTTTCTAGAACCTATAAACCATGAAGCGATCAGTTCACATGTGAGACAACCGGTTCAACACTTGAATCGATCAGTTCACCATGTTTCCTATTCTCAATTATATCAACTTTCAATATTTGATTCATGCACAACATGACATCAACATCCGTTCTTGATCCAATATTATTGATCTCCCAATAGGTCAGTTCATAAAATGAACCGGTCGGCTCATACTTTTGAAATGGTTGGTTCACTTTCTACACCAGTAATTTCATATTCCTAACATCCAATCTTGTTTGAATTGAATACATAAACACTTTACTGATCAAGTTAAACCATATTCATGAGTAAACTCCTTTTCCAGGTGTATCCTATGTGTGTGACCCTATAGGTCCCAAGTTATATTGATAATGATGTCTATAACTAGTTTATGGCATCACAAGCAATCAACAGTATCTAGTAACACATCATTTCTACCCAAGTAAATGGAAATTTGGAGAACAACTTCAACCTACAATTTGTGATTAGTGTTACACTGATTGTATAGTTCATTTGTCTCTAATATCTAGATTGAACTCAAGGCATGGAATCGTCATCCTCTTCAATGTTCAATCCATATTTATTGAACTAGAGAAGATTGTCTGAGATGCATGTGAGCTCACATTATTGACTTGAGAGTTATCATTGCCCATATTTTGATAATGACTTAACCATTACATTCCTATGTATCTAATATTTTTGTTCAAGATTGATTTCAGGTTTTAGGTACATGAAAAGGATCAAATTACACTAACCCTAGCTTATTCAAGTTCAAGTCAATAGAAATGCAAGTGCACATTTTTGGAAATCACTCAAAATGACCTTAGATTATTTTTGTAATCACTTGTATTGATGATATGACTTGTAACTAAGATGAGAAAAAATCAGGGACACTTAATTCCAACGTTTGGTCACTCATAAGTCAAATTAGAAATTTTGTCACATGTTTTTTATCGGTCGAGTTTGAAACTCAACCGATCCAGTGATGTATTTTTTGAACATGACCATTCGGTCAAGTTGCACACTCATAGAACTCGACCAATCGATCAACTAAGAAAAACTAATTTTGACTCATCGGTCGAGTTTCCTAGAACAAACTTGACCAATAGTTTGAAAATTGGTTTTGTCACTTAGTGGATCAGTCGAGTTATCATTATTGAAACTCAAATGAATGTACTATACAAAAAATGCATAAAAAGTGATTATATCCATTGGAGAGTTGTTTTGAGTGAGAATAGATCCGTTGTAACTTGGAAAATGGCTATATTTCTCCCTTAAGTGATCCCACACTCAAGGGAACACCCCCATCTATAAATAGGACCCCTTAGAGTTCATTCCAAGTTTGCTCATTCAGGATATTCTAAGTCCTTGCTATAGTTGAGTTTGTTGCAACTCCTTGAGCCTTTTTCTCTCTCTCATTTACAAAGAATTTCATGATTATGAGTGAGTTAGGTCAGTTATAAGCGAGATACCTTCACATTCTTGTAAAGATCTCATTCCATTCCATCTTCCCTACCACCTTTCTCAAAGAAGAAAATATTAAAGCAAGCTACTCCGAGTGAAGGTGAAGTGATGTTATTCTTCTTCAAGGTTGAAGAAGAGGTGAAGATCTTCTCCAAGTGAAGGAGAAGGGCAAGGGCAAGATTCAAGAAGAGTGGGCAAATTCCTTCAAGGCCAAAGACTTGATGCAAGTGTGGGTAAGTCCTTGTTGAAGGATGAAGACATCTTGATTAAGTGGATAAGTCCTTTTGTAGGTGGAATACTCTTATCTTGAATAGGTAAGTCCTTGGATGTATGGTGGTCTTCTTGTATCTCTTATGAATTAATATAAGTATACACAGATTTCAAAGTCCTAGAGGTTGACCTCTCTAGGTAGTGGATTGACTCTCTCCTAGTTTCGAGAGTGGATACACTATACCACCTTGTCCAAGTGCATGTTTCAATTTCTCTCATCCTTGCTATGCTTTCTTAGTTTGGCCTTCAAATTGCATTTAAGCTATTGGTTTTGATTATATTAATTTGAAGGTCTAACTTATCTTGTGAGAATTTTGAAGAGGCTTATGTAGTTCTACATTCAAGGGATGAATTTTGATATATGGAAGGTGATGGTTACACCATATAAGGAGCCAACCTGAGTTGTTTCAACATGGAATGAATCTGCACTAAAAGAAGCCTAGCTCAATGCCAAATCCATAAGCATCCTATATGCAGCCCATACCCCTATGGAGTTCAACCACATCTAATCTTGGGATACCACCTATGAGATTTGGGATAAGTTGTGCATTACCTATGAGGGCACAGATCAAGTAAAGGATGATAAGATATACATGTTGAACAACCTTCTAGAGGACTTCAAGATGGTCAAGAAAGAATGGACTGTGCAGATGTACTCTAGGCTTAATGTGATCATCAATGGCCTAGTTGCTTTGGGAAACACTTTGGATAGAGGAGTAAGGAGCGGGAAGGCTAGTCGCAGATTCCGGCTATCCTTACGAGAGTTCTTGGGTGTATTTTCTTAGGGAGGTCATCCGCACTAAATGAGCTTGAAACTCTTAAAACTAAAAATGTTAAATTTAAGATCCTTGTTGATGCTCGTACGGATGAGAGAGATGTTTATCTTAAGGATATTCAAGTGCTTGAATCTGAAAATTCTAGGTTGCTTGGTCAAGTTAATGATTTATCTTCTAGACCTATCTTTCCTAGTAATGATATTGCTTCTATTTCTCTTGAGAAAGATTCTTATTTGACTACGACCCTCTATTTAGAGGTTGACCTTGTTCATGCTAGAGATGATCTTTCTAGTTTGTATTCTACTATCATATCTCTTAATGATGAAAATCATAGACTTAGAGCCTCACTGCAGAAATTCCTCAAAGGGAAAAACTCCCTTAATGAAATCCTTGACCATTATACCAAACATAGTGGTACTCTTAGTTTGGGATTTTTAGGGGGAACATCTAAGGGAAACAACAAAACAAAAGGTAATAAAAAGAGTAAGGAAACCTCCTTTTTCATTGAAGAGTCTCCTGGCACTAAGAACCCTATGATTTGTTCTCATTGCAAGTGTGATGATCATTACTCTACTTATTATCCTTACAAGCCAAAGGGGACCAATCCAAAGATGAAATGGGGCCCCAAGCTAACTCCGGATCCCAAAGTTTGAGTTGGGAAGCGACACTCTCCTTTCTTGTAGGAAAAAGGTAGATGGATTGTTGATAGTGGTTGCACTAAGCACATGACATGTGATATAAGCCATTTCAATAACTTCACTAAGAAGAAAGGAGATTCAGTTACTTTTGGGGACAACAAATTAGGTAAGGTTAAAGGTGAGGGTTATATAGGTGAATCCTTATGTATCAAGAATGTCCTTTTTATGGATGGCCTACATCACAATTTAATAAGTGTGAGTAAATTATGTGATAATGGTTACCTTGTGCTACTTACTTCTTTTGAATGATTGATTATAGATTCCCTCATCTATCAAGTCATATATAAGGGAACTAGAAGTGGTAATCTTTATGTAATTGTGCTTGACTCTATTAAGAATGTTGTTGGTAGATGCCTAGTAGTCAACTGGAATGATATTTCTCTTTGGCATCATCATCTTGGTCATGTAAATATGCTTCAGTTGAAGAAGTTGAGGAAAAAGGACTTGGTCAAGGGACTTCCCAACTAAGATTTTGAAAAGGATGAGAAATGACAGTCTTGTACCCAAGGACAGCAAATCAAGTCCTCCTTGAAATCCAAAAGAGTCTTTAGTACCAAGGGAGCTCTTAAACTTTTACACATTGATCTATTTGGACCAATGAGAACTCAATCGCTTTGTGGTTCCAAGTATTGCCTTGTTATTGCCGATGATTTCTCTAGATATACTTGGACCTTCTTTCTCGTTTCCAAGAGTGATACGCTGGATGTTTTCTCTAGTTGTTGTAAACAAGTTGAGAATGAAGCTTCTTGCGAAATCATTTCCATCTGTAGTGATCATGGGGGAGAATTTGAAAATGACATTTTTGAACGCTTTTGTGAAGAATCTAGGCATGTACAAAACTTTTCTTCAGTTTGAACACCTAAATAAAATGGGGTTGTAGAGAGGAAGAATAGGTCACTGTAGGAGATGGCTAGGACCATACTTTTAGAGTATGAAACTCCAAAGAAGTTTTGGGCTGAAGTCATCAGTACCTCGTGTTTTGTGTAAAACTAGGTTTTTACACATCCTTCTTTAACGAAAACTCCCTATGAGATATGGCATGTTAGGAAGCCTTTCATCGAGTATTTCCATGTTTTCATATGTCCTTGTTTTGTTTTGAATATGAAAGATTCTTTTGACAAGTTTGATCCAAAATCATACAAGGCTTTCTTTCTTGGCTATAGCACTACTAGAAAGGTTTATAGAGTATTTAATGTTGATCTTGCTAAAGTAGAAGAATATATAAATGTTAAGTTTATTGAGACTAACCACTCTATTCTGAAAGATATTGTTCTAAATGATGATGTTGCATGTGAGGTAATTCCTATTCTAAAAGAACTCAACATCACCTAAAAGGGAAAAGAGGTGGTCATTCAAGAAGAAGAGAAAGATAAAGAGAAGAAGGACCCAACTCCCCGATTTGTAAAGAATCATCCAAAAGAGTTTATTTTAGGTGATCCATTTGGAAGAGTGAAGAAGCAGGCTGCATTCCACAATGAACAAGCCAACAGTGCCTTCATCTCAAAACTCGAGCCAAAGAATGTCAAAGAAGCACTTGGGGATGATGAGTGGATCCTAGACATGTAAGAAGAGTTGGAGCAATTTGAAAAGAACAAGGTATGGATCCAAGTGCCAAGATCAAGTGATAGAAAGATCATTGGTAACAAGTGGGTCTATCACAACAAGCTAGATGAAAGTGGCAAAGTGGTAAGGAACAAAGAAAGGTTAGTGTCTCAAGGCTACAATCAACAGGAAGGTATAGATTTTGATGAAATGTATGCACATGTAGCTAGAATTGACTCCATTTGTATGTTGCTTGCTTTTGCTAGTTATAAAAACTTTCTCCTTTATCAAATGGATATTAAAAGTGCATTTTTGAATGGTAAAATTTAGTAGGAAGTGTATGTTGCACAACCCCTGGGCTTTGAACATGATAGTTTACCTAACCATGTATATTTGTTGCAAAAAGCTCTCTATGGAATCAGACAAGCACCTAGAGATTGGTATGAGAAATTAAAGAACTTTTTGTTAGATCATGGGTATATCATTGGCAAAGTAGATTCTACCTTGTTTCTAAAGCATACTTTTAACAATTTTCTTATCATTCAAATATATGTTGATGAAATCATTTTTGGAGGAACTAACCTTGATCTTTTCAAAGAATTTAGTGATCTTATGTAGAGTGAATTTGAGATGATTTTGATGGGTGAGATCACATTCTTCCTTAGTTTTCAAATCAAAGATACTAAAGATGGGAATTTCATCAACCAAGTCAAGTACACAAGTAAACTACTTAAGTGCTTTAGGATGGAAAACACCAAGCCGATAGACACACCCATGTCAAACACCGCCAGACTTGACAAAGATGAAGTAGGTGAAAATGTAGATGAGAAGCTCTATAGAGGTATGATTGGACGTTTACTTTGCTTAACTGCCTCTAGACCAGATATAATGTTTAGTTTTGGACTGTGTGCTTGCTTTCAATCAAATTGTAAGGCGGCGGGATCACCCCCTTACTAAAATTTTGAAGAATTAACACTCATTCCAAACACACTCAAAGGTACGTTAGAATAGGTATAAATTTTCCAAATAAATTATAATTGTATGCAAAAGACCAAAGTGTAGTAGCGGAATAAAAATAACTGACTATATGCAACTTTCATAAAATATTACACAAGTACATCAAAATCTCCCATTAGGGTTTACAACAAGATACAATAAAAAGAATCTAGATAGAGGGAGGTCTAAACTACTTCAAATCTGTCTCCAAGCAACATCTCCAAGAGCTAGGTCCCTGTTGGAAGCTATGTTCTCCTTTTTCATGTTTAACACCTTGATCTAAACTTGGGTGATTGGGAAATCACCCAACAAGAGGGAAAGAAAACAAGGTATGTGTCAAATAATGAAAAAGAACAAAAGATAAGGAATAACATGAAAGTAAAGGCTAAGATTTCATCATAAGATGAAGATAACGAGAGTATGAGGTATAATCAAAATAGATGCTTGCCATAACATTAAAATAGTAAAGGAATTGCATGCATGATTAATATTGACTACATTAACTAAGTAGGGTTGAGGCACCTACTGGACCTCAACCTATAGGTGCGGGGAGAATCAATACATTCCCAGTCACCTACACGTATTTTTATGGAGGAGAATAAGTCATTACCGAGGGAAAATTAATACACATCCTATCTATGGGTGGTTGTATATAAGTACCACTACTATAGCTAAATAGTCCATAAAATCAACATGCTAAAAAACAAATCATGGCAAGTAAAAGCATCATATCAATTAGAATATGGCAGTAGGGTACAAGACCCAATAAAAAGAATATTATTACCAATTTTGAGGCAATTTAACAAAAGAATCATGGAAAGAGGAAATAGGATTCATTAAAGCCTAATTAGAGAAATAGAGGGTTTGGTCTACAAATATCCCAACTTAGGGTGTAAGAATGCATATACATAAAGAGGGATTGAACATATATAAATAGGAATTGCAAATACATAAATAGGAATTGCGCATACATAAATAGGAATTTCACATACCTCTCTTACTAATATCAATTACTAAGTTTCACCACTTTAATTGAGTCCAAGTTCCACTTTGCCTATTTTCAATGTATTAACATGTATTAGAGTACAAAATGAACATTAATGTATAGAAACCCTAATTTTAGAACTTTTTATAAAAACTCAGATTTAAATTTTGATAATATCACCAATGAAATTATTAGGTTTTCTTAATCAAGAAAACATATTTTTATGTTAATTTTGGAGTTACGATGATTAAGATGTACTTTTTATGGATTTTATGCATTAAATTTGTTTTACAAAAATCATCCTTCGTCAAACCATGAAATAAAACCTTGAAAATATTTTTATTAGATATAAATTAATTTTCCAATTCTAAAACATATTTATTTGTCAAATTTAGATAAGCTAATTAGAAGATATGAATTTTTCAATATTGACCAATAGGAAATTGCCACATCATCAAACCGATCGAGATAATTGAAGAGATAGGGAGAGGGAGAATACACCATTTGACCCAAGATCAGGTTTGAAGTTGCATAGGTAACCAAACTAGAGCTTCTAGAGAATGTAAAATAGTAAGAAACCAAAACCCTAGAAGAACATGGTAAAAAGAGATGGAGATCATCGATTTTAAACATAGAAGCATGAGTTTTAAGCATGTAGTATGCAATATATGAGAGGGGGGTTATAAAACTCACATCTAGGAAGGTACAAAGGTCCAAAAAGCAAGGATCCCGAGATTATAAGGTCTGGTTTCTCCAAGCCAAGCTCCTTGCTTGAGCAAAGATCACCTTCTGCACTTTAGAGGTGCAAACCTTAGCAAATGAGCATGGAGATGGGATATTTTAGGGTTCTAGGTGGTGTTTTACCATGGAATGTCATGGTTCTAACTTGGAAGAAGGTGGGAGGAATACTAACAGCATGAAAACAGGGAAGTAAAGGAGGATACTTACTAGTTTTGGTCAAAATCACCAAGGAGGAGCTTAAGAAATCCTAAATAGAGAAATTTGGAACCCTAGGAGCCTTCTTCACCAAGGTAGGCACCCTCTTTTACCTTGGGATAGAAACTTCATGGACAAATATATAAGGGATGATGCTCTAATCTGGGGGAAAGATAAGGAGAGGATTTCTTCTTAGATTGTGAGGTGGGAAGGGGTAGGCATGGCTTTATAAAGAAGGGGGCAAGCATGAGGTGTTTATGGGACTTTCCATGTGTCCCTAGCCTAGGGCTTCATGGCAATGCAAGAGGACAGCTCATAGAGATCTCTTGTATATCAAAATTAGGTCCTACAATCCCATGGAGACTTCAAGGCCATCCACACCATCCTTCAAACAAAGAAATAACCCCATTGGTTGGTAGCTTTTAAAGATAAGCTCATTTATAAAGAGGGTAATCCCTATAATGCCCTTGGAGAGAAACACCTTCAAACCAAGGTGCAACCATATGCCCCATGGTTCAAAACCTTGAGAATGGTAAAATCATATATAAGTATTAAATTTAAGGTGACAATTTGCAAAGAAAACCTCCCAGTTGGGTAAATTGCATAAAAGTCCAGAATGTGCCTAAAATTGCATAACTTGCACAAACAACATCTGAATCAAACCAAATTTGAAAATTAGGCTCATTTTATTTTTTTCAAATCACATAAAAAATTATATTAAGGTTTATAGCACTTAATTATGGTAATTAAGCTTGTTTAATGCATTAATCAAGGTTTAGGGCCTTGCACTTCTAGCACAAATTAATATACCATTGTTCTACTAAAGTGGTGATTTTGCATTTTAGATCCTTAAATAAGCTTTCACTGAGGTATTTGTGCATAAAACCTTATATTGGTACAATTAGTGAATAAATGTTCACTAACCCACTATAAATTCCACTAATTAAAAATGAACAATATAAAGGACAAAAATGAAAGGGAAACTTGGGAAAAAGGTTTACATGAAAATTACATCTAAGATTCATTATGTTACATAAATCTCATGAAATATCACCTTATAGTTGTTAAGAGGATTTTAAGGTACTTAGCCAAAACTCCAAATGTTGGTTTGTAGTATCCCAAGTCAAGTGACTTTGCTATTACAACTTATAGTGATGTGGATTACCTGAGATGGTTGATTGATATAAAGTGCACAAGTGACACTTTATTCCTCCTAGGACCATGCTTGGTGTCTTGGTTATCCAAGAAACATAACACAGTGGCATTATCAACCACTGAGGCTAAATACATTGCAGTCGGGAGTTGTTGTGCCCAAGTCCTATTGATGAAGCAAATGCTCGAAGACTTTAACATTCATTTTGATGCTTCTCCTATCTATTGTGATAATACTAGTGCAATTAACTTGTCATATAATCATATCCCACACAATAGAGCTAAACATATATAGGTTCACCATCATTTTCTTCGTGATCACATTGCCAAAAAGGATATCTATACCATGCATGTACACACAAAAAACCAGTTGGCAGACATTTTCACTAAACCTCTAGCTAGAGAGAAATTTAATTTAATTAGATATAAGCTACTTATAACTGCTTTAAATGAATCTGATACGCCTTCTAGCTAGTTGTCATCTATCCTATATGTTTTGCCTATGTTTTGATCATCTTTGCTTGCTAATATGCTAAAAATGGTTTTCATGTTCTTTTTGCCTTGTTTTTCTCTTATTTTTGGGGATTTTTTGCAAATGCTTGTTTCGTCACAAAATAGTACCCAATGATGAGTGATATGTTCCTAAGTATATTCAAAATGCAAAATGGACTTGAAAAGTAAGTTAATTAGCACTATGTTGGCTAGAAATTAGAATTTCTAATGTTGGTTCAATTGGACCATCAACCGAGTTGCCAACTCGATCGATCAGTGGTCGAGAGATTTTTTCAAGAGCTGATCGGTCGAGTTTCCAAGTCACAGAACTCGAATGATGGTTGGGTTGGAGCAAACATAAGTTACGTTTGGCTGACTTTTCTCCCTCTCAACTAGAGAAAAATTGACCGATCCAACCTCTAGCTCCCTCAAGCTCTCAACCCTGGCCCCTACCTTCCTCTCCCTATCCCTAGTTTGACCTAGATCGACCTTCCTTGACCTCTTTCCCATCAACCCTTAGTGTGTGAATGGGTTGTGGTGGTGTTTTCCTTGTTTTTTCTCTCTCCATCCTCTCTTTTTGTCTCCAAGGCATCCAATAGGAGAAAGAGAGCATCCCCAATTGGAGCACCATCTTCATCTTCCAACTCACATCTCATACCCTTTGATGATACATTCTTAGTCTCCAATGAGGCTCTTAATAGGTACAAGGAGCTCCTTCCTAGGAGCCCCTTTCCATTCTGTTCCCTTTTTGAGCCAACTCCACATAGAGAAAGGGTCATCAATCAAGTAGCCAAGTTGTTATACGACCACATCGCTCAACCTTGTGTATCGAACACACGTGCTACAACGATTCCATCACAAGCACAAAAGTCATTCATGAATTCTATGCTAACTTTTAATGGAATTATTACACACTCATACCCCCCGCCTAATGCTAAAGTAGTTTCCACTTTCATGATCATCGGGAAGAAATTTCAAGTCTCTGAGGATACCATGAACATCTTCTTCTTGGGTACTGAGCTGACCGATACATGGACGAAGGAATACCCTGAATATTTTGACCTTGTTGACCCTTGAGGCCTTCTACAAGTAGTATGATCTCACTCTCCCTAATATTCATAAATACTTGAAGAAGCCTCAAATGGTCTATCTCTTAAAGAACATCGGAGTGAAATGGTCTAATTATTTCCTTCACCACATGACTTGTTTTGACTTTGGCAAGAACACTTGTGGCACCCATCCACCTTACCTAGCCCTGATATGTGATCTTTTTCAAGTTTTCACTGCAAATCTATTTTCCATGACCTTCACTACAAACCAACCTGGAAAGTAGTTTGCATCAGTGAGACCACACTTCAGAAGTATGTGGCTATCCCTGACTCTACCACACCCGGAGCCTCTACCTTCACCTCCACCACATCAGCCTTCCCGACCTACTCATGCCTCGTTTCATGTATCAAATGAAACCCATATGGTCTACATGATTCATCAACAGATGTACAACCTTCAAGTTTAGGAGCACCTACATCAGGACCTCAGTGCCATCATGTCCAACATGAACCTATTATGTGCACACACTTTTCCTGCCTACCAGCCCTACCAAGGAGGTGACTACGCATCTTATCCATATGATCACTTTTACCCAGCCCCTCCACCTTTTGCTTCCGCCACTACACCCTTTCTACTGGTGGACCTACCCCTAGAGTGCTACCTCTTCCTTCTGGCCCTTTAGCCACCCTTCTTGCTGGCCTTGGTAGTTCTGGTCCCTCTTTCCCTCAAGAAAATCAACTTTGTGCTCTTGTCATGTCTTGGGCTGAGAAGAATACCCACTAGCCCGGTCATGGTTTTAGTTCCTTTGTCGATGAGGAGATGCCAGATCAGGCTGATGAGGAGGCTACTACTACTATTAAGGAGGCTTCTAAGGATGATGAAGGTGATGATGGCTTCACTGGTGACTCTGGTGATGAAGGTGATGTTGTTGCGCCTTCATACAAAGATGATGACTATGAGCCACAGACCTTAGATGCTGATGTTGATGTTGTTGTTGATGATGTGGACATAGATGACCTAGATGTTTAGATTTTTTTAGTTTTTAGTCTAGATGCTGATCATATATATCTTTCTAGGCTATTTTGTATTAAAAACATATGGGCACATTTTACTAGCTGTACTATTTATCATCATGTTTTCATTGTTTTGGCTTGTAGTTGCTTTTGAGAACATGCTCTCTGAGTTGTAGTCTTAATCCTTTGTACACTTCTCTTTGATTTACTATATCTCATGAGTTGGTTCCATGTTTACTATATTTTGATTATGACTTAGATTGCTTGTTTCTCTCATCTTTGTTTGGTGTATGCTTTGAGTTTACATGATGTGGATGCATGTTTGGTTGTGCTTGGAGAAGACCTATTTTTGTGCTCTTCTACCCCCTTCCTTTTTGATAATGTCAAAAGGGGGAGAGAAGTTAAATGTTTTCAGCTCAACCATATTGCTTTTATTGTCTATGTGATCCTTTTCTTATTCATTATATGCTTTATCATGCGACTTGCTAAAGGACCATATAGTATATATGTCACATTTCTTTTTGTAGATAGACTAGCTATGCCGGTAAGAGTAATCATAAATTGAGGGGGAGAAATTCACATTGTTCAAATCATGAACCCCCCTGCAATTCACAAGGAAAAGGTATAACTTTACATATATTTTTCAATATGATTGATGAATGGTTTATCATTGTCAAAAAGAGGGAGAATATTGAATTGAGAGTTATACATTGCCCATATTTTGATAATGACTTAACCATTTGATTCCTATGTATTTACTATGTTTGTTCAAGATTGATTTCAGGCTTTAGGTACATGGAAAGGATCAAATTACACAATCCCTAGCTTGTTCAAGTTCAAGTCAAAAGCAAAGCAAGTACACATTTTTGGAAATCACTCCAAATGACCTTAGATTATTTTTGTAATCAATTGTATTGATGATATGACTTGTAACTAAAATGAGAAAAAATCAGGGACACTTAATTCCAACATTTGGTCACTCATAAGTCAAATTAGGAAATTTGTCACAGGATGTTTATCGGTTGAGTTGGAAACTCGACCAATCCCTTGATGAATTTTCTGAAGTTGACCAATCAGTCGAGTGATTAAATACCACATATGATTGTTTTGATGGTGGATGTAAGCGTGGGTATGGTCAATACCCCCCTGAATATGAGTGCATGGTTGAATGATTGTTATTCCTATTTTATAACTCAATTTGCATATTGATCCTCTCTCTCTTTTTCCATATGAAAGTTAGTGCTTTCCTTTCTATGCTCCCCTCGAACGTAACCCAAGGTTTCACTATTACAAATAGGAATAGAATAGTTTTATTTGCTATTTTAGAAAAGAAAAGGCATTTCACACCCAATGAGTTGATTGACTCAGAAGTCGAACCAATCAATTGGAGGATTGAGTAGGATAGACGATAGTAGGATTTGATCGATCGATTGGTAGCCCAACCGATTGGCTAGAGGAGTCTAGACACTGCTGGAACCATAAGCCAGTCAATCGATCCCTGAGACCACTCAAAAGACCTATAGGCCAACTGATCAACTCAAGGGTTGAGTCAACCAAATAGACTGGTTTAGCACAGATTTCTGAAAGTACATGTTTTTACATATAATGTGGACCTTAGGCGGTAGAAATTCTTTGTGCCTCCAAAGAATTCCATTAATATGGACATAACCATCACTTGTATTTTATAATTGCATGTTTTGTTTGTGGATATAGTATGTATATGATACATATTATTAATATGGGATGATTGGATATGTACATGTATTCATATAAATATAAATCCCTCAATCCAATATTTAGTCTTAGATGCTTTTCATAAAAAACACACATGAAAAGCTTGATCGACTAAGCTTTGGCACGCCAGGCATGGTAAGTCATTTATCTCATGAAAGTGTGATGGTAGTTATGTGGGCTTGCCAAGCAGGGTGCATTACTATCGTGTTGGTCTTTGGATCAAGCTTAACTAGGTGACCTTAGTGATATTAAATTCCTAGAAGCATACAGATGGATTGTGACAAAGAGTTGTGCACACCATGTATCTAAGAATTGCATGAGATGCAATTGGCAAAAGTTGCCTACCTAATAATTGGTTCTGGAACTTGCCTTTGGTTGTATGCTCACTAGAAGGTTATATGCTCCCGTATTCCAAATTGATATTTGAGGAATATCAATTTTAACAAAATCGAAAGAGTAATAATTAATTAAAGGCATAATTAGTATTGTCAGAATTTTATTTAATAAAATTAAATAAAAAATGTTTTGACAAATTTCATTTTTTTGTAGAATCAAATGGCAACCAATAACATGTTTTTCTTGCGATCGGTCCTTCAAAAGGAAAAATATAATGTGAATAATTTCCATGACTGGTTTAGGACGTTGAGAAATTTTCTTAGACAAGAGATCAAGCTCTATTTCCTAGAGACACCAAAGCTAGATGAACCTGCTCCCACTGTGCCTTAGGCTAACAATGGTGCTTACAAGAAGCACTCTGAAGATGCCAAAGATGTCAACTTCCTGATGCTATGCTCAAAGAAATATGAGTTGCAGAGACAACATGAGAACATGGGTGCTATTGTGATGGTAACACATCTTAAGAACATGTACCAAGATTAGGAAAGAAAATAGAGACATGATGTATCTAAGGTGATGTTCAAGTGTAACATGGTAGAAGGAGATCTAATAGGTCACCATATGCTCAAGCTTATTGGGTATGTGGAGAACCTTGCTAGATTGGGATTTCCCTTGGGTCAAGAGTTTTCCACAGATGTGATTCTCTAGTCACTATCGAATCTTACAACTATTTTGTCATAAACTAGAACATGAATGCTTTTGACAAGACATTGACAGACTTACTTGGCATGTTGAGAACAGCTAAAGTGTAGATGAAGAAAGACAAGCCCAAGTCTGTGATGATGATTTATAGAGGAAAAGGGAAGTTCAAGGATAGAGGAAAAGCTAAGAATAGTTCTAAATATATCTAGAAACACAAGTCTTATGCACTCAAAGCAAAGGGAAGGGTGACCAAGAGAGGCAACTGTCACCAGTCTGGACACTGGAAAAGGAATTTCCATCTTAGTATGGAGGAACTGAGGAAGAATAAGGAGGGGATAGAGATCTTCACTTTAAGTATATACGTTATTGAGATAAATATGTCTACTTCTTCATCTTGGGTACTAGATATGGGATGTGGATCTGACATTTGTTCAAATATACATGATATGAAAAGAATTAAACCTTTAAGAAAGGGTGAGGTCAAATTGCGCATTGTGAATGGAGCAAAAGTTGTTGCCACTGCAGTTGGAACCCATCATTTATCTCTACCTACGTTGCTTGTACTAGAGTTAGAGAAATGTTATTTTGTACCTTCCATTAATATAAACATTATTTTTCTATCTTGTATAGAAAAGAATGGATATGAATTTCATATAAAGAATAGTCAATGTTTTATTTCAAAAGTTGAAATCTTTTATGGAAGTTCCCCAATTCCTATGGTCATTATTTACTAGACCTAGAGACAAATGTTGATAATTGAAATACCAAAAGATTAAAACTTAGTAACTCGGACAAAACATACCTTCGTCTAGGGCACATCAATGAGAAACACATTTCTTGACTCGATAAAGATGAATATGTAGACTCTTTTGATTTCAAATCAGAAACATGTGAATCTTGTTTGCTGGGCAAGATGACAAAGTCTCCTTTCATTGGAAATAGTTAGAGATCAAGTGATCTATTGAGACTCATACATGTTGATGTATATGGTCATTTTAGAACAAATGCTAGAGGTGGGTATTAGTATTTTATTACCATTATTGATGACTTTAGTAGGTACGATGTTTACTTGATGAAACATAAGTCAAAATTCCTTTAAAAGTTCAAGGATTTCATGAATGAAGTATAAAACCAACTTTGTAAAAGTATTAAGATACTCCATCTGATTGAGGTGGGATTGTATCAAAATGAACGTCACCTGGAACGCCATAGCATAATGGTGTGTCAGAAAGAAGGAGTCACACCTTGCTAGATATGGCACGATCAATGATGAGTTTTGGTGATCTTTCACTACCTTTTGGGGTTATTCTCTAGAAACCACAATGTTTACACTAAACCGTGTATCATATAAATGGGTACAAAAGATACCATATGAGATTTGGTATGGGAAGCATCTCAATGTGTATTTTATGAATATTTGGGGATGTGAAGCTTATGTGAGGAAGAAATTTACGAAAATCTTGGACCCAAATTGGATAAGTGTCATATTGTTGGATATCATAGGGAAACCAAAGGATATTATTTTTATACTCCATCAAACAAAAATTATTTGCTTCCAAGAATGTTGTATTCCTAGAAAAGGAATTCATTTCCAAAGGAGTCAGTGAGAGGAATGTAGAACTCGAAGAAGTTAAAGACTAGCAAGAAAACATTGAACTTGTAGAGGTATAAGAGGAATATAGTAAGTCACATATGTGTAACATACTGAAATCTAGGGTCTTTCTTGCAATTTACCCACTTTTGAGTTTTTCTTTGCTTTATAGTCCTTTTGGACCTTTTTAATAAATTATCCATCATTTTGAATCCTTTTTGTCCTCCATGTGCAATTTGAGCTTTATTTGAGGATGAAATCTATATTTGCCCACATTTATGATAATGAAGGGGTGTTTGCGCAATTACCACAATTAATATGATTAGTAAGGGCAATGATGCTAATGTTCATCAAAAATGAAATAATAGTTGCAAAATAAGAATTGACCAATGAATGTTAAAGTACAAGTTTAATGATTATTGGATGAGCAATAAATAATTATGTAAGTGTTGAGTTAGTATGGAGAAAAATTACCCACCTCCCTTTCTCTCACATCTTATGGGGAATTAATATTTGATAAATTAATTATGAAAAACTCCACTAAACCAAGAATTATTTGACTAATGGATAATGCTGGAGATCAAGAATAAATATTAATAGTTAAGAAGGGAATTAATATGCAAGTGTAAATTAAAATGGTGAATAATGACCCACCTTCATACCTCACTCTTATTATGGGATAATTAAACTTGAAAATTCATGTAATAAGTGAGTTGAGGACTCTTGTACTCCATATCTCAGATTTGGGAACCAAGGGTTGCATATAAAAGCTATATATAATTATTTGCCCAAAAATCATATTAATATATGCTTTAATAATCAACATAATTATTGAAGGCCAAAGGTTGGGTGAAACAAAAATATAATTATATAGAATGAAACTAGACGTCATTAGAAACCTATGGTTAAAATTTGAAGTCATTTGGAGTTCGTTTGCTCCCAAATGTATTAATCAATTTCCTAATAAAGTGTGACATAATAGCCATCGAAATATCAATTATAGGCATCATTTAAGCCTAAGTCCACCCTTTAATAGGTGTCACGCGCACTGGACCATGATGGTCTGAGATCTTACGGCTCATCTTTGATTCAGATCGCTTCCAACGGTCGATGGATCATCTTCTACCTTCAGTTAACCGAAATGGAACCAAGCAGCCGTGCTTGCTTCCTCTCCTCCTTTCTCCCTCGTCTCTTCATCATTTCTAGATTTTTCTTCTCCTATGAGTTCGTGGCAACCTCCCGCATCATTTGAGACAAGCCTCATCGCCTCCTGTGTACTGTATATGAAACACCCAACCTGGACGTCTGTGGCTTCTCACCTCCACATTCATTTTGGCTCCACACACATCCACGCCTATAAATAGCACCTTCCTCAGCTTCGTCGGCCTCCTAGCAACCTCCACATACATTCAATTTTGTCTGAGGAAGTGTGAGTGGCCGATGGCGAGGTGCTTTCCACCCTTAGTTTGTGGAGCTTTTTCATGGATCTAGGATCGACTAGAAGCAAAATTAAACCCGTAAGTACGTTCCTCGTTCAATTCCCTACGTTTCGAGTACCTATACACTTAATTTGGTTGAGAATTGAGGATTTGCCCAACTTCGCAAGTTGGACCTCGGAGCCATGTCACTGGCCGAAGGTAGAAGAAGGCCGAGTGTTTTTTTATGGTTTTGCCCCTCCGTGCTCTTCGGTTCGCCCTTTTTATTCTCTGCCCTTTTGGTCTTTGGCCCACGGGGAAATTATCTAATTTCTGATTGGTTAATCTTGTTTAATTCATAGAAAATCGCTCGAATGTCGGATAAATGCAAATAAAGAGTCGTTGGAAAGGATTTTTCAAGTAGAATCCAATTTTGTGGCTTTTTAAGCCTGATTCCAAATTATTTTTCGAAGTGTTCCTAAGATACTCTTTTGATGATTTAAATGTTCTAAAATGCATAAGTAATTCATTTTAAGTCCAATTTGTAAAATAAAATATGTTTTTCTAATCACTAAAGTCTAAGTAATGTCTTGGTTTAAGTTTTGGGTCTCAAATCAAAGGTTTTCATAAAAAGGTTTAAAAATGGGTTTTTCTTTATATCTTTATGCTTAACACATCCTAATACATGATAATGTTGTGGAATCTCAAAATCCTCATGTAATATAGGAACCTCATAGATCTTGTAGGATGCTCCTTGAACCAGAAAGATTTGGTTATGTTATGACTGAAGAAGGTATGAGTCGATCATTGATGATGAGCCACCAACCTACCTAGAAGTTGTTAAGGGACCAAAATATGAGAAATCTCTTAATGCCATGAGATCTGAGATGGAATCCATGTACACCAACAAGGTATGGACCTTGGTGGATCAACCTAAAGGGTTAAAACCCATAGGGTGAAAATGGGTCTTCAAGAAGAATACTGACATGTATGGTAATGTACAAACTTAAAAAGGTCAATTGCTTGCAAAGGATTTCAGACAAGTTCAAGGTGTTGACTATGACAAAACATTTTCTCCAGTTGGCATGGCTAAGTCCATCAGGATCATGCTTGCCATTGTAGCTTATTATGACTATGAGTTTTAGCACATGGATGCTAAATCCACTTTCCTTAATGTGAATCTTATTGACAATGTATACATGACACAACCCGAGGCTTTTATGAGTCAAAGGACGCAAATAAATTCTATAAGCTACAAAGGTTAATCTATGGATTTAAGCAAGCATCTCAGAGCTAGAATCTACAATTCAATGAAATAGTCAAAGAGTTTGTCTTTAGTCAAAATGGAGATGAACCATGTGTTTACAAGAAGGTTAGTGGGAGTATGATTGTATTCCTCATATGTATGTATATGACATACTATTGATGAGCAATGACATCTCTTCTTTACAAATGGTAAAGAACTGGATAGGAAATAAATTCTCTATGAAGGACTTGGGTGAAGCATCCTATATCTTAGGAATCAAAATCTATAGAGATAGACCTAAAAGACATCTTGGCCTAAGCCAGAGCACATACATTGACAAAGAACTGAAAAGTTTCAACATGGAAAACTCAAAGAGAGGAAACATACCCATGTCTCATGGTGTTTGTTACATCTCGATCTCACAATTTCTACTAATCATGAGATTATGGCATAAATTAAGGATTTAACGTAATACAAAGATCACCCTTGACTTTTTATTTTCTTTCAAAATTCTTTGTTTTTCGCATTGAACCACGTAAACCAACTTTACAAGGGAATCTAAACATTGATTTCTCTAATATGATTTTAGCAGGTAAAAATGCATGTATGAACATTCATTATGTTCCGCATACTTTTAAGCATATAAGACTTGCAGATTCACACATATTGCTAAAAGAGGAATAATGTTATACATCATCATTTACAACTCTCTCTTATTTCTTATAGATAGATAAAATTTTCATTTTTTTCCAATACAGTACTTTCGCCACCCTCTCTCTCTAGGTTGCTCTAATCCATCTCTAGAAGGGCTAGTCATGCTTTGCTGGAGGCTGGAAGGGGCGGAGCGGGCTCCTCCGCTCCGTCCTCCACCGCCCGAGTTGGATCTATACCGGGGTCTATCCTTGTGGTTGATGTAACAATGGGTCGATCTTGGGCAGTGACGGTGGCTGTGATGAGGGAGGTCCAAAGGAACCTGAAGCCGGTGGAGGTGGAGGGCGACCCTAGGGCCCCTAGTTTTATAAAGGATGACGATCGGCCCTGGATGCACATCTTGAGCCCTATGGCATCATCGATGGATGAATTCAACAAGAACTCAGTCATCGTCCAAGTCATGGGGAGGAGATGTGTGTGTGAACAGCTCCTGGGCTGGATGCCAAGGTCCTAGAAACCAAAAGGGGAAATCCTATGCACCCTGATGTTGGGCGGCCTCTTCCTTGCCAGGTTTGTGTCTGTTGAAGATGCGAGTGTGGCGTTGGACCAAGGCCCCTAGTTTTTTTACCACAAGTTGGTTCTGACCAGGCGGTGGTCACCGGAGGCTGATCTCAGGAGGGCCGCATTGACTACAGTGTCGTTCTGGGTTACCTTCCCAGATGTGGGGATATAGTGGTCAAGGAGAGCCATCACCGTTATGGCCTATGGGATTGGAGTTCCAAAAGTGGTTGACTTCTGGTCCTCTAGTAGATACACAGGGGAAGCACACATCTGCATCGAGGTGAAGGTGGATCAGACACTTGCTATGTTGGTGATGTTGGATATGCCCGACGGTAAAGAGCTTGAAGTCAGTGTCATCTACGACACCCTCCCCGAAAAATGTGAGTGTTGCAAGGTGTTCGGGCATGACAACGGTTGTTGTCCGGGCGACAGGGAAGATGTGGCAGACAAGGTGATTTTTGATATGTCAGAGACAAGGAGGCATGCCAGATCTACGCAGTGCTCTAAAAGGAGAATGGAGAAGTTTACTACTGGGTGAGTGGAGAAGAGGATCCCTGTGATGCCCGAAAGTGGTGGGAGGGACAACTCTAAAGTTCCACACGAGGTACATGATGAGTCGGTTCTCAGTGCTGAAGTGGTTCCCTGTACGGAACTGGTGGTCGAGAATCATGTTGGTAGTGATAGCACAATGTCAGAAACTAATACTGAGGATGAGGTGGTGGAGGTTCGGAATAGGGGGACCCTGGGGTGGTTGTGCTGGCGGACAGGGTGAGACCCAACTCTCCAGATGCTAACTAGTTCTCTGTGCTTCAGAACTTGATTGTTGAGGAGTTATTGGAGGAACTTTTGGGCACCTATAGGAGAAAGAATGACAAGGCACCCTCGATCAATGTGAGGGGAATGTGTGCGTCAAATAGAGTGACCTCCTCCAGAAGGGGGGGCCACAAAGGAGGTTGATATGTCAGTCCTCACATGGAATGTGAGGGGGGCTTCCAGGCCTCAGAAACAAAGATGGGTGAGGAAGAGGATAGGGGAGAGCCAGGCGTCGTTGGAAAACATCTTGGAGACGAAGGTGAAAAGGAGGATGCAGGATAGTCTGTTTTGTGCTTTTCCAGCAGATTGGGGTGTGGAGTCCAATTTCGAGCAGGTTGAAGGGGGCCGCATTGCTGTTGGGTGGGACATGAATGCTTGGGACCTTCAAGTGATTGGTGCTAGTGACCAGATGATGGTCCTTAGTTTTATCAATGCAGGTGGTTTTCATTGTGTGAGCACATCCGTCTATGGGCACAATGACAAAGGTAGTAGAAGAAGATTCTGGGAGGACATCATCATCTCTACTCAACAATAGCTTCCTCAGTTGGTGGTGGGAGACTTCAACAACATCCGCAAGGTAGGGGAGAAGGTTGGGGGTAAACCTATAACCTATTCAATCTTGGAAAGGTTCAATGGTATGGTGGATGCTGCTAATCTGGTGGAACTAAATATGGTGGGGGGAATCATAACTTGGCACAATAAAAGGACACTGGAGCATAGGATCTCGACAAATTTGGATAGAGGATTAGTGAATGTTTCCTGGATGGATACTTTTTCAGAAGCAAAGGTGTTCTTGGGGGGGCACCCTCTTAGCTACCATTCTTGGCTCAAGATCCCCCTGGTGAACACCCATATGAAGAATAGACCTTTAAAGTTCTTGAATTTCTGGGCTGAGTTGTCAGGGTTCAAGGAGTTGGTGGCCCGTGTTTGGGTGGAGAGAGTGGTTGGTAATCCTTTGTTCAGGGTGTCGGAGAAGTTTAGAAGAACCAAGGTGGCATTGAAAGAGTGGGCTGTTGATTGCTCCAATCTCCATGTTCTGGTCAAAAAAGCTTCTGAAGAGTACCAGACAGCTGCGGAGGACCTGAGGTCATACCCCGATGACCCTAGCATGATGAGGAATGAGGAAGGCAAAGAGCAAAGATTGTTACAGCTAGAGAAAATAGAGGAACTGTACCATTGGAAAAGAAGTAGGATCATGTGGATCACCGATGGGGATAGAAACACTAAGATTTATCACAATGCTACCAAGAAGAACCACATCCGTGATTGCATCCATGGCCTGGTGAAGGTGGATGGGTCGGTGATGAGAGGAGTTGATGAAGTAGGCCAAGAGGTGGTCTTGTACTTTGAACAATTATACAACAAATAGTAGAGCAACAGGGGTGATGTTATGCCAGGGAGGAGAGTCACTGAGATGATGAATAGAGAGTTGTGTGGCCCAGTGTCAGATAAAGAAATCAAAGAGGTTGTCTTTGACATTGGCGTGGAGAAATCTCCTGGACCGAATGGGTTCAATAGCAAGTTTTCCCATGCTTGCTGGGACATCATTAAGGAATATGTGTGTTGTGCGGTGAGATGGTTCATAGTTGGAGGTACCATGGTAAGGAAAGTAAACCATGCCTTCATCAGGATGATTTTGAAAGTCAATAGGTCAGCTTCTATGTTGGATTACAGACCCATTTCCTGTTGTACGATGATATACAAAATCTTAGCTAAGTTTTTGGAGGGGATATTGAAGAAGGTGTTGCCCACAATTATATCACCCGAACAGCTTGCCTTCATCAAAGATCGTTCTCTAGTAGACGGGGCTCTCCTAGCCAAGGAATTCTTGGAGGATTTCAACTGTAAAAGGGATACAAGGAAGGCATGCATTAAATTAGATATCACTAAGGCCTATGACCATGTGGATTGGTCTGCTCTGTGGAGAATCATGGCTGCACTTGGGTTTTCAGAGAGATGGATTAAGTTGATGAGGCAACACATGGAGTCCACATCTTTTTCTATTCTTGTTAACGGTGTACCTCATGGCATGTTCACGATGTCTAATGGCCTAAGGCAGGGTGACCCCTTATCCCCTATGTTGTTTGTCATCATAATGGAGTACTTAACCCAAAGCATACAAAAGGAATAGGACCGTGGAAAACTAAAGGTGTACAAGGTTGGTGGGGTACTTGTATGGTCGCACATCCTCTTCGCCGATGATGTCATGTTGTTCACTACCAGACATGCAAAATATCTAAAAACGGTAAAGATAATTTTGATCCAGTTTGGGAAGCTGGCCGGGTTGTACATTAGCAAAATCAAGTCTAAGATTTTCCTATCTCTTTCTTGTGATCAAAGAAGGGGGAGGTTGAGGAATACGGTGGGGATCGCAAGGGGGGTTTTCCCCACGAACTACATGGGTATACCTCTTTCGGGTGGAAGAAGGAATGGTACTCACTATAGCTCGGTGATAGATGACGTTAGGGGCATGGTGGATAGATGGGCCAGAAATAACATCTCCATGGTTGGTCGCTTGGTGTTAATCAAGTCGGTGCTTGCGGCAAAGATAAACTACTGGTCTAGGCTGGCAGAGTTGCCCAGATTCATCATTAATA
The DNA here is from genome assembly GCA_963693085.1 of Alisma plantago-aquatica. Lineage (NCBI taxonomy): Eukaryota > Viridiplantae > Streptophyta > Magnoliopsida > Alismatales > Alismataceae > Alisma > Alisma plantago-aquatica. The sequence goes on along the minus strand of OY856411.1, from coordinate 393,638,896 downwards.
AAGCTAGGAGCATTATGAGTGGCTTCCTCTGGGGCGGGAGAGGGCACAGTGTCGCTTGGGACATGATTGCGAGGCTGAAGGAGCAAGGGGGGCTCAGGCTGATGGATCTTCAGCACTTGGCAGAGATAGCTACTGGCTACCGTATTAACATGTTTCTTATGAGGCATGATTCCCCTTGGGTGTCATGGTTGAGAGCGAGGTATGGTGCCAATCTCAGTGTGTTGTCGGTGATGGGGGTTTCCCTAGTCTGGAGAAGACTGATCTTTATGTGGTCGTCAGTGAAGCACGAGTACATCCAACTGAACCAAAACCTTTAGTGATGTGGGGTTCCCAGTCAGAGGCTTCAGAGGATGGCTGGGCCTCCCGTTCTTTGGTTCACGATCGTTTGGAATAAAATGCAGACTCCCAAGTGGAGTTGCACCCTCTAAAAATGTATCTTGGGCAAGCTACCTACTACTGATAGGATGATTGGGTGGGGACTGTAGGTTGATCTAGTTTGCAGTTTGTGCAAGCAGCGGAATGAATCCCATGGGCATCTCTTTTTTTATTGTGATTACATAAAATATTTGTGGATACGCTTGACTCTCAAATGTGGGTGGGGTGGGACTCCCCCCTCTATTCTCTCAGATATCCTGGATTGGCTACGCACCAAGATGGCTAGGGAGCACTTTTTGAGGTATTTTGTGAGTATAGGATTTTTTACTCTGATTTACCTGGTTTGGCAGCAAGGAAATGCCAAGTTACATGGCGTAAGGGTGCTGGATAAATTCCAAGGATTTGATGTGCTTACAGAGAGACTACTTTTTGTGTGTAAGACTAAACATGTGCTTTATAAAGGCTTAGACCTCACTATGAAAAGACGTTAGAGATTTGTAGTTAAGTACCCCGAGGGGTTTGTTTTGTAGTTACCCTTGTACAACACAGTATAGGTCCCCTATACTTTTGTTTTAAGTAATATTTTACCCGATAAAAAAAACTCTCTCTTATTTCTGTATAAGGACCTAGAGTGACAAGGATCGACTGAACTTAACTATACTCAGACTTAACTCTTGTGGCACATCTACTCTGATGCAATGATATCTTCTTCAAGTCCATGTGATTTCCCTAAAAATTGTGAGTAGAGGGGTGAGCCTACTTGCTCAGTGAATAAGTACTTCAAAGAAACAATCTAAAGCACTGATATAATTATAGATATACTTTTGAGCAATTGATATCAATTATAATAGCAGTAAGCTTTAAAGAGTCTAATAATTGACAATCATAAATATGGCAGGATACTCTAAATATCTATAAGAGTGAATCAATATATGAAATTCTTGATTGATCATAAAGAGAACTAATAATTGAGAAACATACAAAGAATAATTGAATAATTGTGCACACTTGTTTGGACACTCATTCATTTTATTATGCCCTGATCATATGCAGTGTACTCTGCAAATGAAGACTCGTAGTGTACTACAATCACACCATACAAGACTTAGCGGACACACCTGAGAAATGTTAAGTCTGACTACTCTCCTGGTCTGCAATAGGGAAATGGCCCTTTGGCCTAAACTGGACTCCTCCTCTAACCTAAGCACACAGGCGGAGAGTCAAGCCACCTCTTGACTTTTCTATACTCTAGTGCTACCAGGACTTCTGGTTGATGTTGGACTCTGCAAACTATAATTTGAGGAGACTTCCACTAGGGCTTCATCCCCCGTGCCACCTGATAGCACATTTTGACCCTTGTATACTGGACCCTGCCAGGGTTAGGTCGTTTCACCCCTAAGGCGCATACCTCACATAGGGGTTCTACGGTGTTCAGGGCTCCTAAGTCTATTACTTTATTATTCCTAGAAAGTTCTTTTCTACACTATACACTTCTCTTACTTATACTTGACTATGATATCTCTATGGTGTCACGTTTACTTATTTGAAGTTATAATACAACATGTATATCATTCTAAACTTGGCAGAGTAGTATATTCAAAACATTGTAATATATTGAGTAATCAACATACTATACATGCAGGAAGACTAAAATTCTTAAATAAATAGATTACATGTCCACTTGGCACATACACACTAGAATCGTGCAATTTATCATCTTATTACACTGATAAGAGCTAATTACTTGACAATGAGTAATCGTCAATAGCACCTGCAACTTATCTGTAATTTCTCAAAGAACGTTCATATCAACCCAAATCTTGAGTTGTACATCTCATAACTCAATTAAGAGTTAGTTACTTATTATGACAAGAATTATTAATAATAACTAAGAACATTGATATCCCAATACTTGATTCATTGAACACCCTACCCTTAGGGTTTCATTTAATCACAACAAATGCTACAAAGAAAGGTGTAATACATCTATCACGTACTTTTGAAATCTTTACAACACATGATACTTGGGATCTCAATCCCTTATCACATTATTGGGAATTCTCATCCCTTCACATCATTATCATAATTACTGGATCGGGGTATTCAAACCATTAGATCATCACATAGTATTGTTACCTCTATAACATGTAACCATTACCTCTAGGTCCTTAGGCCAAGGTATTCATTTCACTAGTTGTACAAGTATTCTCATGGATCACAAGGCCATCACACATCTTGTCACCTCTCACTAGGAAACAACTTATTCCCATTGCTCCCATAAAGATTTCATGTGACATAAACATTCACTGAATAAAGACTACTATCAACAAATCATGGATCTCGTACATGGTTTAGTTAGACTCACCCTTTTACCTCTAATTTAGTTTGGCTTGGTAGGTAAAACCTTTTAAGGGTGGAGAGTAGTTGGTTTGATTATGTTTGGGTAGTTATATTTTGAGGACATAATCCTTTTTATGGGGATGGAGTCATGTAACATATCAAATATAGCTACACTGACTCCAGAAACCCTAACTCCATGATTAGGAAAATAATTTGCTTGGATCCTTAGTTTTAACCAAACAAGTTATAGTTGTAACCCCACATGCTTTTTGAACATATAATGATCATCTAATGAATAGTTCACATGTTTGAACCCTAATGAATATATAATGCACATAATATGAGTAACTCACATATTAATACTAATAGTGGCTACACATGATGTTAACCATGTCTTAGACCAATAAACCCTAATGATATGTTGAGCACGATCATTGTAACCTAATCTTGGACCTAATGCATACTAAGAATGTATAGGTGAAGAATAATGATTATATTGACCTAACCCTAAGTTATAATCATCTGATCTTAACCTATACATCCTTAATGGCACACTTGATACATTAGTGGAATTAGGTGTCATAATCTGGTAACATACTTTAATGCACATAAATAATATATAATCTCCAAATCATAGATTAATTAGGTCATCAGTATGAAATGCATATCACCTTATTATCTAATACACACCTAACTAATCACCTAATCATTACTTGGTATGTGAATCAAATCATTAATATGTAATATGTCCCACCTTGATCACTAAAATACATATACTGACTTCAATATGGATGATAAGTAATTGGATTCACATAAATATGCATCATCAATAATAAGAAGTGAATAAATATGAGAAAATGATTAATGATGACATTAATGTGAAAAAAGGGCAATGTGACAATATTTGATATAGATATAAGTAATTAATGTGACATTATTTGGATTAACTATAACAAATTGGATAAAATGTCTTATTTCATGCAAAATAATTTGTTATAATTCAATATGTTGATAAGGGAGACTAAATCCAAATTATTAAGGATAATAATCAAGTATATTGAGATACATGAGTAAACCCTAATTGTGTTAAAACTCTTAATGAGATAAATAATAAATTTATAGGACTTTGTGCATATTAATAAAATATAAATCTTTTGGCAACAAAGTATTTATAATAAGACATAATTAAAAGAATAGTAAGGATGATATAATATCATAATGAATATAATATTAATAGGCATAAAATGTTAATTGCGTTATATCTAACAAAAAGAAATATTAATAGTGGAACCCTTAGTGATCTGTGAGAACCTGACCAATGTGAAGTTGCTTGAGAAGATTCTAAACTCCCAAGTTAAGCAATTGAAAAACAAGGAGTTTGAGTTGGTGAAAGTGTTGGTGGAAATTTTACGAAAACAACTTGGGAGTTTAGTGTTTGGATGTTGAACACTCACCCTTCTCTTTTTGTTTGATATTTTGGGGATGAAATCCTTTTTAAGGGGTGGAGTGTTGTAAAATACTAAATTCTGAATGTAATCTCCATGTAACCCTTTTCCCTAAGTTTTCTTCTCATTTCTGTCCTTTATGTCCTTGTTGATGAATTAGTGGAATTTATAGTGGTTTGGTGAACATTTGTTATATAATCATACCAAATGAAAGGTTTCATGCACAAATACCTCAATGAAAGCTTATTAAGGATCTAAAATGCAAAATCACCACTTATGTGCAACAATGGTAAATAAATTCATTTTAGAAGTGTAAGGCCCCAAACCTTGCTTAATGTGTTGAACAATATTAGTTGCCATAATTAATTTCTCTAAACCTTAATATAACCTTGTGATATGTTTTGAAATCATGAGATAAGCTTAAGTTTCATGTTTGGTCAAATTCGGAGGTTGTTTATACAAGTTATGCAATTTTATGCACATTTTGGACTTTTTTGCAATTTACCCAGTTGGGAGGTTTTATTTGCAAAATATCACATGCCTTATCATCTTTAATGGTTTCCTTATCATTATTGAGCTTTTTGGTCCATGGGTATCCAAGTTGTACCTTGGTTTGGAGGTGTTTCTCTTCAAGGGCATTTTAGGGATTCCCCCCTTTATGGATGAGTTTATCATCAGGAGTTATCAACCAATGGGGTAGTTTCTATTTAGAGGTCGGTGGTGAGCCTGGAGAAATGAAATTTGGATATCTAAGAATTCTCTAGGAAGTTGTGGAACAACTATTTGCATGGCCATAGAAGCTCTAGGCTATGGACACATGGAAAGATCCATGGACACCTCATGTTTGACTCATTCCTTATCCATAAAGGCTTGCATGTCCATTGGCACTGTTACGACCCATATCAGGGTTAGTCAACAAATACCTCGAATTAGCGTGAAACACCTTGATTAGTGCTAAGTACCTTATTAAACATCATGGTTAATCAAGATAAGCTAAGATGTGAATCAATGGATTGAAAACCTCTAGAGGGGGGGTGAATAGAGTTTTATGGTAATTTAAACAATTATTAACTCAAGCAACTACAAAGAAAAGATTGGACAAGGAGACACAAGGGTTTAGAGTGGTTCCTACCTTAGCAAATACTAAGGTAGTCAGTCCACTACCCGGTTGCTTACCCAACCGGGATTTGAAAAGGAATTTATTTTATTACCTCGCAAGGATGTTACATAAAATACAATCCCTTTTACCAAATCCTTCAAGTAGCCTTCACCTAGAAGTAATCGCCCAACTCGAAGCAGCCTTCCCTTGAAGTAGATGCACCAACTCCCGTTGCACCAGCCTTCTGAAGTAGCTTCCCGTGCGATAGCCTTCTTGAAGTAACTTGAAGTCCCCTTCTCCTCCGAGAAGTCCACCCTCTCCAATCCGCAGCCTCCAACCCTAGGAGTAGCAAGGAGAGTACAAGAAATAAATAGGAACAAGAAAGAAATACAGAAATTACAAACCGTTGTAAGCTCAAGGCTTGATTTTCCTATATCAAGCGTTTTGGATCTCCTAACCAAGGTGTATAACAATGTGGTTATTGTGTATAGGAGATCCTAGTCTATAGGACACGAGATCTGAGCAATAGGAAAGAATAACCAATGTGGGAATTGCACTATTGCTCTAAACAGATTGCAAGTGTAGTGTAAGCTCAAGGATTGCACAATTGAGTGTATGAGTGTGTTTTAGTGTCCTAAGGCTTGTCCTATTTTATAGGAATAGCCTATGAATGCTTAAGGACGTTCTAGACAACTTCTAGGGGGTTCCTAGTGCTTAACTAGCCGTTAGGAATAAGTTAGGCGCATTAGCAACGGCTAGTTAATTAATTCTGCAGTTGCTGTCAGAGACCATCTCGGTCGAGGACTCGTCGACCGAGATGCCCAGTCGGTCGAGGATTCGTCGACCGACAGGCTCTCTGGATTAACGTTTATTTGCAACTGTCAACTGCTGTGTCTAACGGCTACTTTTGGTCAATCTCGGTCGAGAAGTTTGTCGACCGAGAGTGTCTCGGTCGAGAAGTGTGGTCGACCGAGATTGACTCTGTTTCAATCTTTTAATTAAACCACTAAGTGTGTTTATGAGTGTGCATAATGTGATCCTTTTGGAAGGGATGACTTGTCTAACTATGGTGTGTAGCTAGGGAAATCCAATGCTTGATTTACATGCGATTCTAAGTACTTGTACATTATATTTCTGTACAAGTTTTTACAATAGTGATTTCACTGCATGAAAATAAATATGTAAGCTTATGATCTCCCTAGTTGCTTTGTCATCCACCATAATCCTGCACACTCAAGTAGCTCGTCAGATAAACAAGAATGAAATGTTTGTCATCATCGAAAGAAAGGGGATTTATTATAATGTCCAATTTATCCAACAATCTCCCCCTTTTTGAAGATGACAAACATTTCCTAAATATAAAATAGGAAATATAAAGCATGTGAGTTTCATACCTGAGGATTGCCATTTGTAGCCTTTCGTGTATTGCAAGTGAGTGCTGGCCATGATGAAACTCATTTATTTATATTTTTGATTTTATATTATATATTCTTTCTCCCCCTTTGTCATTTCAAAAAGATATTTATTTTGAATAGTTTTCTTCTCCCCCTTAATTTTATATTTTGCTCCCCCTTAAATAGATATCCTATTAAGAATATGGATTTTATTTTTGTCTAATTTAGCCACAATTTATTTCTCAATCATTTGCAAAGGATGTTAAGCCTTGAAATGATATGAGATCATGTTAGATTCATGGCATATACATATATTGATTTCTCACCCATTTTACAAGGGATGTTAAGCCCTGATTTGTCTAGAGAATTCCTTTAAGATCATCTTTATAGAGATTCATAAAAATTTCTCTAATCTAATGCACGGGATGTTAAGCCCTGATTTGTTTAGAGAGTTCCTTTAAGAGCAAAATATATCATTTTGATGAAATACAAATTACTTCAAAAATACCAAACTCCAAATGATGTTTACAATGTTCTTTTAAGCTTCTTTAATCAAATTATCAAATTTGTTTTTATAAGCTCCCCCTTAATCTTACAATTTAAGCAATTTAAGGCCTTTAAGGTCACAAATAATTTGAATTTTTGATTTTGACCTTTATGAAAAGTATACTAAGATTAAGTTCAACTAAAAGATATCCAAATAAGCATATTTGTCAAAGCTTATTTTAGGTCACCCTTGACTACGACCGTAGCGCCCCTTGGCTAAAGTTTATTTCAACCAAGAGGCAAATTCTGTAGATTTCCAATATAAGCATTCATATGTGAAATATAATTTCTGCAGATAGCTATAAATATCAATTTGAAGCACATTAAGATATACTTATTATAAAAACTTTAATATGAGTATCATAGTGAAGTTTTTGACCTTGATTTTGCATATTTTACATTCATTGTAAATGATGTTCCATATGCTTTGCTATGGGTATATGAATATCAAATCCCATTGCTTCTTATATTACCCTTATTCTTTAGAAACATATATTTTGAAAACAAGATTAATATCTTAGAGTCAAAAGTTTTGCTTTTGATTTCTTAGAACAAGCAAATAGATGAAAACATTAATACTTTGTTCTAAGCAGCATCATCATCACAAGCATTATTCATTATGTCAAGATCAATTATGATATGAACATATGAATCAAAGCCTATTTTAAACCAATGAATTATTTTTCTTGCTTATCAATAAGAATCATGCAATTATCATTTTCCATTTGTTCTATGTAGCATAGCATCATTTTTATGAGTTGAGTGATGGAATAGTGAAAACATACCCATGATGCAATGATAGAACCATGAGATTCAATATTGTAATCATTTAAACTAAATGTTATAACACATGATGTTTATATATGAATAGACCAGGAGATGCTTTTACAAAATCATGTGAAATAGTTAGATCTTCAACTCGTTTTGCATGTAAAACAGTCTTTAACAATAAATAGAAAACAATTTTGATTAATTTCACAAGAATTCAGCAATTTTACAATATTCTGAAAAACAGTGACATGCTCGGTCGACGATTGCTCGACCGATATTTACTCGGTCGACAACTGCTCGACCGACCATGTTTCTGGAAAATATTCAGAAATCTATTTTAAGTGCAATATAGACTGTATCTAAATTAATTCAAAGATCAGTTAGAGATAAGCATATGAATATCAAAGTAATATTTGGATTAAATCTCAACTAATCATATTCAAATCTTTTAAGTTTTGATTAACCTTTATTATCCCCACATGTTAAGTTGAGATAGACATAAGAATATGCAAATTAAAGGTTTTTGGTCATATCTCAACTTAAACTAGTCAATTTAATTTGGGGGTTTTGGAACCCATACCAACTCAACATCCTTTTTCTTGTATGGGCAGGAGAAAGAGTAATGTCCAAGTCGTAAACAATAGTGGCAACATATAGAATCAACCTCATGTCTCTTTCTATGATTTTGGTCTAGGTTGTTCTTTGGTACAAATGTATATTTGCCCCTATGTGCATTCATGGATTGACTTGCTTGTGCTCTTCTCCAACTAGGTTTTTGATAGGATTTCTCCTTAGGCTTATAACCTAGTCCTCTTCTCCCAATTTGATGATAGGAATTATCTAAGAGTTGATCAAGGATGCCATTGTTGTTTAAACTTTTAACTTTTTGTTGCAACTTAACAATTTCATCCATTCTCCTTTTGATATCCGACTTTGCTTTATCTAAATCGGATACTAAAGAGTTTCTTTCATTTACAACCTTATCATAATCTAAATGTGAGCATATAATAGGTTGTTTCTGAAGGTCATTCACTTGAGTTTGCAAATTTAACTTTTCTAAGGAAAGCAAATTACAATCTCCTTCTACCGATTTTAACTTAAGATCATATCCTTCATTTGCCCTTTTTAGATCTTCATTTTCGGATGTAAGGGCAAGAAGTCTAGCATTTAACTCATCAATTGTTTTACTAGATTTCTTTAACTTCTTTTTGCATTCAACATATTTAGTGTGTGTTTCTTCAATAATAGAAACTAACTCTTCTTTATGTAAATCAAGCAAGCTTACCTCTTCTTCTTCTTCCTCACTTATTGTAGCAATGAGACATTCTCTATTTGCATCTTTCTTCTTTGACCTCCATGGACACCTAGATGTAGAGTGCTTTGTTCCTAAGCACCAATTGCAACTTGTTGAACATTGGTCCATGCTCTCTTGCTTGCGGTTGTAGTCACCTCCTCCCTTCATCTCTTCAAGACCTTGTTAGGGCTCCTTGAAGCCTGCTCTGATACCAATTGAAAACCTCTAGAGGGGGGGTGAATAGAGTTTTATGGTAATTTAAACAATTATTAACTCAAGCAACTACAAAGAAAAGATTGGACAAGGAGACACAAGGGTTTAGAGTGGTTCCTACCTTAGCAAATACTAAGGTAGTCAGTCCACTACCCGGTTGCTTACCCAACCGGGATTTGAAAAGGAATTTATTTTATTACCTCGCAAGGATGTTACATAAAATACAATCCCTTTTACCAAACCCTTCAAGTAGCCTTCACCTAGAAGTAATCGCCCAACTCGAAGCAGCCTTCCCTTGAAGTAGATGCACCAACTCTCGTTGCACCAGCCTTCTGAAGTAGCTTCCCGTGCGATAGCCTTCTTGAAGTAACTTGAAGTCCCCTTCTCCTCCGAGAAGTCCACCCTCTCCAATCCGCAGCCTCCAACCCTAGGAGTAGCAAGGAGAGTACAAGAAATAAATAGGAACAAGAAAGAAATACAGAAATTACAAACCGTTGTAAGCTCAAGGCTTGATTTTCCTATATCAAGCGTTTTGGATCTCCTAACCAAGGTGTATAACAATGTGGTTATTGTGTATAGGAGATCCTAGTCTATAGGACACGAGATCTGAGCAATAGGAAAGAATAACCAATGTGGGAATTGCACTATTGCTCTAAACAGATTGCAAGTGTAGTGTAAGCTCAAGGATTGCACAATTGAGTGTATGAGTGTGTTTTAGTGTCCTAAGGCTTGTCCTATTTTATAGGAATAGCCTATGAATGCTTAAGGACGTTCTAGACAACTTCTAGGGGGTTCCTAGTGCTTAACTAGCCGTTAGGAATAAGTTAGGCGCATTAGCAACGGCTAGTTAATTAATTCTGCAGTTGCTGTCAGAGACCATCTCGGTCGAGGACTCGTCGACCGAGATGCCCAGTCGGTCGAGGATTCGTCGACCGACAGGCTCTCTGGATTAACGTTTATTTGCAACTGTCAACTGCTGTGTCTAACGGCTACTTTTGGTCAATCTCGGTCGAGAAGTTTGTCGACCGAGAGTGTCTCGGTCGAGAAGTGTGGTCGACCGAGATTGACTCTGTTTCAATCTTTTAATTAAACCACTAAGTGTGTTTATGAGTGTGCATAATGTGATCCTTTTGGAAGGGATGACTTGTCTAACTATGGTGTGTAGCTAGGGAAGATCCAATGCTTGATTTACATGCGATTCTAAGTACTTGTACATTATATTTCTGTACAAGTTTTTACAATAGTGATTTCACTGCATGAAAATAAATATGTAAGCTTATGATCTCCCTAGTTGCTTTGTCATCCACCATAATCCTGCACACTCAAGTAGCTCGTCAGATAAACAAGAATGAAATGTTTGTCATCATCGAAAGAAAGGGGATTTATTATAATGTCCAATTTATCCAACATGGATGAGATTGAATCATCTGAGGAAATTAACGATAATAGCAATGTTGATCGTTAGGTTAACTAAGTTGCATTAAGTACCCATATTCAATTAGTGCTTTGACCAGTTGTGACAATCTAATCAACATGATTTCTTGCTTCGAGGGTGTAGAGGACCTCGTTCTTGAAGTTTTGCAAAAGAAATCGTTCGATTTGGACCCTCGAGGCGAAAGTTATAGACTTTTTGTTCTCCTTGGACCTATAGTGCAATTTTTCCAATTTTTCTTTTAGAATTTTATTTTCCTTTGCCTTTTCTCACTTATCCCTTCCGCCTTTATCTTCCTCACACGGCCGATACAACACGGACCGCTAGAGCGGCGCCCGATTGAACCAGCAGGCGGTGACCAAGAGCGATCTTGGGCGTGATTTCTCTGGCTTAGTAGCTCTGATCCGCAGACGCCCTCTTCTTCTTCTCCTTCCTCTGCCTTTCTTCTTCCCCCAGACTGCCCTAGCGGTACTTCTTCCAACTTGGGTGGCGCCTCCAACCTGCAACCAGTAGCAGCGTCGGCCGTGTTCAAGCAGCAACGACAGGTTCAGGGTCGAGTTGGGCGATGTTGCTTCGCTTTTGGATGGGTGACGCCACCTTGTACCTCTCCTCTTCTTCTTCACCTTGTCCGTTCTTCACTAGTTAGGACGGCGCCCCAGCTAGCACTTGCAGCTGCGCCCGATGGCAGCAGCAAGGGGAGTTTGGGCGGGGCGATTTGGGGTCCTAGAGTTTGTTTGAGCAGGAAGTCCACCTCCCCTTCCTTCTTTTTCTTTCCTACCTTCCCCAAACGCTGCACATCTGTGCCCAAGCAGCATGAACGACACCCCATTTAGCTGCAGCAGCAGCTGCGTGAAGCCGTGGCCAGAGGGCATCCTGGCACAGCAAAAACACCACCAAACGGCGGCATCGACTTCGGCCGTGTGCCCAGAGCAGAGATTTGCAATCAATTGCTTCGATTCTGCATCCTAGCTCAGCTCCCTCTTTAATCTGTGCAAGCGTAGAACTGTTTGGCAGGTTCAAATTTGGGTCTGTTCCAAGGTAAAAGACGACCCAAAATTTGCCCCGAAACAAGCTCTGGAGGCATCTTCAGTCGGATCCGGACATCCCAAACCGTTGTGAGTAGGAGTTCATTTAGTTATCATCATTTAACTCCTTAGTTGGAATTTTTCGGTAAACTGTGCATTTTTCGCTGATACTTGGCTTTTGGACAATATTTGGCATTACTCGAATTTTATTTCATAAACTGCTTCCTTATGCCGTTATATGATTTAGTTTAGCATATGATCAATGTGGATTGAATTAATGAATTTATATGGTTCATTGGAACTTGAAATACGTAATATGATTGATAAAAATGATAGAATTTCCTGTATTACAACTGCAATGTATACGTTGAGCATAAAATGGATGTTTAGCATTAAAACTGGATATGTTGATACTGAGTCATGTTTAAAGATGACAATTGATGTATATGTGTTTTCAAGTGATGCTCAGAATGTGAAATAAGTATGAAATGTGATATTCCTGTTTAAGTGTTTATATGTTAATTAGTTAATAGACTTAGGTGCCCCAACACCGTAGAACCCCATTGCGCGGTCTGTACCTTTGGGGTAAAACGGTCAGCCCTGGGGATACGCCCAGGCATCGGAGACTCGTGTCCAACAAATACCGAATTTCTCAGTGACACGAAGTCTGAGAGGTAGGATCCCGGTCAGCCCTGGGGATACGCCCAGGCATCGGAGATCCGAGAGAATGTCCCGGTCAGCCCTGGGGATACGCCCAGGCATCGGAGACAATGTCCCGGTCAGCCCTGGGGATACGCCCAGGCATCGGAGACTTAGAGACCCTCCGACTGTGCACTACAGGTTGTGGGAGGAGTCCAGAGCACTCAGAGTTAGTGCAGTGAGGCCTTGTGAGCCTGAGAGTCCTGTGCAGACCAGGACAAGAAGTCAGACTTAGCATTTCCCGGGTGTCTCGCTAAGTCTTGTACGGTGGGATCGTAGTTCGCTACAGATCTTCATATGCAGAGTGCACTGCATATGTTTGGGGCATAAATAAAATGTAATCATATAGGATCACAGTAAATTTAATATGTTAAGAGTTTAGAACTTCTGTGCTAGTTTTCAATAATTGCTTTATTATTCAAGATATGCAGTTTCTGATATTTTATGCTTTACAGTTATGCGATATTTGTTGTTGTATAGAAATGTGATTATTATCTGTAAAATCTGCTATGTCATTAGAAATGCTCTGTATAGTATTGTTCTTATGCTTTATTTCAATTTAATAAACTTGACGAGTTGTTTAATGATAGTTAAATGAAAAACTATTCACTGAGCGAGTAGGCTCACTCCTCTACTCAAACATTTTCAGGTCAGCGACAGTTCTAGGAATCTGAAGGATCTTACCACCCTAGTCAGTAGAAGGTATATGTAGTTAGTTAGATAGTGGTCTCTTAGTCCTTTCCCCTCGGTCCTTGGGACATGGCGTGGGTGAGAGAGAGAGTGTGTATGTGGAATGTGTATAAAGATGTAAATTAACTGTTATGTTTACTTTCTGTTAAACAATGTTACATGTTGTAAACTCTGTTTATGTTCTCTAGCCAGTTTAATTGAAATGCTTCCGCAATAGTTTATTATGTTTTAGTTTACAGCAATAATCCGGATATCATTACGAGGTTTTTTTAAAAAAAAATTTCTCAGTGATTTGTTATGTGATAATCCCTCTGTCGCGCCCTAATCTCGTGATTTGTGGTTAGTGTGAGATCGGGGTGTGACATCTTGGTATCAGAGCATAGGTTGAGTATATGAATACTCTAAGTCAAGGTCAGGGGACGATAAGAGACCAATAGGATTAGGACTTAAGTGTCTTCCTTATAACTGCAATTTTCTAACAGGAAGTGTTCTGTTATACTATTGCAGATGACAGGAAGAGGATGTGGTCACGAGAACCAAATAAAGAGTTTATGTTGAATCGTCAGGGATCATTAGGGTCGAAAGATAGAGTTATAAGTGAGAAAAATAAGAAGTGATATGTCTTTAGCTCTGGGAGGTCTGAGTGTTTAGATACCCTGGCCAGGTGTCTGAATACTTAGATTGACCAGTATCAAGCTACTCTGTCTATTCTTCTCTGGATGCCCTGGCCAGGTATGCAGAGGAAGGATAGGCTAGAGAAAAACCCTAGAAATCTTAGGGTTAAGAGATCAGAAATTAATGTAGGAATAAGAGATTACATATAAGATGTGATTCAACTCTTGTCTATTATTGTTTATTTGATTTAAAGATCACTAGAAATGCTTTTATATGCATGAAATGAAATTTTCAGTTTGTAAAGTAAACATGATTCTTTTATATTGTTGTGTCATGAAGTGAATTGTTAAGTGTTTGTTTTCTTAGTACTAAAGTAGACCCAAATTTATGTTTAAATGAGTTTTCTCTGAGTGGATATTCATTCCACATGTTTAAGATTAATAGGGGTAGATTAATCCCGAGTAGCTCTTGGCTTCAGGACTACAGGTTCGGCCTGGTCCGGCTGGCAGGATGCGTTACTGGGATCTAATGACTCCTATTAACAATAAAATAAGAGTAGACTCTGGATGAATTAGACCCGTAACATAGTGAGAATGTATATACACTAGGATGTTTTAACTATGATAAGAAGTCTAAACGTTCTTTTGTCTTGAGAATTAGGGTTTGAGAAGCATAGACCCTAATCGGCCAAAAATAGGGTTTTGATGATACATAAACACAAAATTTGATAAGTAAAGTGTCTCAGTAAATGATTTTTGGTATTTTATGTGTAACTCTGATTTAGCCCAAATTTGGATATGATTTGGATATATAAAATGTAAACAACATTGAAAAATATCAGAATTTTTGAAGAATGTTCTGACTTGTTTATCGGCCGAGTTTCAAACTCGACCGATCACATTTTCTGAATGATATAGCAGTGCGGTAATTGAATTATATCTTTTTATTGATATATCCAATTGATCTCAAATTTTAACTGTGCTTGAAAAACAATTTTAGACACTCTGTTAAATTGGCGTAATTTTTGGATGACTTTTGATCTCTACAGTGAGGGTGTCGGCCGAGTTTACAACTCGACCGAATCTGCTGCAGACTGTAATATAGCAGTGCACTGTTTTATTTTTAATTATTTATTGGTAATTAGAAATGATCTCAAATTTTTACTGGAGGTCTGAAACTTCATTAGGTATAACATATAAAATTTCCAGAATTGTTGGAGCTTCTGTTAGCTATTTAATAAACGAATTACAGAAACTATTGTGAAAACTGAATTTTCAGCCAATATAATTAAAGTTGAGTGTTGGATTAATATGCTATTGACTCAAGCAACTCAAATTGATTTATATAATCGACCACACCCGCACACAATAATGCTATGTTACTGATAAGGACCAAACCCTAGAATGATTTGAGTTGTAGTAGTTCAAGGGATATTACTAGTGATTTAACCTTGAATACTAGTATCTTTGTAAAATAAGACCTTGAGATTTGTTCTATGTAAAGTAATCTGGCAGTGATAGTGATCTAGGGTTTATAGGTAGCTAATCTGAACGGTACATGAACAACATGAAATGACTTAGAGAAAAGAGTAAAACATAAAATTGAAATGTAACAATAAGAAAGTAGCATAGAATGTGGAGTATTATCCGATATATGATCTAAAGATAGCTGATGTAGTTCATGTTTTTAAGACATGGCGTCACTATCTTTATGATGTGACAATAGATTATCACTCTGGTAAAGAGAATGTGGTGGCTGATGCTTTCAGCAGAAAGTCAAGTTCAACAACTAATGCATTCTCTATGGCAGGTTTCAATAGAGACCTGTTAGTAGAAATGTGGAAGATGAACTTAGGCTTAGGGGTGACAACACAGAGTGATTTAATTGTACAGATGTAAGTTAAGCCTACTTCTTATGATCAGATCAAGGAACTACAATAGGGTGATAGTGAGTTAAACCAGACCATGCATGACATGATAGAAAGAAAAGAGACCAGAGTTTAAGTTTTTAAGATGATAAGGTGTTGTATTAGCATGACATGTTGTGTGTACCTTGAGATAGTGAATTGAAAAAAAAAGATTCTTATGGAAGTGTATGTATTGATGTATGCTATGCTTTCAGGAAACACTAAGATGTATATGAATCTCAAGAAGTTGAAATGGATGGTCAGATATGCAGGAGGATGTAGCTGAGTACGTGGTTAGAAGTAGTGTGTGCCAGTAGGTTAAGGCTGAACCCTAGAAATCTACAACTACCTTGTAATCTTTTTTTCTATGCCTGAATGTGAATGGGAACATATCACAATGGATTTTGTAATAGGGTTGCCCAAGACACCTAGAGGTTATGATTTGATATGAATGATTGTGAATAGACTAATTTAGTCTGCTTACTTTCTTCATATTAAGTCAACCTTTGATGTCTCGAAACTTGACTATGATATACATGGATGAAATAGTTAGGTTGCCTGGTAATCCAGTTTCAATCATATCATATTGAGATCCTAAGTTCACAGCTAGGTTTTGGAAACAGTTGCATCGTGCTTCGGGTACAAAGATAAGATTCAGTACAACCTTTTTACCCGCATACGGATGGTCAGTCTGAGAGAACCATTCAGACTCTTGAGGACATGCTGAGAGCATGTGTTTTGCTTTTCAATGAAAGTAGGGATGAACATTTAAGTCTTATAGAGTTTGCTTAGTGTGGATGTTGAGTTTAGAAATACACAACTGATAATGGTTCGGTTTGAATATAAACCCAGGCAATACAAATTTGGTAAACCATTAGGTGCATGATTTCAAGATAGCAAGATAGCATTAAAATATACAAATAAACCTAGTTGCATGCTTCCTGTTATGTTAATGGGTATGACTTAACATTTTCATGAATTGGCACGTTTCTCTGAGATATTATTAGAAATTCTCAAGTACTATTAAATATTTGTGTATGATACGTAATTAACTCTTAATTGAGTTACGTGATGCATAAACCAGGATTTGGGTTAATATGCATGTTCTTCGAGAAATTTCAGATAATTGAAAAATATTACAGATGATTTCTTATAGGTGAAGTAAATTACTCTTATTGATGTAATAAGATGTTCAATTACATGAATTCAGTATGTATGTGCCAAAATTGATTTGAGTTTGGAATATTTATGAATTTTAAATTTTCCTGCATGTATGATATAAAGATTACTCAGTAATTACAATGATTTTGAATATACTGCTCTGCCAGTTTTAGAATGATACCGTATCGTGATTTGAATTGCAATCAAACAGATGAGATAACGGAAACCCTAAGAATAGGGTGTTGCCATGTGACTAGTGAATGAGATAACCCTAAGAGTAGGGTGTTGGCATGTGATGAATGAATAAGGCAAATGAAACCCTAAGGATAGGGTGTACGATGAATCAAGTATTTTGATATCAATTTTCATTATGAGATGTGATGATGTTTAACAGTTAAATTGCATGATTTTATTTTAGTACCAAATTGACATGCATTCTGTTTATTTAAGAATTTTAGCTTGTATGCATGTATAGTATGATAATTTCTCAGTAATTACCATAAATTGAGATATTGTTATAACAGTTCTACAAAGACAATGTTTTGTGGGTTGATCTGGAATCAGATCAGATGTGTCCTATGTTGAGGGACCAATACAGACAGTTGATCAGAGGATCAAGAAACTCAAGAATTGTGAGATACCCTTAGAGAAGGTTTTGTGGAAAAACCACAACCTAGAAGGAGCCACATGGGAAGTTTTGGGGTTAGATGTGCGTAACAAGTTTCCTTTTCTCTTTTAGGAATTTCGGGACGAAATTCTTATAAGGGAGGGAGATTGTTACGACCCATATCAGGGTTAGTCAACAAATACCTCGAATTAGTGTGAAACACCTTGATTAGTGCTAAGTACCTTATTAAACATCATGGTTAATCAAGATAAGCTAAGATGTGAATCAATGGATGAGATTGAATCATCTGAGGAAATTAACGATAATAGCAATGATGATCGTTAGGTTAACTAAGTTGCATTAAGTACCCATATTCAATTAGTGCTTTGACCAGTTGTGACAATCTAATCAACATGATTTCTTGCTTCGAGGGTGTAGAGGACCTCGTGCTTGAAGTTTTGCAAAAGAAATCGTTCGATTTGGACCCTCGAGGAGAAAGTTATAGACTTTTTGTTCTCCTTGGACCTATAGTGCAATTTTTCCAGTTTTTCTTTTAGACTTTTATTTTCCTTTGCCTTTTCTCGCTTATCCCTTCCGCCTTTATCTTCCTCACACGGCCGATACAACAGGGACCGCTAGAGCGGCGCCCGATTGAACCAGCAGGCGGTGACCAAGAGCGATCTTGGGCGCGATTTCTCTGGCTTAGTAGCTCCGATCCGCAGACGCCCTCTTGTTCTTCTCCTTCCTCTGCCTTTCTTCTTCCCCCAGCCCGCCCTAGCGGTACTTCTTCCAGCTTGGGTGGCGCCTCCAACCTGCAACCAGTAGCAGCGTCGGCCGTGTTCAAGCAGCAACGACAGGTTCAAGGTCGAGTTGGGCGACGTTGCTTCGCTTTTGGATGGGCGACGCCACCTTGTACCTCTCCTCTTCTTCTTCACCTTGTCCGTTCTTCACTAGTTAGGGCGGCGCCCCAGCTAGCACTTGCAGCTGCGCCCGATGGCAGCAGCAAGGGGAGTTTAAGCGGGGTGATTTGGGGTCCTAGAGTTCGTTTGAGCAGGTCGTCCACCTCCCCTTCCTTCTTTTTCTTTCCTACCTTCCCCAAACGATGCCCACCTGTGCCCAAGCAGCATGAACGACACCCCATTTAGCTGTAGCAGCAGCTGCGTGAAGCCATGGCCAGAGGGCATCCTGGCACAGCAAAAACACCACCAAACGGCGGCATCGACTACGGCCGTGTGCCCAGAGCAGAGATTTGCAATCAATTGCTTTGATTCTGCATACTAGCTCAGCTCCCTCTTTAATCTGTGCAAGCGTAGAACTGTTTGGCAGGTTCAAATTTGGGTCTGTTCCAAGGTAAAAGATGACCCAAAATTTGCCCCGAAACAAGCTCTGGAGGCATCTTCAGTCGGATCCGGACATCCCAAACCGTTGTGAGTAGGAGTTCATTTAGTTATCATCATTTAACTCCTTAGTTGGAATTTTTCGGTAAACTGTGCATTTTTCGCTGATACTTGGCTTTTGGACAATATTTGGCATTACTCGAATTTTATTTCATAAACTGCTTCCTTATGCCGTTATATGATTTAGTTTAGCATATGATCAATGTGGATTGAATTAATGAATTTATATGGTTCATTGGAACTTGAAATACGTAATATGATTGATAAAAATGATAGAATTTCCTGTATTACAACTGCAATGTATACGTTGAGCATAAAATGGATGTTTAGCATTGAAACTGGATATGTTGATACTGAGTCATGTTTAAAGATGACAATTGATGTATATGTGTTTTCAAGTGATGCTCAGAATGTGAATAAAGTATGAAATGTGATATTCCTGTTTAAGTGTTTATATGTTAATCAGTTAATAGACTTAGGTGCCCCAACACCGTAGAACCCCATTGCGCAGTCTGTACCTTTGGGGTAAAACGGTCAGCCCTGGGGATACGCCCAGGCATCGGAGACTCGTGTCCAAAAAATACCGAATGTCTCGGTGACACGAAGTCTGAGAGGTAGGATCCCGGTCAGCCCTGGGGATACGCCCAGGCATCGGAGATCCGAGAGAATGTCCCGGTCAGCCCTGGGGATACGCCCATGCATCGGAGACAATGTCCCGGTCAGCCCTGGGGATACGCCCAGGCATCAGAGACTTAGAGACCCTCCGACTGTGCACTACAGGTTGTGGGAGGAATCCAGAGCACTCAGAGTTAGTGCAGTGAGGCCTTGTGAGCCTGAGAGTCCTGTGCAGACCAGGACAAGAAGTCAGACTTAGCATTTCCCGGGTGTGTCGCTAAGTCTTGTACTGTGGGATCGTAGTTCGCTACAGATCTTCATATGCAGAGTGCACTGCATATGTTTGGGGCATAACTAAAATGTAATCATATAGGATCACATTAAATTTAATATGTTAAGAGTTTAGAACTTCTGTGCTAGTTTTCAATAATTGCTTTATTATTCAAGATATGCAGTTTCTGATATTTTATGCTTTACAATTATGCGATATTTTTTGTTGTATAGAAATGTGATTATTATCTGTAAAATTTGCTATGTCATTAGAAATGCTCTGTATAGTATTGTTCTTATGCTTTATTTCAATTTAATAAACTTGACGAGTTGTTTAATGATAGTTAAATGAAAAACTATTCACTGAGCGAGTAGGCTCACTCCTCTACTCAAATATTTTCAGGTCAGCGACAGTTCCAGAAATCTGAAGGATCTTACCACCCTAGTCAGTAGAAGGTATATGTAGTTAGTTAGATAGTGGTCTCTTAGTCCTTTCCCCTCGGTCCTTGGGACATGGCGTGGGTGAGAGAGAGTGTGTATGTGGAATGTGTATAAAGATGTAAATTAACTGTTATGTTTACTTTCTGTTAAACAATGTTACATGTTGTAAACTCTGTTTATGTTCTCTAGCCAGTTTAATTGAAATGCTTCCGCAATAGTTTATTATGTTTTAGTTTACAGCAATAATCCGGATATCATTACGAGGTTTAAAAAAAAAGTTCTCAGTGATTTGTTATGTGATAATCCCTCTGTCGCGCCCTAATCTCGTGATTTGTGGTTAGTGTGAGATCGGGGTGTGACATTGGCACCCTTATCCATGGATCCATGGAAAGCAACTTGACACCCCATGATTTAATTCTTCCTTATCCATTAATACTTACATGTCCATGGGCATCCTTAGACATGGACACATGGAAAGTAGGTTGGACACCTCATGTCTTGCTTCTACCTTAACCATAAAACTTTATATACTCCTTCCTTACCTCCCAACCAAAATATTCGATCCTTATCACCTTCCTCCTATTAGAACTTCGTCCTCTCTCTATTTGTCCATGTAGGATCCATCCTAAGGTCGAAGAAGATACCATCTTGGTGAAGAAGGTCCTCTAGGGTTTCATCTAAGCTCATCTAGGGTTCTTAAAGTCACCTTTTAGTATTTCCAACCAAAGAAAGTAGGTTTCTTCCCCTTCTCCCCTATTTTCCCTATTGTTCTTCTTCCTTCCAACCTCTAGGATTGTATCCTTCGAGAAGAAGATGATTCTTGGTTGAGTTTATTGGAGCTTGTGCTTGGAGCTACCAACCCATATTGCTCAAGTTTCTTGCTGATTGGGATCTAATATTCTTCCTAGAGGCAAGTTATATAACTTCCTCCACATTTATTTCTTATTATTAGCTTGTTAGTCCATATTCTTATGCTTAAATGATGATTTCCACCTGTAGATGATGTTCTTATTTAGGGTTTCCTTTCTTTGTTGTTCTATACTTTGTTACTATCTCTAATTGAACCTAAAATGATTGGTGAATCCCTCCAAGAGTAATGGAAGGCCTAAGACAGGTTGTCAACCAGCCCCTCTCCCTCTCTCTCTTCCTCGCTTGCAACTAAATTGTTGATATGTCATTTTCTAGTTGGTCAGGATTGGAAAATTCATATCTTTTAAGATGCTCATCCAAAATTAATAAAAAAATATGTTTTTGAATAATAAAAATAATCTCTATATAATAAAAATCCTTTTGAGGTCTGATTTCAAGTTTTTTTAAAAGGTGATATTTGGAATATGATTTTAACACATAAAAAATCCATAAAAAGTACAACTCAATCACCATAACTCCAAAATTGACATAAATATATGTTTTCTTGATCAAGAGAAGCTAATTAGTCCAATGGTGAAATTTTTAGAGTCTAAATTAGAGTTCTATGAAAAAGGTCCAATCTTAGGGTTTCCATGCAATTTTGTGCAATATGTACACTAATGAATATTGTTAATCAATTGAAATAGGCCAAAGCTGAACTTGGAACATCTAGAAGTTTTGAACTTGGTATTTGAACGTAGTAAAGAGTGTATGTGCATTCCTTACACTCTAAGCTGGGATAATTGCAACCTAACTCTATATTTTCCTAATGAGGCTTTAATGAACCCTATTTCCTCTATTTATGATTCTTTTGCTATATTTACCTCAAAAACAGTAATGATATTATTTTGCTTGGGTCTTGTACCCCACTGCCATGTTTCAAATATATGATTCTTCTACTTTCAATGGTTTCTCTTAGCATGTTGATTTTATTAGACTATTTAGTTAATGTAGTGGTACTTATGTACAACCACCCGTAGGGCATGTGTTATTTTGCCCTGGGGAATGTGTTATTCTCCCCAATTTATATTTTTTGTATGTGTTTGGGAATGTGTTATTTCTCCCCTCACCTATAGGTTGGGGTCTGGTAGGTTCCTCAAGCCTACTTACTTAATATAGTCAATATTAATCATGCAAGCAAATCTTTTACTATTCTCTTGTTATGGAAAGCATCTATTTTGATTATACCTCATATTCTTGATCTCTTCATCTTATGATGAAATCTTAGACTTTATTTTCATGTTATATTCTTATCTTTTGTACTTGAACATTATTGACACATACCTTGTTTTATTTCCCTCTTGCTGGGTGATTTCCCAACCACCCAGATTTTGGACAAGGTGTTGAACAAGACCAAGGAGGACATAGCTTCAACATGGACCTAGCCTTGGAGATGTTGCTTGGAGATAGACCTAAAGTAGTTTATACTTGCCTTTATTTAGATCCTTATGTTGTATCTTTCATGTAAACCCATAATGGCAGATTATAATGTACATTTGCAATCTTGTTGTAAAATTCAATATAGTCAATACTTTTATTCCGTTGCTACACTTTGGTTGTTTTGAATACCATTATTTGAGATTTGGAAAATTTTATACCTACTCTAGCATACCTTTGAGTGCATTTGGAATGGATGTTTTATTCTTCAAAATTTCAGTAAGGGGGTCATCTCACCTCTTTACAAGGTTCAATCATATGAAACCTTGAGAACCTTGAAAAATCACACTGGGATGTCTTGGATCATGGATTGAGGTACTTGGTGGTGTCATCTCGAATGATGGTGGGACACATGATATTATCCTTTTGAATACTTATGTGAAACTTGGTGTTATGTCCTCAAATAGGGGTGGAACAACATGTTTTATCTACTCCAACAAAGGTGGGATAGCATGAACTATGGTGCACTTCATACTGACATACAATGGTGAAACAACAAGGATTTTGGTGATCTTGTCACCCTTACAAGAACTTTTGGGAAGTGGTTTCCATCATGAGATTTTGCCATTTTCTTCTCTATCTTCATGCATTCCTCAAAAACCTTGTTACCCCATCTGAAAAACACCATTTTCAATTGCTCATGGGGTGGAGGGGAAGCTCATGATGACGGTGGTGGTGGTCTTTGGTTTGGTGGATTGGAATTTTGAAGGATGTAGTGTGGTTGTTGTGGATATTGTTGTGGAGATGGTTGGTATTGAGGTGGTGTTTGTTGGATTTTGAGGTCATGGTTGGTAGATGTATTGAAGGTTGAACGAGGGTTGTGGTGGGAGAGGAGCATATGGGTTAGGAGGTCCTTGATTTTGTTTCAAGGTTGTTACTTGCCCTTGAGGTGGAACATTGGCACCTTTAGGAGGATGGAGCCCCTATCATTGTTTGGGTTGGCCATGGTTTAGGAAGGGAGTCTTCCCTCCTCATATAGGGCAACTGAAAGGGAAATTTGATTCAACTTTTGTCAAAGTGGCTAATTGTATGTCAATGAGAGGACACATCCTTCTTCACTTCATCTAGATTCCTTAATCTTCCAAGAAATGCTTCTTCAAATATTGAATTGTTCCTTGGTACTTGGTGTTTCCTAGGTTGTTCATGTCCTTATTCTCCTTGCTTTTAAGAGAAGTTAGGATGATTTATCCATTCTAGAGTGTAAGCATTTGACTTGGGGTTTCCAGAAGATTGTAGAGATTGAACCTCCTCACAGAGAGCCTCCACAAAGTTTGACTGACTAGAAGAGCCCCCCACCTGTGTATTCATTAGATTCATCATGTCTTCTAAAATATTCATGATTTGCAAATTGGAGTCTTCTTTTTGGTGAGGGGGTGAATCTGACTGGTTTCTATCACAATGCACATCCATGCTAGAAGCACGGTGGTGGGAGTTTTCATATAAATGATCAAAGAGAGCCCATGACTCTTTCGGGGGCTTGACCATTAATGCTCCACCACAAGATGAATCAACTACTATTTGACCCATTTTAGAAGGATTGTTGTAGAAATATTGGACCAACTACCATATGGGCACCTCATGATGTGAGAAATGCTGCAGCAACGTTTGGAATCTCTCAAAAGTATTGTGAAATTGCTCTTTCTCCTTTAGCCTTAATTAAGTGATGTGTCTCCGCATTTGAATTAGCTTTTCTATGGGGTAATGCTTCCTCAAAAAGGCATTCTTCACATATTTCCAAGTAGCAAGTGTCGGCCAGGACAAATACCATTCGTTTGCCTTGTCCTTGGGGAAAAATAGAAGCAAAGTATGTTGAAACCAGTCGTCTGTGGTGATGGGAGTGCAGAAAGTGGAGCATGTCTCCAAAAAAGCATCAATGTGGTGGTAGGGATTCTCATTCTCAAACCCGTAGAATGTTGGCATCACCCCAAGAAGAATGGGAGTAATGGATAATTGTTCCCTAGCATTTGATCTACCCTTGTAGAAATTGGTAGTGTAGTTTTTGAGCATGAAGTAGTCATGCAACACTTGGGAGATGGAGGACCTGGAGGGATACATGCCTCCTCAAGGTTTTGAACATCCATGTCTCCCATCTCGGCCTCTTGATGTTGCTTGCACTGGTGTTGACATTTCCTTCTTCCTATCTTAGGATCATCTAGGGACAAGTCAATAGACAACACAAGATGTCCAAACATGCACAACTATCACATGCACATGACACAACCAATCAAAAGATTCTAAGTTTAAAGATAAGTAAGAAAAAGTAAACAAATGATGAACAATAGCAATGATGAGGGTCATAGGAAAAGACCAAAGCTAAACTAACTATCTACTCGGAGCACCTTTCTTCCTAGAAATGACACCAATATTCTCGACACATTTTTCCTAAGGTACACTTAAATCAATTGAATCTTGAGTAGATGTTCCCTAAGTTCAGAACCACTAGGTCTTTTAATTTTAAAAGACCCTAAGGTTTGGACACACTCACATTGACTAGCATACTTTACCTACAAGAGCATAGGGTCGTGTTATAGTATAGGAGAGCGACGAGTTAGTGATCAGTCTGCATGGAGAGAGGCACACTAGAGGTTAGTTAGATTATATAGGTTACTAAAGTGGAGTCTAGGGTCCAATGGTTTGATGGTTGGTTTTGGTTTATTTACACTAATGGTTGAGCAAGCAAACAATTAAAGGAAAAGCAAGAAATCAAACCCTAAGTTAACCCTAGACAAGTTAATTCTAATTAGAAAGCAAGGTAACTAAGAAAAAGAGAAATTAAGACTAAGAAAATCGACACATGATCTACACTACACTAAATAGCAACTTAGACAACTAGAGCAATTAAGGACCTAGACTAGGACTAACTAGCTAAGATTAACACAAGCAAGCACTAAGAGGCACTAGCTACACTAGCAAGAACTAGCTATCAAGAGAAAAGAAACTAGATAAGAAGGAAATTTAATTAATTTCTAAGCAAGAATGAACTAGAAAGAGACCAAATGAGTGTATTTAGCAATCAATCGAGGTGTGAGTCGTTTGGGGATATGTAACTAGAATCCAAGTTGGGGGTTATAACATGCAAAGTCTATACATTTATTTTAATTACTAAACTGAAAAACAAGATAAAAGATATAGAATTATCCTTATACACTAGTTGGCCATGGGTGGCATAAGGTGTGTGAAGGGAAACTACACCCTTGCACACCCTGTTCAACCTTATGAGGTTCCATTGAACTCGGTCTTAGGTGAAATTCTAACAGGATCTAGAAAGTCTAGGTATCTAGATTAGATGTTCTTAGGGCAATTGGGATCCAAGGGTAGTAATGGAGAATGGGGGTGAGGGTGTTTCACCTCACATCACTTCACCATCTAGCCTTTGGGATATTCCTAGGAAATTGCACTAAGTACCTCTAGCACCTAGAGTGGCTCCTTCTCCCCAACAACAATGTCAAAAAGCTTTGTGCATTTTTGCCTAAGGTACACCTAAATCAATTGAATCTTGATTAGATGTGCATTGAGTTCAACACAACTAGGCCTTTTAATTTTTTAGACCCTAAGGTTTGGACACACTCACATGGCTAACACACTTTACCTACAAGCGCACAGAGTCATGTTATAGTATAGGAGAGCGACAAGTTAGGGGTCGATATGCAAGTTGAGAGGGACACTAGAGCTTAGTTAGGTTCCTAAAGAAGAGTCTAGGGTTCAAGGGTTTGATGGTTGTTTTTGGTTTGTTTACACTAATGGTTGAGCAAGCAAATAATCAAAGGAAAAGCAAGACATCAAAACCTAAGTTAACCCTAGACAAATTAAGTATGATTATAAAGAAAGGAAAATAACTAAGAAATAGAGATATTAAGACTAAGAAAAGAAAATCAAGAACTACACTTCACTACCTATCAATTTATGCAACTAGAGAAATTAAGGACTTAGACTAGCACTAACTAGCTAAGATTAACACAAGAAAGCATTAAGAGGCACTAGACACACTAGAAAGATCTTGCTATCAAGAGTAAAGCAACTATCTAAGAAGGCAATTAAAGAAATTAACTAAGCAAGTATTTTCTAGAAAGTGATCAAATGAGGGTTCTTAGAAATTAATAGAGGTGTGGGTCGTTTGGGGTAATGTAAATAGAATCCATCTTGGGAGGTTATAACATGCAAAGTCTATCCATTCACTCTAAATTTATTAAACCAAACAACAAGGTAAAACTATAGCATTTCCCTAAGATACTAGTTGGCCATGGGTGGCATAAGGTGTGTGAAAGGGAATTGTACCCTTGCACACTCTATCCAACCTTACGAGGCTCAATTAGACTAAGGCTTAGTTGAAATTCTAATAGGATCTAGCAAGTCTAGGTTTCTAGAGTAGGTGTTCTTGGGGAAATTGGGAGTCAAGGGTAGGAATGGAGAATGGAGGTGAGGGTGTTTCACCTCACATCACTCCACCATTAAGCCTTTAGGAAACTCCTAGGCAATTTTACTAAGTAATCATAGAATAGATACTTAGCTCTTCCACATAGAAGAGAGGGGATATGTATGTGGGAAGATAGGGTGCTATATAGGAATCCACTAGTTGGACCTAGGATCAATCCCTAAGATAACCACATACAAGCCATTCTCTCCTACATTCTAAGTGGTTTTGAGAACAAATCAACAATCAATCATGTTTTTAAGTAAAAATGACAATAAGAAATATGGGAAATAAGATCAAAGTAGAAGACAATCGTCATAACATGAAATTATAGTGTTTACAAGTTTTTCCCCCATCATGGCATCAAAGTCACATATTAGCCCCAAACATCCCACCTAAAGATCTTAGCTACGCATAACAAAATAGAAGAAGAAGAAGAAGAAGAAGAAAGACTGAGTAGTAAAAGAATAAGTAGCCATGGAATTCGTGGAAGATCTCTTCTCCTTCACATCCATTAATAGTAGTAGATCCTTCTCCCCGACAATGATGTCATAAATCTTGGTGTGTCTTGCCTAAAGAACACCTAAATCAATTGAATCTTGATTATATGTTCCCTAAGTTCAACACAAATAGGTCTTTTGAATTTCTACGACACTTTGGTTTGGACACACAAGCATTGTCTAACACACTTTACTTGCAAGTGCATGGGGTCATGTTATAGTATACGAGATCGCAAGTTAGGGTTCGACCCACAGGGAGAGAGGGGGTACTAGAGCTTAGTTTTTTTAGATATTAGTTAGATTAGCTAGATTCCTAAAGCGGAGTCTATGGTTCAAGGGTTTGATGGTTGGTTTTGGTTTGTTTACACAAATGGTTGAGCATGAAAACAATCAAAGGAAAAGTAAGAGATCTAAATCTAAGTGAACCCTAGAGAAGTTAATCATGATTATCAATAAAGGTAACTAAAAAAGGAAACGAGAAATTATGACTAAGAAAAGAAAAGTAAGAACTACACTACAATTACTAGCAATTTAGGCAATTGCGGTAATTAAGGACCTACACTAGAACTAACTAGCTAAGATTAACAAAGAACGAACTAAGAGGCACTAGCCACACTAGAAAGAACTAGCTATCAAGAGAAAAGCAACTAGGTAAGAAGGCAACTAAAGAAATTAACTAAGGAAGTATGAACTAGCAATAGATCAAATGAGAGTTTTTAACAATTAATGAAGGTGTGGTACATTTGTGAGAATGCAATTAGAATCCAAGTTGGGGGTTACAAAATGCAAAGTCTATCCATTCATTCAATATTTTTATAGCAAATAACAAGATAAAAGCTATAGAATCATCCTAGGATACTAGTTGTCCATGGGTGGCATAAGTTGTGTGAAGGAGAACTACACCCTTGTACACCCTATCCAACCTTACGAGGCTCAATTAGTCTAGGTCTTAGGTGAAATTCTAATTGGATCTAGCAAGCCTAGGTTTCTAGAGTAGGTTTTCTTAAGACAATTGGGAGACAAGGGTAGGAATGGAGAGTGGAGGTGAGGGTCATTCTCTTCGATATGGTCATTCAGATCTTTTGCAACACAGATGTTCTGGGAGCTCCTTGGCATGATCATACTGTCTAGCACGATCATGGTGCTGAAGTTGTTGTAGCTGCTCCTCAACTGGGATTCTACTTTGATTTTTTCATTTACAACACGGATGTCCTATGTCACTCGGCTGTGTTGGGGGCTTTACTTGCACTTTGAGCTTCAAACATTATGATCCATGAACATATTTGATTTATCTCAACCCTTAGCTACTAGGGTTAGGTTGGGGGAGCTTCTAGACCTTCTTTAAACTCCTCCTTTGGTGGAGGACCCTAGAACATCTTCCTTCTCTCCCATCCATCCAAGGCATGGTTCAAGTACCTAACAACATGCAAAAGAGTGTCCATAAGTGCATTCTATATAAAACATTTATTAGGGAAAATGCTTGCAATCTAACATGTCTAGATGTGATTGAAGTGTAAGAAGACAAAAGATGAAGCCCTAAAATAGGACTTCATCAGACACCACCTGGGGTTGACCTTCAACTATTGGGGGAACTTGTGATACTGGAGGTGTAAAAGGGGGACCCATCCTCGACTTCCCGTACTTTGGGTGCTAGGGTGTTTCAAATCCATCTAGGTTATCAACCCTTGAATTATATTCAGAAATACTGATGTGCCAACACCAGGAGAAGGTATAAGGAATATATGATAGGTAAAAATCTAAGGGAGATAAAGATTGAAATAGTCATATTAATAGACTGTCTTGGCTCTGACACCATACTTTTAAGGAGTGGGAGCCGAGAGGAGAGGCACTCACTTACTTTGAGCGAGCAATAAAAAACCAACCAATGTCAAACATGATCATTTTTTTTTGCAAAGAATGATGAACAAAAATTCAAGAATGTAATGTATGATATACCAAAAATTTAGTAGTGGAAGATTAAAGTCTAACTATTACAATTATTATTTCTATTATAGTTCCAAACCGCATAGGGTGTATATAAAAACTAAAGAAAACTAAACTATAGCTAAGAGGATGTGGAGGGCAACCTAGCTACTTCAATCTATCGCCAGGAAAAGTTTACTCTTATGTAGGATGCAGCTCGGGGTCACCTATAGCAAGATCTTCTCCACCTAATGGATTGGGAACACCCCAAAAGAGAATACAATGGAATCTGCAAAAGATGGTATGTGCTTGTAATAGGGATTGGATAATGATATAGTAATAAAGTATATCAAAAGTAAAGTAACATGGGTCCTAATGAAGAGGGAGGAAGAACATACAAATGGATATCAAAAGAAATCTTTATATAGTAATACGAAGAGATTCTATGAAGATATAACAAGTATATGATCAAATTATTGCCTTAACAATTATATAGAACAATAATGGAAATTGATCCAAACAATTACATTGAATTCAATTGCTTGTAAATTATTTTATAGACTATAATCATTTAAAAGTTGGTCGGAACACTTCCACATCCCATTCCTATGAAGGAGGTGAAATCATCCAAAATCCTCTGTCTAATTATATATATATCAGGTGAGAGCACATGGGCCATATGTGAGAGCACAAGAAGCCCATATATGGGGACATACGTATCGTGGGATCCAACCCCATAATATACTGCTACAAATAGATAAGGATGGTAATAAATCAAACATGCATTAGTAGAGAGACAAGATAAATTTAATACAAGCAATTCATCAATTTAGGGTCTCCATTCTTAAATAGAACAATAAGATGAAAAATGCAATAACGAATAGAAATTGAATATGTATTAATAAGATGAAATAATAGAGATTCAATTTACATTCTCAACAGTTAATAAGACAAATTTTGGTGAATTGGGCCCATTCGGGTAAAAAATGTGTAACCAAGTGACATACTAATCACTATGGCACAATCAAGTCAAAGAGAGTGGAGAAATAAACAATTGTCCAATATGACTCATAAAGTAAAGAAATCATACAACCACTATAGAGAATTAACAACCATTTTTCAGTGTGATTAAGTAGGGAGAGAAATATACCTCAACTTGAGCATCACATGTAAGAATCCAAATCCTAGATCCGACCATGGTATTGGTTCACCTAATGTTACATTAAATGTAAATCATTAAAATATAATTTATATATCGTAGAAATATTGGCTTCTGATTACATTGAATTTAGGTACATAACTTGGACAAACGATAGACTTTATTTTTCTAATTCCAATGAGTATTTATTTGTATTTTTCCGACAACCAGGTAATTACTTATGATTTTAGCAAGTTAATTCAATTCAGTAGAATATCCAAACTAAAACCCATGATAAAGGACTATTGTACTTATAACGACCTCACTTTTCAGCAACCCTTAATTAAAGAAGGCCAAAATGACGAGAGCCATTACCTACAATAATTATCCAAGGATCCAAATTTTAATCAAATTATATAAAATAGCAGATAATTTCATTAATTTCAAAATATTATAAACAAGATGCTTACATAAACTTACTATCATCAGGATTGTACTTTTGAGAAGAAATAACTGGATAAATCATCTTTTTAAATCTTTAGTGCTTTCATGACATTTCATCTTTAGCTTCATGTCATTTATCATGCATGTCAGCTTATACTTAAAATCGTGTGAAATAAATACGTGACCAGTATGTTTCCATACTGGTACGTGGGGTGCATCCAAAATGTGTAAGTAATTAACAACATATATTCCAACAAATACTTACAAATATAAAATGTCATTTTCTTCACATAATCTTTCTTTTATGTGATATTCATAGTGGTATTATAATTGAAATGAACTAAATAAACAACCAACATGTTAATTGTTCAATCCTCGAGAAAAACCTCGTCAAGTGCCGACAAACTAAATCGGTTATTCTTAGGCGTAACCACATACCTCGATGGTGAGCCATGCAGATTATCATGCAAAATACACTTCAATTACATTTAAGCAATCCACTCAATAAGGATGAATCCAGGCAACCATATTATACCAACATTTAAGTAAATTCAAAAATGTCACTACCACATTAATCATATTAAACCATACTCGGGCCATGATCTAAGGTTTTAGGTTCTCTTGGTGTCAAGTTGTCATTAGAGTCATGTTTGATACTCCAATTCTCATTTTCATTGGTTCAATGACTAAGAATCCCTTAATTTATATTAAGTATTTCCATGATTATCAAATCTACCGTATCTTTTTATTATGATCACTTTGTTCATATTAGGCATATTAAGATTATTACAACGTCAAGGTTTAAGATCTTAATTACACATATGAAGGATCATCCACTCTAAAAGTCCTAGTTCCTCATCATGATTATTTTGATTTATTCATCTTATTCAAAAATAACAAAAGATAATATAAAACAACAACATTTTAATGTTTCCAACATATTAGTACCCAAAACTAGAGTTTTGATGTGCTAATTACCACTTTATTACATATTGGCACTACTTTTTATATAAGAGCATACTTAGGTCTCAAACATATTTTATTTGTGTTCCTCTCGTTCTCCTGATCATTTGATATATAAGTTCGTTATATCTGAACATCCCTAACATTCACTTTATAAATGACTTACACCTTAGTCGGGGGTGACGTGCCCATTCCTGATTGGCCCGTAAGCTTCCGTCCCATAGCCAGGCTGGGCGAGCAGGGCCCTCATGCCTTGAGCTCGACTGGTCCCTGAACTGTGGTTTGGTCTGGTTTGAGGGCGGTTTGGCGGATGAACCGGCCCAGTGGTTCCTCTTGTGTTCGCGTCAACGAACACGCTGGCTTCTTTGTGCCGACACGGACGCGACGCCCTTCCCGGCGCAGCGGCGCTGCAGCAATCTTTAGCGCCGAGCCTCCCAGCCTGGGGCGTCATCCTCAAGCCGTCTCTTTGCCGCCGCCCTACTGGTCCATTCACCTTATCCGACGCCTCACCCTCCTTCTTCCACCTGGCCGCATTGCCAACAGGGCTTCTCCCGTCGTGTACTTCCAGGTCGGCAGGACCATCTTCTATTCTTCTTCCTCTTAACCCTCATCCGCGGCCAGACCACGCCGTCCTCAACACTCTTAGTTCCCTGGCAAGTCTCCACTGATTCTCTGTCCGATCTTACTAGGCTACTTGTTTCCCTTCGTTACAACGGCTCCAACGAGTCATGATGCCGCGACTCCTCGCGGTGGTGGAGCCTTCTGTCCGAGGGTTCCCGTACGACGGATGAAAAGGGAGAATATACTGGATATCATGGCGTGGATGGGTGAGGTCGTAAAGCTTCCATATTAGAATTCCCCCGGAGCTCAGGGCTGTCCGCCGTGATCATAGTTTGCAGGGGTTTGAGCTTATCAGGGGAGGGGAAAACGTGCGGGTTGGGTAGGCCTGTTTCCAATTTTCCATACAGAATCGCACCAGAAAGGCAAGACAATTACTAGACATTCCTCCCTCTCCTTTTCTTATATTCTATTTCGAACAAAAAGATTACGTAGGGAGTCCTCACTTCCATATTAGAATTCGGACTCGGTAAATCTTTGATATCTAGGGAAATTGATTAACAACTTCATACATATGGGTTAATTTCCAATTTATATATAGTTGGAAAGTAACTAACTACATTATTACTTTCCCTCGTATGAAAAACTTCTTGGCTTTTATTCCATAATTCCAAAGGCTACGAAAAGAAATCACCACTTTCTTATTACGATTTGGTTTTGGCAAACTAAAAAGCCATTTAGGAAAAGAATATAGATACATGGTTTTATTGGATAACTTGCTTATGCATTCTAGCTTATTCTTTTATTTCTCTCCTTGGCTTATCCTTAAGCCAATTATCATCCTTCGGTGACAACTCATTAAAACCTTTCTCAATTATCTTAGTAATTTAGATTCATCAGATGTCTTTTATATGCAAAACTTGTTCATTTAGTCATCTCATTAAGACAATATCATTATCCCATGGTATATCATGTTTCTTTAAATCACGAATTATCTTCTTCTATTCCATTATTATTTTCGAGTATACCAATACTAATTCATGTTTCCAATACATGTGTTGCCAAACTGGCTAGTTTTTTATCCTTTGAATTAACTGAAATACCATATATTTTCCCTTTGGAAACTTGACAATTATATCATATTTCACTTATTTACTTTATTCATAAAATCTCTTATTTATTTAACTGGTGCCACAAGCACCCATGCCACAAAGGTGAACAAAATTATTATTCCACCAATAATACCATCGTGAAAAATTATTTATTAAAACATTCTTTATATTCAAATTTATCAAAAATGAGGATATAACAATATCCTTGAATCAAAGACTTCTACCAAGGCAGTGTGACAAGGTACCGACACCTTACAGACCTAAGGAAAATGACTAAGGATTGTGTGGTAACTCAAGTGTGTTTGGGACCAGTTTTCCATGGAAGTAAACCTGATATCGAGATGTTCATGATGTGGAGACATGTGATGCACGTTTCAACCTAGATTGGAAGGTGTACTGGCGATGTGGGATGCACCATCTCTACTCTTAGAATAGGAAGAACTCTGTGTTTGGACGGACGCCAAATGCTTATTTCCTCTCATTATGGGGGTGAGAGATAGGGAAGTACACATGCCATACACTAAGGATAAAGACGATGCGAGTTGAGACATTACTATGATGTTTTAGGATAACGATAGTAGTGTACCTTTTGGAAAGTATGTTGTATGAATGATTTTTGAATGCGAAGAGAACTAAGGTAATCATCTTTTAAGGACATTCTTATCATGAGGTGTATGGAATTTATGAGTTAGATAAGTTGAGTTTGATAACCAAGAGGATGAGGTCTGAGTTTTCTTAATAAAGATAGACCTAAAGTCCGAGATGAGGTATTAAGTGGAATACATGGAGGCGTATGTATTCACCCTTACCTAGAACATAAGGATGTAAGGTGGTAATGGATGCTCTAGTTGAGATGCAGCTATCTTGTTTAGCCCGTGCAGAGGCTAGAAGAGGTTGTTAGGTGAACCCTAAGTTTGAAAAGGAGACCTGTATGGCTAATTCTCATATACAACTGGACCCGTTGGTCGAGTTAGTGGTTGTTTGGTTAGCCAACCTAGGGCTTGATACAATAGAAGGATGGTTGTAGAACCTCAGATGCACTTCTCTGGAAAAGAAGGTGATGAATCCCATGACTAGAGTGTTTTAGGGTTTTTGAGAAACTAACCCTGAGGAATCATAATATACAAGAGATCATGATTTTAAGTTCACCATACATTGTGGTACTATTAAGATAGTAAGTGGCAGTAGTACTTTGGATGCCTAAGATGAAGAAGTATACAAAGTTGCATGTGGCTTGTCGCCATGCATTCCAGGAGGTGAAGGACAAACACTAGTAACCCAGTGAGTTGATATAGAGAATAAAGAGTCCCTGAGAGGGAATGGGAGTGGATCACCATGGATGTTGTGGTGAGTCTACCCTCGACTGAGGAAGGTCACGATGTGATATAGGTTATGGTAGATCACCTTACCTAGATAACATAATCTAAGAGAAAGAGAGAGTACTGTCAAGGGACAGACCCGGTTGAACTACATATAAGAGAGAGAGAGATGGTTCAAATACACCATGATGTGAGTTCAAAGGTTCTTGAGTATGACCTAAAGATTCACTTCCATGCGGTGGAAATAGGTACATGAAGAACTCAATGCTAGTACAGCTTATCACCCCTAACTGATGGTTAGTATGATCCAGACTCGAGGGTCTGATGAGAGTGTGGGTGCTCGTTCAGGGTGATACATGGAGATAGTTCTTGTCCTATGAGAGTTGTAATGATATCCACCATAGCCAGTATCGGGATGTAAGAATCTATGTAAGGGAGGCCATGTCGGTCACCACTTCATTAGGATGATGTCGGTGTAAGAACCTTATGAAGGACAAAGAGACCACAGTGTGTGCAGATGAAGTCGCTTTGATCATGTGATGGCTGAGAGAGCCCCAGGGTAACATGAGTTGTGAGATGATGCGAAGCAGACTGACATGCAGTTCACTGTGGGAGAATATGTGATATGAAAAGCCGGCCCTTCTGAGCTATAGATGAGAAAGCTAAGTCCCCAATACATGGGTTTGTTTGGGATGGATTGGTGGAGATGGTTATGTGTAGCCTTACCCCTCAGGATAACATGATGTATGATGTGTTCCACGAGTCCGATCTAGAGCACTATGTGAGGTTCCCAAGCCATGTGCTGAGCCATGAACCTATTAAGCTTTGTGAGAGGGTGAAATGTCCTGAGTCACCCACGAGGGTACGAGATACCACGGTGAGAGAGAACTCATATGTAAGAATATAAGATGATGAAGGTTCTTGGGAAGCACCATGGAGACAGTGAAGCCACATGGGAGCCATGATGGACATGAGAAAGTCTTGTCCTGTTTGTTGTATGCTTGGTGGAATTTTGAGGGCAAAATTCCTATAAGAGGGAAAGGATGTTACAACCCCAATTTTCAGGTTCTTTTTTTGAGAAATGTAATTTCTTATATTGAAAATATATGAACAAATAATGATGTTGTTCGATGGGATTGTATGAATTTCATTTACAATAGCCTTGTTGGTCGCTTTGTGGGCTTTATTGGCTATTGGGCCCAATTATAAGAGAAAGAAAAAGGAAATTTAGATAATAAATGAATAAATAATAAAAAGAGAAAAGGGAGAGGTAGAAACCTCTAGAAGGCAAAGGAATATCCTACAAAAGGGGATTTCGTGCCTTTAGGGTTCCTTGGGTTCGAAGGAGTCCAAGTTGTAAAGAAAATACAATAAGAAAGAGAAAGGATTAATTAAATATTGCTTTATTTAGAAGGAAATGTGAAGCAATATGTGGATATATGGATAATGGATACATCTTGAAAAAATATTTCGTGTTCACATGGTTTCTAATGAAAAAAAATCAAAATCAAGAAAATAAAAAGAAAGAGAATATATGAGAAATATGCATAATTGAGTAATAAATTGCACCTAAGGAAAAGGGCACGATTTCTTTGAATATTAAATTCAAATTTGGTATGATGATAGATTAAGTTATTATTAAGTTTCCCTCAAAATTTGGGATTAAACAGAGCCATAGTTTGAGAGTTATAATTTTTCCAAATTATCCTAAAATCAAAAAGATTTTCCTTAAAATAGAAATCAGATTCTCCTTTGTTTCGGTGCAAGCAATGTGGATCGTTGGATCATGATCTATTGCAAGCCACACATCTTCTAGTTCTAACTGAACTAGGAACAAGCCGCCAACCGAGGAATCTTTCCTTTGATTTTTCTCACATTTTAGTCGATGTGCAAATGAGGAAAGTCGTTGGTTGGGTACGGGAGAGTGTTTCACACCCAACTAACCTATGTTTTAGGGGTTTTTGAGCGTTCCAGAAAGAAAGCCTAATCTACCTAAAATAAGGAGTGATGACAAGGATGGGAACCCAAATCCAGATCCCCCACCTATATATAGGACCACCCTTGGTCTCGGCCAGGTCCCGCGAACTCGAACAACACGTTCCTAGCCCCAAATTCCCTCTCTCTCTCTCTCTCTCTCTCTCGATTGTCCTCTCTCCGGTGAGCCTCTGCCGTGGCACCGCCACATGTTCTGTGGATAGAAAAGAGGAAGAAGAAGAGAAGAGGACCGTCCGATCGGGGTCCATGATAGACTCGCGAGGGATATCCACGACCCAGGCCGGTCACGCCTCAAGATCAGGGTTAGTGGGTGTGATCGGCCACAACCACAAGATCAGGACAACTACTAACCACAACGACGATCTGACGGCTCTCGTTTTTCCAAAAGAAAAGGTAAATAGCCTCTCTAACTAGAAAATCTAGAAAATGCTTTTTCTTGCAAAAATTGTAATAATTAGTAGGAAGGTCAGATGAAGGAACTTAATATATGAAAATTGATCAGGAGAAAATGAGGAATGCAATAAAAATGTAATGGAAGCCTAATTCTGCTTGCACTTCAAAAAGTAAGTAAATATGCCATCTCTAATGGTTTAACTAATGAAAAACCCTAGTCTTTGATGATCAATGAATTGGGAAAGGTTATATGGATGTTTAAAGTTGATATTAACATGTTGTTAATAAAAAGGACAAATTAGATCCAAAAGGATGATCTTTATGTATAGTTGGATTAATTTAATGTTCCATGTACGTGAATATGCATTAATGAGCTGAGAAACCCTAATTTATGTTCATATGAATTTTAATGGTTTTAATTGTACAAATCCATGAATAAGACAGAGATATGATGATTCTAAGCTAATTTGAGTATGAAAGATTCTAATTGTGGATAAATACCCTTAATTTGGTAATTAAGGTTTCATAGTGTATAAAAGTAGAATTTATATGAATTTAGGATTTGCTAACCTAGAAGATGTGAAACATAGTAATTAGGGTTCCTTTGAGCATTGAACTATAATTCTTTATTGAGTTGTCTATTCAAAAGAACTCAAATATGATAATTGGGCTTAATGATCTTGACATAACCTAAAAGGATAAAGATGGTAGTTTCAGTGTAAAGAAGACACATTAGACTTAATTGACATTCAATTATGCCTATGATGTTGAAATTAGGGTTTGTGGACCAAAAGAGCATTAAAAGTAATACATGAATTATGGAGGATAAAACCCTAATAAAACCCTAAAGTTGGCCTAGAAATCCTAAGGTAGAATCCAAGTCAATCTTGAAAATGTTTTGGATAAAACAATGACACATGGGTGTTATGCATTAATTTCATGATATTGTTGATTGCTTGATTGATTGTTCTTGCTTGGACCTCAAGTTACTCTGGATCAGGTATGTGGTTATTTATGATTAATCGTTCTAGTTTCATGGAGTTTTCTCGAATGATTGATCGAATTGAATGCAACCTAAACTGTTGGTTGTTCATTTATGCAATCCTTTAATGTCACTACGACTATCACAAGTAATTATAAATGTGCATTCTCGTACCTACATGCCACCCTAATGTATGATGCATGACCAAGCCCTGGAGGGAAGGTCAATTAGGTCAAGCCCAAGAGGGAAGGCCATTGGGCACCATGAGAGGTGATCCCAGACACCAAGCTCAGGATGGAGAAGGTGGCCTTATGTTTCTTGCATGACCAATGGGCACCATGAGAGGTGATCCCAGGAACCAAGCTCAGGCTGGAGAAGGTAGCCTTGTGTCTCTTGCAAAGGAAAAACCCTAGAGAGGGTATCCCAGGGTTAGGGCAAAAGCGGTGGAGAATGTCACATTGAAAACGTAATTTGGATTGTTAAATAACTTAACTGTGATATTTAGGTTGTTAGCAATATTTGTGAAATATTAGTTGTCCCCACATACCGACATATTCATTTATGTTGATCGACGTTTTGTTTGTCAGCGTTTTAGGTACAATATGAAAAGGACAAATAGTAAAGTGATACATTATGAATATATGAATTAAAGTACAAGGAGGATTAGTTAGAATAGACTCCAATTGTGGATAGAAGTCTAGAATTCCAAGTTTTTAAAAAGGTATGCAAAGTTTTATTTTATTCCAGCTTTTTAGTATAGTTTTGGTAGAATTTA
Source organism: Alisma plantago-aquatica (assembly GCA_963693085.1). Lineage (NCBI taxonomy): Eukaryota > Viridiplantae > Streptophyta > Magnoliopsida > Alismatales > Alismataceae > Alisma > Alisma plantago-aquatica. The sequence continues at coordinate 393,599,702 of OY856411.1, read as the reverse complement.
GTAATTATTATTGATTATTTGTCAAAACATTGATTCGGAAAATTGGGATAATGAATCTGACCTTTTGGTCTTCCTTAATTGGGGGTTATGGGGAGGCGGGGCGTTACAAAAGGGGAGCCAGACTATGATGAGTTCAAACACTCACATACTCAATGAAGAAGATGAGGCAAAATTTGTGTGATGTGGATCCAACGACTCACATAGAGCCTAAGCATAATCCAAACAACACCATGTGTGACCTAGGATACTTAGGAAAATTCAGGAAAATAGATGTGTGACACTAAATTTTTTATTTAAATCCAGCCAAACAAAGTCCAGTTTAGATTGAAATTCCTAATTGGAGTTTATCTTTTTAAATGAAATTGGGATAGCAAACATTGTCTGATTAAGTTGAAGCTTTGCACCTAGATTAATTAGGACCCAAGGAACTCGATTATGAACTTAGGTTTCACTTTTAGGATTATATTATAGGAATTCTAGTACAATTAGAGTTTAACTTAATTATCCCAATATGCGTTATTACACATCACTCTAACATTCAGTATATAGGAGTTAGGGTCCAACTATCATCTTCTTACTACCATGAACATCACATTACATTATGCTATATAAATAATGATATTTTATTAATTAATTCCATTATGTCCATTAATTTCAACATCAACTTAAATAATGGCATATTATTTACTTTCACTTACATTATAATTTATTTATTGTCACATTATATACATTGGTCACATTATTGTCCACATGAGCCATTCATGCATAGTTACTCACGTTAGGTTACTAATTATGCACATTTAGTCATTATATGTGTATTACTGTGCAAGGTGGTGTATGCAATATGTTTCTGAGCTCAACTTACATACTAGATCTTAATAAGGTTATTAGGCTCATTCTGTGTGTATTTAGATATATTATGTGATTAATAGTGTCAGTGATGTATATATGACTGTCACCAAGGATGTATGGGTTGGGGTTGGCCACTCCAAAGTAGAATTTAGGTCAACATGATCATTGTACATTTCATGCCCCTTATTAGCATGTATGCTGACCAAGGTTAGGTTGCATACATCATTTCATCATCACATTCGGGTTTATTGATCCATGGAATGGTCAAGATCATATTTAATTAGGGTTAATATGTGAGTTACTCATATTATGTGCATTAAATATTCATCATGGTACAAACAAGAATGTTGTCTAACCTTATCTAGGAAATTCTAAGATCCAAGCACACTATCATCCTAATCAAGGAATTAGAGTTCCTAAAGTTAGAATAGATAAATCTCATTATGTTACAACTTTTGTCATCCTTCTACTCATTACTTTGACATAATGCATGGCAACATTTCTTCCCTAGTTTCTTTTATCAAAAAGTTTGTAAATAACTATCCACCCTTGTATCATCTATTTTATATAATATTTGTTCAACATAAATTGTTTCAGTTGTTACCCTTTTTTATTTGTATTGCATCAACATTCCTCAAAGCAAAGTACCTCTTTGGTCTTTCATTGTTTGAGAAGAAGCTAAAGGTTTTGGCAGTGTTGCCTTCTTATTTTTATGGTTTATGGGGGATTTGGTGCTGAGAAGTATGCCTGCTCCTACCCCTAAAATTCTAATACCGTTAAAACGACGAGATTTATAATTATATTTTTATTTTATTTGCATCATTTTTAGGGGATCAAACTCCCATGCTATAGGCCTTTGTGTTGGTATGTATGCCTTGAGAACCAATCATATGATGATTGGATTGGCATATGTCATTATTGATTTGATAAATATCAAAGACAAACTTTAAATTTATTCTAGATCAATCGATTATGAGATAAATGATGGAGCAGAATGAATGTCTAAAGAATGGAAATACTCAATGACGTATGTCTTTAGGTTGAGGACCTGAACAATGAGATCATATGGATGCTAAGAATATGTACATTCTTGTTATGTCCCTAGTCGGATGTCATTGTGGAAGGTTGATAGACAACAATGACACATCAAGACTAAAGTGTGTGTTGATTGATGACAGTGTCTCATTAGTCATGATATGTGATATCAAACCAAGCACACAGAAACATATTGGAGAACAGTGTATCAGACAGACTCACCATGAGAGTGACACATGGAACCATGACATGGTAGTCAAAAGTCATCTCTCATGGTGATGGTGGTGATTGTGATTCTTAGACCTAAAATCACTATACTCGTCGAATTACACTTTGACATCATCAAACGTTGTCCTAAAACATGGGTTGTTATAATGGTGATGATTGGGTGGCTTTTCTGCGTGAGATAGACTGTGAGTGATAGATATGGAATTTGTCCCTCCTAAGGGAGTACGATGTCCACGCCACTTGATAAGCGAGACTGAGTAAGGCATGCACATGCACATGTGAATCAATATATGATATTGATGTCACACATATCTCAAACAATCTGCTCTAGTTCAAGAAACATGAATGAACGTTGAAAGGATGACAACTCCATGCCTTGAGTTCATTTAGGAAATCAGAGACAAAGGAATTATACATTCACTGGAATACCAATAACAGAATGTAGGATTGAAAGTTGTTCTCCAACTTTCCATTTGACTTGGATAGTACTGATGTGTGACTAGGCACCATTCTTTTCTTGTGATGTCATAAGTTAATTATGGACATTCAATGCCAATGTGAAATGGGGCCTATAGGGTCACACACAAAGGATTCACCTGGAAGAGGAGTTCGTCTATGAATAAATACTAAAGTGTTTAGGTACTCAATCAAACATTCAATCAATAGACTTGACTCGGGAGCATCAAGTTCAAGTGTTGAACCAACTGATTTGAGTTTCAGATTGATTGAGAACAGAATTGACTGTGTTCTGTACAACCCGGACCACCAACCGACCGGTTCACCCAGTGAGACGACCGATTCACTCTAATGAATCGATCGATTCATTTGTCTAAAAGAGCAGTGTTGGATTTTTCCGGTTTGTGAGAAAAAGGTTTTTCATTTCACTTGTTCAATTCGATTGGGACAAGAATTAATATACGTGTTAATTAGAAACGAATAAGGAAAGTCAATTGGAGGCGAGTCTGGGAAGTGAACCGACCGGTTCACACTCCCAACTGACCTGTTCACAAGTGAACCGATTGGCTCACCTTGCCAAATGACCGTTTCAGTTATAAAACACCTGGTTCGCCTACCGAAGTTCAAATTATTTATGGAAATTCTGGACCCTTCTATTCCGCACAGACTGTGAACCTTGATCGTGCCCTCTACTATAAATAGAGGGGTACAGGGGGCTTCTTCAGAGAGACGACTCAGAACATCAGTTGCTTTGCAAAGTTGTTGTCCTCTCAGGTTGTGGTAACCGAGAGAGCCCAAGCAAGTTCTACATGTCCAGGGAGGAACAACGAGGGAAAGACAACTGCAGAACAGTAACTGGTTGTGGGAGAGTGTGTTGGTGACTAGTACGCCAACAGAAGGGGACAACTCATTCTAGTGACGACTAGAGTTCCCGATAGTTTGTGTAGACTATCTATAGAGGCGGGAGACTTCTGTCGCTCAGGATGATGACAGTCAACCGCAGTCTGGGTCAAGACCAGGAGTTACACAGACGCCGTCAAAGATAGGTGGTTGAAGACCACACTAGCTGTGAGGCATTGCCGTTGAGCAAGCCTCAGGAACAGATATATCTCGCTAAAACTATCATAACCATTACAAAGATATTGATGCAAAATATTAATTATAAGTTTATGGTCAAGTAAATTTTTTTATTTCCGCTGCCTACTTCAACCATGTAAAATCGAACACTTTGGGCCTATCCTTTCTATAATAAGCTCCTCTCTTGAAAAATAATATTTGGCAACACGTTGTGTCTTGTGGTTTGCCGCGATCGCTTTGAAAGTCAGTTTGGTGGAACGACAGGTATAACTACGAGCATCCAGGAGTGCTCCTCGTTGATAATTCAAGGTCAATTCTCAGCGGAGGATTTGCACGTCGTGGGACGTGGATGGCGCAGGTTCCTGTGGGTTTGCTCTGTGCAATCTCTCTCGCATCTGTACTTCTGTTTGTGCATTTTTTATTCTATAGTTCTCACATGTGCGCCTCCGTCCATGTGTGCCTACGAACTTCTTCATCCTAGAGAATTGATGGTGGAAACACAAGAGAATTAAGTTACTTCGATCTGTGACTACAAGAAGTCTGGTATACCAAGAAAGCTTTCCAGATTTATGAAATTTGCATCTACACATTAATTTCATCTACTTGCTAAATTTGGTTTGGAGATAAGTATCTAAATACTAACAACTATGCCCTCCAAAAGAAATAGAAAAAAAAACCAAAATAACATAGTTTGAAAAAAAATTGGGTATAGTACCTCCGTCAAAAATAATTTCTAATATAGCCCACTTTAGAATGAAAACACCCCTTAAATTGACCTTTTTCTGGTCAAAATACTAAAAACATCGTTCAAACTAAAACTTTCAACTAGAAATGATAAAAAATAAAAAAGGAAAAAACGCTAGGTGAGTTGGCCTCTTCACCTACAAGTTAGGTGAAAGTGCCAATTCACTTGGCCTTTTTGTCTTGTTCTTTTTTTTCACTTTTTTTAATTTCTCATTAAAAGCTCCAATTTGAATGACGTTTTCTCTAGTTTGACAAAAAAAAATGGTAATTAAAGTGGCGCTTTCACTATAAGGTAGAGTATATTGAGAATTATTTTGACACATGTTTTCTACACGGATTTTTTTTCTCAAATTGTGCTATTTTAGTTTTTTTTCAAATAAATATATTCTAATAACCATCTATTCTGATTGAATTTGATATTAAACAACTATTCTGATTGAATTTGATATTAAACAAATCAAATCATACTAGATATGTGTATTATTTGGACCTTCATGCTAGACTAAATACTTGTTTCTTGACAAATATTTCCCGATTTGTATTATATCTTAACCCTGAAGAGAAAAATTGAAAGGAACAAACAACATTATTATGCCAACTTTGCATTTTAGAATCTATATCTTATAGTTAACTATAGTATTGTTGTAACATGTGGTTGTTTACTGTGCGATTGTGTAACACTCCGATTTTTATATCACATGAACATAAGACAATTTTTTTTTAGTGGGGAGTGTTATTAACATGATGTGCATTACAATAGTAATAGTTCTGAACCATTACAGAATGTATATGAAATAAATTCTCATAAATTTTTAGGAAGAAATATGACTACATCCAATTTCTATAAAAGCCTATATACATAATGCTAAAACATGTATTATGCCTTAATATCTCATATCGTGTAGGCGGTGCCCCACCAAGCAGACCTCTTAAAGTTGTACATAAATCCACTATCTTAACCTCTCTTCCTAAATGTAAGGACCCATTCCTAAATTACTTTAAATCCTAGTTAGATCTTACTAAGCATCAATAGCTATTGATTTAATTTTCTCATGAACATGTCAAATATTAATCAAAATCATAAACCTTGTTTGTTAGATTAATGTTGTGAATGATTAGGTTAGTAGGGTTATAAATTTAAAACCCAAGTTGCATGAAATCATCAATAGAATATGTGATGATGAATTTGGTGTTAAGTGTAACAATTTAGTAAAAGATTTTTATTATTTTGTCTGTGACTCATATTACTTTGAATTTTGGATGTGTATAGAAAAAATCAAGTATGCATGTTAGAGAAAATTTTCAGAATTTTTAGAGTTTCTTGGACCTGTTGATCGATCGAGCATTCCCCAGGAGAAACTCAACTGATTATGCTTTACATGCTTAAGTATAGCAATATAGTATTTGATTTTTTTAATTTATTGGCTTATCCAATTAAGCTCAAATTTTAATTGAAAATTTAACACTCCCTTTACAAAAAATATTAAATTTTCAAAATTTTTAGAGAAGTTTTATGCACAACAGAACCTTGTATCGGTCGAGTTCTGAAAGAGACAAACTCGACTGGCCAGATTTTTCTGGAAAAATAAAAAAGACTGAAAAATGTTTATAATTAATTATTTCAAGCACCTTAATGAGTATATAGGACTCTATTACAACCCAAGAACCTCTCATTTCCATCCCACACTTCAGAGCTTCATAATTCTTGAGAGAGGAGGGGATTCTAGGGTTTGGAGAATATGAAGTGAAAATTTCATATTTTTTATTTTCTCTTTCCAAGGTTGGTAAATTCTGTATAGATAATTAATCTTTACTAGGTTTATCTACTTTTATTCTCTCCTATGTATAGAACTTGTCACTTCCCTGATTTGGATCAAAGATATCAAACTAATTTGTTCTTTCATTCTTTCTTCTTCAATTCTTCTTCTTCTAGGTTCTTAAGTAAAGAGGAGTAGGAAAATTCTAATTTCTTGAAGCAAGGACTAGATTCAAGACTTAGCAGTAGTAGTTGGGCTACGAATTTTAGGTGTTTTACACCTGAGGTGAGTGGTGTAGGTTCATTTGAAAACTATGAGTGAACTATAATCCTAAATCTCCTCATTAAACTACAATTGGTGGAAATTTAGAACTCTAATAATGTATAGGATTGTTTGCTTATTTGACCTTTGATATGGTCACTTAGCACACCAATAACTAAGATTGTTAATCTTAGAGTTTATATCTTTTTTAACTTTTCGGTTAAGGCTAGTACAAAAAGGGTCGAATAAGGCTAGTATAGAAATGGTCGAATCCTACATGACAACTTTTTAAGATTGTTTAATCTAAACCCAATTCTTGAAGAACTTTATTGTTTATTTTTGGTATTTTCAGATTTGGAACAAGAATTTAAAAGTCGTTTGGGGGTGATTGTTGATTACACTAAGAAGAAAATTGCAGAATTTAAAATGCACTAAACAAGAATTTTATTTGCCCTACAAAAAGGTAAACAAAGATTATTGTTAGCGCAAGAAGGTATTGTGAATTGAAAGACTAAGGATTAAAGCAAACAAAAACAATCGGTGATTGAAATCAAGGGGAGAGAATTGAGGCTTTAGGGGTTTCACTACCTTAGCCTAGGCAAACGACTAATCCTTAACGAAAGATTCGATGAAGGCAAGTGAATTTAAAATCCACTAAAGATGATCTCTACATGAGCCCATTGGTCCTGGTGCTCATGTTTCTTAGTTCATCATCCTGAAAAGAGAAAATCCACGGTCATTTCAAAACTCTTACGCAATTGAGATTGTAGTTCTAAACCCAAATTTCCAAGGTCATATCCATTCAGATTAACTTTTGATATCATCAATTAATTACTTTGATATATCAATTAGTTATCAATCTCAAAGGCCATCTAGAATCGTTAAGGAAAAGCCGAAAACCATGGCTAAGGGGTTATTCCCCTTGCCTCGATAAAGGACTACTCACTCATGGAGAAGGAGAAAAAGAGAGACGGAGGAAGGAAGTGAGCTAGCTGTATTCTAGTCTTACGACTACCGATCCTCGACTAGAGACAATGATATGGTTATCTCTTCCTACCTTGCTCAATTGCTCGAGAGAGGGGAGGAGAAGATGATGAAGAACTAGATCTAAACAAAATGGAAATAATAGAATTGAAATAACACTTAATCAAATGAAATACTACTTTATTGCTTTAAGAACAAGGTTACCGAAATAAACTGCTCCAGAAATCTTTCGTACAAAAAAGTGATGTTGAATGAGGAGGAAGTGACCATCCTTTTATAGGAGAAGGAGGGGGGAAATTTACACTAGGGTTTAGGGAAATGGTGGCCGGCTTTCTGGGCTGTCTGCGTGACGCTAACTGATCGATTCAAGGCTGAGCTGATTGGCTGGCGGCTGGGGGAAACTGGCAGCAAAGCAGACAATTACCAACTCTAATTTAGGGTGGCAGCGCGAGCTATACCCCACTCGGCTGGGCTGGAATGTCTCCCATTTTTAGGGCTTCGATTGAGCGTTTAATCCTAGGAAGTATTTCGCTCTGGTCGATCGTCTGAACAACTACGACGATCGGTGTTGGACACTGAAACGATCGGTTGAAGTCATGAGCCAATTGGCTCATGCTCCGAACCTATGAGAAAATGCACATAATTGCTAGAATGAAAGTTATTTGTGATAAAAAGAGAAAATATGGATTTGTGCAATTTTGGTGGATGAAATGAATATCTTTATTTGACAAGCTTAAATAAATTGTGGAAAAAAGGTGCTAAAATAGTATGCATCAAAATACCATGGACTTAAAGCTTTACTTGTCCTCAAGCAATTAAAATATCAAAATAATTCAAAGATTTTGGAATAACAAGTTCATACTCCCTAGATTAGCAATTCTTCTATCCTTTTCATGGCCAAGTGACCCATCTCCTAAAACCATGAAATGCAAGCACTATGTTTCTTATGAAAACATTTTTCATAACTTACTTTTTTTAAACTTATACTTCGTAGAAACATTCCTAATCCTACTTGCACTTCAACACTCAAATATATTGTTGTTGTTTGTTGTTTTTGCACTGGAATAGAGAAAATTGAGGTGTGAAAGAAGAATCCCTCCTCTATTTGACTTGGGATATTTTTTTATGGACTTCTGGTTACATTGACCACAATTTTGTATGTGTTCTTTTTTTGTCATCTTTTGGTGATACACCCCTATAAAATTTACGAAGGGTATGGAAGAAAAGGAAGAGGGAGCATGCTACCCCGGACTTAGGGTTTGGCGTGGGAATTATTTTCCATGTGCAACAAAAACACTTTTTTGTTGTTGTTTGTTGTTGTTGCTTGGGAATAGAGAAAATTTAGATGTGAAAGAAGAATCCCTCCTCTATTCGACTTGGGATATTTTTTTATGGACTTATGGTTACATTGACCATAATTTTTTATGTTCTCTTTTTTGGCATCTTTTGGCGGTACACCCCTATTAAATTTACAAGGGGTATGAAAGAAAAGGAAGAGGGAGCATGCCACCCTGGACTTATGGCATGTGAATAATTTTCCCCGTGCAACAAAAACCTTTTTTTTAAATGTCATTGCATAAGTTAGAAAAGACAAGTAGCTACATTATATGAGAGTAAAAAAATAAGTTAATCTAATGATAAAAATAAAAAAATCTACATTTGATTATATTTGATACTCTAAGGCTTGCCATCATTTCCAAGAATTACTATCATGATCATAGGGAACTTGATATTTCAGAACATTTGAATAATTTTGAGAATGTAAAGGTTTTAACTAATTTAATTTTTGAAAATAAAATACAACATTCAGTGGACTAGATAAAGGCCTATGTTTGAAAGGGAAAACAATACAATACAATGTAAAATGTAGAAAAGAAATGTTAAAAAGGGAAGATAGAGGGTTGATAACGTACCACCCACCCCTACCCCAGACTTAAAATTTTTCTCGTCCTGAGCAAACTCTTAGACCAAGATGGAGGGAAGAGGATCACTGCGATGGAGGGTGCTGCTGGTGGGAGGAGTAGTAGCTCCCCAATAAGGAGAGTGGTGATCTTTATAGCTCTGCTGGGCTCCGTACTCCTCATATGTTGGTCAGCTGGGGGCATAGTAGCCGCTGTCCACATGCCAGGACTCCTGCAAACACTACATCAGGTACATGTGATTGAGTTGGTGGCCCTGTCACTGCTGTTCATGTTGTATCTCATCCAGCTGGATCTGGACCTCGTAGAAGCCATAAGGGTCGATGTCGTCGTCTGGTTTCCACCTGGTGCGGCATCTGGAAGGTGGCGGTGGTGGTCCAGTGTCCTCATCCTGGGCCTCTAAAGAGAGGCTCCTCCTGTGGGCCTGTGGCTTGGTAGATGGTGGTTGGGTCTGGGTGCTCCAGACTTAATCTCTGGATATGTCCATGTAGGTCGGTCTGCTCATAGACGTAGTTTGTTGTCACAAACTGTGCATGTAAAGGGAGTTGGAGTACCACCTGAGTGTCCTTGAATAGAAGATAATAAACACCCTCGGTACCCATGCAAATGAACCTACTATTCTTCAAATAGTGAATGTGGATGAGGTGGTTTTTGGGCTCAAGTGGTGGAAAGGTGATGTGGGTGTAGCCCAAAAAGACGGCGAGATGGGTGACATAGTGGCTGATGCAGAAAGAAGAGGAAATGGCACGGCTGGCTTGTGTACTAAAGTGCTCAAGGATAGAATTGCCCCAATTGAAGGTCTCTTCATGTAAAGACACCAGAGAGAATAAAGTTCTACATGTGTGATTGCTCCCTGAGTACCTTCCCGGCTAAAGATGGTGCAGGCCGGGATGCGGTGAAGATAACAGACCACTGAGTTGTGGATACAGGAGGCCTTTGGCCCACTAGGAAGATGGGGTAGAAGCTCGATGATCTCTGCCCAGAACTTGTCTCTATCATAATGGCCTGGGTAGGAGGCATAAGAGTGATCCATGCATTATTCTAGCCAATAGTCATCTCTACCATCGAGGATGAAAGAAGTGAATTTCCAGGTAGAGATCTCCAGATTTTCCCTGAAAATCTAGATTTTACAATTCGAGTTTCCGAAAGAACAGTGGAAGAGGCAGAAGCTGCTCAAAAACTCGAGGGTGAGATCATAGTAAATGGAGGTGACACGGTAGGGGAAGATAAGGATGTGGTTTCTGTTGAGGATGTTGTCGGTGGCTTCATGGATTTCTAATGCATCGAGGGTAGTGTCACATGCCCAACGGGGAAGGGAAACGTTGATCGCATACATATCCTCATAATGTTGGCGATGTTCAGCACTGGTGAACTGGAGGTAGCTGCCCAGAATGGGGGCTATGCGGGGTGAACGGGGGGTGGTGGATTCTGGGTCATTGGTTGCCTTCGGAGTGCCCTCCATCTTGCAGATAAGCTCATTCGCATCATCGATCTCATGGAACATCTCTTTGGGCATGTCGGGTGGAGACTCTCCGGTAGGGGAGGGTGTGCGGAAATGAACTCTGGGAAGACAGCTGGCACGACAAGGAGGGTCCTTGGAGGAGGAGGTGACGACCTTGCTGTTGTTCTTGCGGAACTGGCCAAACATGTCTATTGTCAGGTGTGGGACGGTCAACTGGCAAGCGAGCCGATCATTTGAAGAGGCTAAGTCAAGCGTTTGGAGAATCTGAGTCAGGTGTCTCATGCTGGAGGTGATCATCTCTGAGTGACTGAAGGCGGTTCTTGTGGTGTTCAGATCAAGAGGAAGAGGGTGAGGGGTAACAACTCAACAGGCAGCTTGCCGGAAATATGGGTGGCCTATGGATTAGGTCAAACACTCATCTGGGGTGGCAGACAAGAAGACATGCAGTGGCAAGGGTGAGGTGGGCGATTGGTGTTTGGTGGAGTGGAAAGCGGAAGGGGCGTCTTGGGAGCGGTGGTGAAAGCTAGCCGAACGGCGACAGAGGTGGTCGAGCAGGTGCTGCTCGAGGCGAGCAGTCACAGAAGGGGTCGAGCAGTGGTGGAGTCGGCATAGCTGAGTGCCTAATGCTCCAGGCGAACATGGCTGAGAGCGAGTGGTGTTGAGGTGGATGGGGTGAGGCAAGCGACGATCAGCAACGCCGATCGTCGGCAGCAGCTAGGCGACCGGAGGAGTCAATCACCGATCGGCGATGAGCATGAGGCAAGTTGAACTCAAGTGTGTGGGAGGGTACGAGAGTGATATCTCATGAGGGTGGGGTGGCGGCTAGGTTTAGAGAATGAGTTTGGGGGTTCGACTCACTTTGGAAGAAGTTTTATAGCAAGGTGACTTCTCTGAACCGATCGGCTGGTGCTGAACCAATCGGCTCGCGTGCCTTGTGTGCTGGGCCAAGGCGTAGTAAAGATGGGTCACCTCAGTCAAAGGGAGAAGAGGGGCATCCACATTGTAGGAATTTTGACAAGAAGTGGACCCGAGCCGAATAGGTGGAGGCTGAGTTGATCGGCTAAGCCGTCGAGAAGGCTATGTAGTGATGGTTGGACTGATCAGTTGGTGAATAGAACTGATTGGTTTGTTGCCTAAAAAAGAAAAAAAAATAGAGACAATAATAAAATAAGGGAAAAGAATGAAAAGGGAAGATAGTGTTGAGTTGCCTCCCAACTAGCGCCTTGTTTTACGTCGTGGCCCGACAAGAGATGGATCAGTCTATTGGGATTCTGGGGAAGTTGTGGGGTTGATTAGGTTCAGGTCTTCCAAAGATGAACATTTGTTTGAATCTAAAGTGACAAGGTCTTCAGTGGTGATGTATCTTTTAATTTGGTGCCCATTAACTTTAAATTCTCCTAGAACTTTATCCCAAAGAAGAAACATACCATATGGATAGGCGCATTTGAAAATGTAGGGGCCATACCATCTTGGCTTGAGTTTTCCAGGAAAAAGTCTTAATCTTGAATTAAAAACTAAAACTTGGTCCCCTTCTCTAATGTCCTTACACTTGATTTAACCATCATGTCACATTTTGGTTCGGTCTTTATAGATTCTAGCATTTTTGTAGACACTCATTCTAAGTTCATCAAGATCATTCATTTGGAGAAGGCGTTTTTTCTCCTGCAGCAGAAAGGTCAAAATTTAAACTTTTGATGGCCCAACTGGTTTTGTGCTCTAATTCTATAGGCAAGTGACATGACTTACCGTAGATTAGTCTGAAGGGGTAGTACTAATGGGTGTTTTGTAAGCTGTTATGTATGCCCACAGCGCGCCATTGATCTTTAATGCCCAATCTTTCTTGGCGCGACCCACTATTTTTTCTAGAATGGGTTTGATTTTTCTATTGGATACTTCAACCTGTCCCCTAGTCTGAGGATGGTACGGGGTGGTGACTTTGTGGTAGACTCCATATTTTTTCAATAATGCCTCAAAACTTTTTTCTAAAAAGTTGGATCCCCTGTCAGAAATGACGGTGCGTGGGACTCCAAATCTAGGGAAGATAATATCTTTGAAAAGTTTTTTAACATGCTTGGAATCACAAGTTTTGGCGGGAATAGCTTCAACCCATTTGGACACGTAATCAACTACAACTAAAATGTAAGAAAACCCATAGGAAGAAGGATATGGGCTCATGTAGTCGATTCCCCAGACATCGAAAATCTCTAATTCTTGCTAAGAGGTTAGGGACATTTGGTCACATTTAGAAATGTTTCATGTCCTTTGACATTGATTACAAGAAAGCACATAATCGTAAGAGTCCTTAAAGATGGTGGGACAATAGAATCCGCATTGCAGGACCTTTCTAGCTATTTTTTGGGAACTCATATGTCCACTATAGGGACCAAAGTGACATTGTTCCAAAATGACAATGCTTTCTTCTTGGGATACACAACGATGATACAAACCATTGGCACAAAGTCTGAAAAGATAAGGTTCATCCCAATAATAATTTTTAACGTCATGTAAAAATTTAGCTTTAGAGTGACCCTTATATTCGGGGTGCAATACACCTACAACTAAATAGTTCACAAAATTGGCAAACCAAGGGAATTGGGAGTCTACCTTGAGTAATTGGTCATCAAGTAAAGATTCATTTATGGGGCTTTCATCGATGGGGCTATAGCTAAGTCTACTTAGGTGGTCAACCACGACATTTTCAGACCCCTTATTGTCTAGAATTTCTAGATCAAACTCCTACAATAACAAAATACATCTTATGAGTCTAGGCTTAGCATCCTTCTTGGTCATGAGATAGTGAATGGCTGCATGATCAATGTAAATAATAACTTTTGAACCAACAAGGTATGAGTGAAATTTATCGAATGCATAGACAATGGTTAGCATTTCTTTTTTAGTGACAGTGTAATTTCGATGAGCCTCATCTAAGGTCTTAGATGCATAATAAATGACATGGTGTTTCATGTCAATTCTTTGTCCTAAAACGACACCTACCACAAAGTCACTAGCATCGCACATGACTTTAAAGGGTAAGGCCCAGTCGGGTGCACGAATGATAGGAGTAGTGGTATGAGAATCATTCAAGCAAAGAAAGCTATCCATGCAAGCTAAATTTGAAGGGGACCATCTTTTGAAGAAGGTTGGTGAGAGGTTTGGTGATTTTAGAGAAGTCACGAATGAAATGTCGATAGAAACTAGTGTGTCCTAGAAAATACTGAATGTCTTTGACTGAGGTTGGGGGCGAAAGCATGGTTATGACCTCAATCTTAGCTTTGTCCATTTCAATGACTTGGTTGCTCACCTTATGGCCTAAACAATACCCTCCTTAACCATGAAGTGACACTTCTCCCAATTAAGGACTAAGTGTGACTCAATACATCTGACAAGGACAAGGGAGATGTTTTTAAGGCAAGATCAAAATTGTCTCCATAGATGGAGAAATCGTCCATGAACACTTCCATGACTGTTTCGGTTAATCCTAAAAAAATGGCAGACATACATCTTTGGAAAGTGGTTGGTGCATTGCACAAGCCAAAGGGCATTCATCTAAAAGTGTATGTACCAAAAGGGCATATGAAATTCGTTTTCTCTTGGTCTTTAGGATGAATGGGGATCTGATAAAATCTTGAGTAGCCATCTAGATAACAAAAGTATTGTTGATGATCTAAATGTTCAAGAACTTGATCTAGGAAGGAAAGTGAGAAGTGGTCTTTCTTAGTTTCCTTGTTGATTTTCCTGTAGTCAATGTGCATCCTCCACCCTGTGACGATGCGGGTGGGGATGAGGTCATTCTTTTCATTCCTAATGACAGTGGTCCCCCCCTTTTTGGGGACGACTTGAACTGGGATAACCCAAGGAGAGTCAGAGATGGGGTAGATGATTCTTGCAGTCAAAAGTTTAATCACCTCTAGATGGAAAACTTCCTTCATGTTTGGGTTGATTTTCCTTTGTGGGTCTCGAGAAGGTTTGCTATTTTCGATCATTGGGATTTTGTGTATGCAAATGGATTGATCTATCCCAACTAAATATGTCATTTTGTATCCTGAAGCCATTTTTCTTTTCCTAAGTTCTCCCATAAGCATGTTTTTCTATTCAATGGTGAGGTCAGAGTTGATGATGATAGGGCATAATTGTTGTTCATCAAGAAAGACATATTTCAGCCCTATGGGGAGAGTCTTCATCTCTGGAGCCTTAGGTGCTTCATGTTTTTCTTCTACTGTGGAGATCATCTTAAGGTCCTCAAATTCAGCATTAGGGATGTCCTCAAAACTATCTAGATGAGCATTGCATTGGTCTAATTGTGTGTTGCTAAAGTTGTATTAAAGAGGGTCAATGAGAGTTGTGTGTATAGGATCATCAATTAACTCCCATTCCTGCCTTAGTTGAGATAGTTTGTCAATGTAGTCTAGGAGATAGACCTCTTCTTGGAAACTAGGTCCTTTCATGCTTTCAAAGACCCTAAACTCCAGAGTTTGTCTTCTTAATCTTAAGATAATGGTTCCAGCCTCAACATCAGTCAAGGCCCTAGTTGTGGCTAAGAAGGGACGGTAAAAGATGAGCAAATAATGTAAATCTTCCTTGATGTCCATGATCACAAAATCACATGGAACATACACATCTTTCCCAACTTTGACTGGAATGTCTTCTATGATTCTCATAGGTTTGGTCATGGAGGAATCCACCGATTGGATGGTCATGGATGTTGGTAGCATGTCATGGAATCCTAATACTTTTCATAAACTGTAAGGCATGATGGATATGCTAGATCCTAGATCGTCTAGGTCTTTCCTACAAGCATTGCCACCTAAGTAACATCCTATTCTAAAGGAACCAGGATCTTTCTGTTTTTAAGCATTTTTCTTTGGATTATATCTAAGGTGGTCCTAGCAAGTTTTACAGTTTCATATTCTTTAGTGGCATACTTCCTAGTCAAAAGAGATTTCATGTATTTGGACCAGGAAGGGATGTCCGCTAAGGCATCAAGGAAAGGAATGTCAACATGTAGTTTTTTCATGGCATCCCCAAATTTCATGAAACGGGCATCTAGCCTTGTTTGCTTAAGGTGGGCTTGGTAGGGAGGTCACACTACTACAAAATACGCCTTTGGCGTCGGTTGTTTAACCCCCTTTGGCGACAGTTTTCAAGCGACGCCTATGTGGGCGCCGCTAAAGGTCGAACTCTTTGGCGTCAGTTTTCTAACTGACGCCTATATGATCTATAGGCGTCGGTTATATATAGTTGGCCGACGTCTATAGGGTTCGCGCCACAAAGAAGGGCACCACCTAGGACACTTTCTGCGTCGGTTAAAAACTGAACAACCGACGCCCTACTCCCAGATGACATGGTCGTGCTTCACTGCATGACCATGTTTAGTACTATAGGCATCGGTTTTATATGAATAAGTGACGCCTTTTCCACCACATTTGTGCTATCCTGCACGATCGGGTTGTTTGTCATATTAGGCGTCAGGTTTTATCTAATAACCGACGTTGTAGGCCTTTGATGACGATGTTTTATAAATAACCGACGCCGATACTTTAATTTTTTTTTTCTTATTAGTTTGCAGGCATGCTGTGGCTGGTCAGCAGGATGAGAACATGCAGTTCAGTTTTCTGAACTGTAGGTTTACGACATCTATTGATATCAGCCTACAAACAGGACACAAACCTACAAAATCAACAAATATTTTTTCACACAAGTAGATACATTCAGACATCAATTCAATTCTCACATTCACACATGTAGAAACATTCAAATACATGTAGAAACATTCAGACATGTATAAACATTCAAAAATATTCATTTACAAAATATCATTCAGCATCGCTATCAACATCCCAATTATATCTTACAATCGCCACTGCTTGTATGGCTTTTGCCCATTCTTCTCTTACTTCATTTAATTCTTCCATCGTATATGGAGCATGTACATTTTTTAAGCGTTTACCTATAGTGTGGTCAGTTTTAAACACCTGCAAAGAGAATGATGTATATATATAAGTAATAATATTAAAATAAGATTGATATATTTCATACTAACTAATGAGACTATATATAATACCTCATGTATGGTATTAATATCCAATGCGGCATGTCAGATAATCATCTGCATAAATTGCATCACATAGTATGTGCATGCCCAGCCGTTGTCTTGTGTAGCGCACTATAAATTGAAACATACAAAATATTAAAAAATACAACTAAGCACAGTTCACATAAATAATATATACATTGGATTCAGGAACTTACTTTTGCGTTCTCCCAAATTATTGGCTGGTTCTTTCTCCTTGGGACATTTCCTCCAGCATTTTTGAATGCATCTAAACCCCTACATGTTAATGTAACATAGTAAATTGCATAATTAAATAGTAATGTAATAACAGATGTTAACGGATATAAAAATGAAATATTTCTCACCAGAATAATGGCATTCTCAATATGTGTCCAATTTTAGTGTTCAATGTACTTCCCGCAGGATCTAGATAATAAACAGTGAACGTCCTGGGGACAATAACTAGTAACTCCCAATGTCTATCGCCAGAGGTAAAAAAGTTAAAAATTAATAACTCAAAATGCACAATAAAAATGGAATTTTCTTAAGTCCAAATTATAAATAAAGTAAACTTACTTGACATTAAATGGAGCTATTGTTATCGTCTTCTTTTGCTGACTGAAAATTGTAAAAGCATCTATACAGTATTGTTGAACACTATCAGGGTCTTTAGCTACCATACTAATCAATGATGGAATAAAAAAACCCACATGATCAAATGCAAATTGTTTGCATTGATCTTCGACTAAGTAGCTGCAAAACATGTATTACGTATGCATTAATATATAAGAAACCAGGTCACCGGATCTTACACAAGGTATATGGATGTATAAACAAGATCTCACCTTATCCATGTCTCTATCATTGATGTATTCAGCCAATCATACATAAAAAACTCAATAATATCTTGTATAAATAAAGAGCTGTCATGCGATTGACCTGCATAATCTGCTTCTAAAGAAACAATTATAGGGCAATGTATATTATGTGCCCATAGCCAACATGCCATTCCCCTACAAGCAGGACCTAACGGGTATTTTAGGTCAGCTGGAACCCAACTTGGTAATGCAGGAAGTGGAGGTGGAGGCCTAGGTGCTCCGGGTGTCTTCTTTTTAACCTGTATATATAATTTCAGATCAGTTGACCTCATATATACACATTAACAATCTAAAGTAATGTAAATTTATCTTACAATTTTAGTAGTGTAGACGACATCTGCTTTGGGCCACAATATCACCTCGCCTTCTGCCTCACCAAGTGTATCAATATTTGGGTGGGCATATGGCAATGCAGCTTCCCTCCAATCAGGTAATACACATATCAGGCTCACACGAACGTAGCCCTGTGACATTGGAGTCCCATGAAATGTTGCCCCAGGAAGGGACTGGTAAGCCTGCGCCTCTGCAACAACATAGTCTTGCATTCTTAAGCGGCATGGCTTCAATGCCTACAAATTTACGTAAAGAATGTTATACATATATTCATATCATCTTGAAAAGACTAGCTACAATGTCATAAACAATACTTACAGCAGACGTGTTAGGCGATGGGTCTCCAGGATTACTCGTAGTCTGTGAATCAGGAGAAGAGTGGGTCGCCATAGGCTGATTGGAAGCCTGAGATGCCTACCACCGCACTATTTCTTCCTTGACCTTCTCAACAACTATATCATTGACCTTCTTAGCAACTATATCCTCGACTCTCTTATTCTCGTATACATGGATAAAAGAAACATTAGCTTCTTATTATTGAATTCCCTTTTACAGTAACATTCTAAAAAAAGAATAGGTTACCTCTTCTTGTGAAAGTCCCGCTCTGGGATTGCGCTGGGATGTCCCAAAGAATGCTTTGATGCCCACACCAACGCCTGCACCCCTAACACGTCCAGGATGCTCTGGGTTACCCAGAGCAACTGTCAATTCATCCCTAGTGCCCTGAGGGACGAACGTGCCTTGTTTCCTCTACTCGTGCAGCTCCCGCTAATCACCATCAACAGAAATTGGAAAGTTAACACCACAAATAATCAATATTCAAACGATTGCTGTAAGAGTTGTATTTTACCATTTTCACAGCCGCCTCAGTAGTTACGGGCTTCTTTATTTCACCCTTCTTGTTTTGCCTCCCAGCTATCCAGATATCATGGTGAGGCATGGGTGTGGCAGACTCCTGAGTAGCCGCAGACTCTGCCTGTAGTCTTTGGTGAACGCCTGCATAGCCCTTTGTACCCATAGTGTGGTCATGTACATTCAGTGCACGCCTTGCTTTTTGCGCATCACTGAGGGCCTAGTTAGTATGCACATTAATGATTTGGTTAGTAGCACTAAATGTTAATCTTGAATAGGTGAATACAACGTATATTAATTAAATTGGGAGTGATGCCTAATACCTTGAATTCTTCAGATTTTCTTGAAGCAACAAAATTGTCCCAATCTTCTTTGTCCAAGAAGTTCCACTGTTCAAGGGCTGACTTCTTCTTATCACCATCTTTTATGTATTCTCTGTTGAGATTTGTCCTATAGTTCCTAAGCATCTTTCCAGCGCGTTGCATCATGCTTTTACGATGTAGCTTCTCATCCAATGCAAATAGATTCTGTAAAATAGAATTCTTATTAACTAGTATCCAAAAATAGAATTGCAAATAATATAATTTGTAATCTACAAAATAGAACTGCAAATAATAATAACTCACACATAAATCCTTCCATATCAAGTCTTTCTTCCCCTGAGGAGCTTTATGCCAATTATCATACTTAACACCACAGTGGCTTCGAGTGACACACCCAAGATAGTTTACAAAATTATTACAGTTCACTCCAATTGCATTTCCTCCATTATCAAACTCCACAACCCATTTGGATCCACTACCACTTAGCGCTATTAACTTCTTCAACAGAGTGATGCCCCTTTTCTTGTTAAGTGTTTGGTGATGCGCATCAAGTTGCTCCAGTGCTTCAGTGGGTACATGTGCATCATCAACCTAAAATTTGACACAAATAAACCCACAGAATTAGCGCAATATAGAAATATGGGATATATGACATAACTAGAAGATAACGAATTTTATAGAAATACAGGATATGTTTTTAAAACTTACATTGGTATCCTCGCCATGCTCGTCATGGACAACATGCTCTCATGGACTTCATGCTCATCATGGACATCATGCTCATCATGGTCAGCCATCTGAAAATGTCATTAAAAAGGCAAACATTTAGCATTTGTATTAACTAGAAAAAGGCAAGCATTTAGCATTTGTATTAACTAGAAAAAGGAAAACATTTAGCATTTGTATTAACTAGAAAAAGGCAAACATTTAGCATTTGTATTAACTAGAAATTGTGATCTTTTATAAACATACATGCCTCTAAAATTGTGATCTTTTATCAATTAACAATCCTTCATTGTGATCTCCACGCACATATAGGTCATCATTAGCTTCAATATTTTGTGGAGTTGGCAACCCAACTGAGAATGGACTGGAGTCATCATACTTATCATAGTACTCTTCTTCATCTATAAGATCTTCAATGAACTGTCTTTTACCATGAAGAACAACCGACCATTTAGCATTTGCAGGATCATCGATATAGAATATTTGTTTCGCCTGTGATGCCAATATGAATGGTTCACCCTTCTCGCCAATCTTTTCAAAGTTCACCAAAGTGAAACCCAATTCATCCACTATAACTCCTTTGGTGTTATCAACCCAATTACATTTAAAGAGCGGAATTCTGAAATCTATGTAGTCAAACTCCCATATGTCTTCAATGACACCGTAATACGACATTTTAGCTTCACATGGACTCTTATCATTTGCACTTGCAAAATACATAGTCGACGCTTGAAGAGTGACCCCACTGTTTTGGACAACACTCTTATCATCTTGGCACTTTGTGTAATATGTGAACCCATTAATGTTAAACCCTTCATAAGACATAACATTCGGTTTTGGTTTAAAGGCGAGGCAATTGATTGTTTCTGTAATATCATTTGGTGTTTGAGATAGTTGATGTAAGACTTTATCTTCAAACCAATTAGTAAAAGTCTTATTATGCTCTCTAGCAAGCCACATTGAACTTGCTCGAGGATGTTGTCTCTTGATGAAATTGGTATGTTCCTCGATATAAACACTCACTTCGTCCATGTTGTGTAAAATATACAAGTGAGCTTGTTCCAACTGCTCACGGTTGATTACTTTCACCCGTGATCCCAAAATTCCTTTGCCCTCCTCAATATTCTTGTCATTAACAGGAGTGTTATTACCACTCAGAAAGTCATTGCAAAAATCCATAACCTCTCTCGCCACAAAACCTTCAATAATACTCCCTTCAGGCCGATAACGGTTTCGAACATCACCTTTAAAAACGCTCATGTATCGTTCAAAGGGATACATCCAATGCAAGAAAACTGGTCCCAACATTTTCACTTCCCTAGTCAAGTGGACAACAAGATGTACCATGATATCAAAGAACGAAGGAGGGAAATACATCTCAAGATGACATAGGGTAACAACCACTTCTCTTTGCAAATTATTGAGAGTATCAGGGTCAATAACTTTGCTGCATATACTGTTGAAAAAGAAACAAAGTCTGGTGATTGCAAACTTTACATGCTTTGGCAATATAGATCGAATTGCCACGAGCAATATTTGTTGCATTAGAGTGTGACAATCATGAGATTTAATACCTATCAACTTCAGATCTTTCATTGATACCAATCTACAGATGTTGGATGAGTAACCATGTGGCACCTTAACATTTAGCAAGCATTCACAAAAAGCTTTCTTCTCCTTTCTAGACAACGTGTAACAAGCGGGAGGTAAGTATGTTCTTTTATTACCCATTTCACATAATTCTGTTAATTTTGACCTTATTCCCATTTCACGTAGGTCCAGTCTGGATTTTATCCCATCTTTAGTCTTACCAGGTATATTTAACAGAGTACCAATGATGCTATCACAAACATTTTTCTCAACGTGCATTACATCGATACAATGCCTGACTGTCAAAGAACTCCAATAAGGAAGATCCCAAAATATTGACTTCTTGTTGAATGAAGAATTGTCACTCAGTGTGGCCATACTACATTGTGATTTCTTACCAAATTCATTGACAATGTCTTTTACTCTTTCATAAACAACATTCCCTGGTATAGGTTTAGGTGCACTCCGTTCATCATTCCATCCATTGAATGCTTTGCGCTTCCTATGATACAGATGGAATTTTGAAAGAAACCTTCGATGACCAAGATATACAGTCTTGCCACCATGTTTTAGTCTTATTGAATCAGTGTTTTCTTCACATATAGGACACGCTTTAGCTCCTTTGACACTATATCCAGACAAATGCCCATATGCTGGAAAGTCATTAATAGTGCAAAACAACATAGCATGCAAATGAAATGTCTCTCTTCCTGAAGCATCATAGGTCATCACACCTTCAGCCCAAAGTTTCTTTAAGTCATCAATCAGAGGTTCAAGATAAACATCGATATCATTTCCGGGTTGTTTAGGGCCCAATATCAACAACGACAGCATAACATACTTATTTTTCATACACAGCCAGGGAGGAAGATTGTATATAACAAGCATGACTAACCAAGTGCTATGTTGGCTGCTCAATGTCCCGTACAGATTCATCCCATCTGTACAAATCCCATGTCTTAGATTCCTATCTTCTTCACCAAATTTGGGGTATAATAGATCAATCTTCTTCCACTGTGGGGAATCATACGCATGTCGTAGGATCCCATCATTATTTTTCTTAACATCTGCATGCCACCTCAAATTCTTCACATCTTTCGGATTTGCAAACAAGCATTGAAACTGTGATATTATAGGTAGATACCACAACACCTTGGCAGGAGAACCAATTTTGGACTCCCCCGAAGTCGTCAATTTATACCGTGACGCACCACATTTTGGACAATCTTTCAAATCTACATAGTCCTTTTGAAATAATACACAATCATTCGGGCATGCATGTATCTTCTTGGCCTCCATTCCCATTGGGCACAACATTTTCTTTACCCGGTATGTTGAGATTGGCAGCTCGTTTCCTTCAGGAAGCATTTCTTTCAACAAAGTCAACAATGAAGTGAAGCTTTTTTCGCTCCATCTATTGTTAGCTTTCAACTTATACAATCTCAACACAGCGCTAAGATTCATAAACTTAGCACAGCCTGTGTATAACGGTATCTCAGCATCATGCACAATGTTTCTAAAGATAGGAGGTGGATCAGTGTGCTCTACCCTACAACTATCCAGCATCGCATCAACGATGTCTACTGGAACTGGTTCGTTCACATCTACGTCATCGGAGGCAATTTATTCTTCCACCCAAGCACTGCTATCGACATCTACTGGTTTCGAGTTTGAAATCTCTCCATGCCAGTGCCATTCTGTATAGCCTTGTACAATCCCGTTGCACATGACATGACTTTTGATTTCCTCACCAGTACTGACTTTCAAGTTGTTACCGCAATGCCTACATGGACAGTAGAACCTATCTGTAGGTTTTTTCCTATGTTACTCGGCAAATCTAATAAACTGGTCAAGACCAGATATAAACTCTGGGGTGCAGGGATTGTGAATGGACATCCATGATCTATCCATTCTATGATCAAAGAGAAAACAAGTATATATTAGGACAAGATTAGGGCATACACTTACATCCTATCCAAGATTTACTCCTATTATCTACAATGAAGCCGGACTCCATACAAACAATATATAATTTAGTGAGATTAGGTGTTCAAGAACAGTCCCAAACCGGGGACTATCCAAGATTTACTCCTAATGAGTAAATCTTGGACGGGTTTCTAGGCCAACAAACACATGTGATGTCATTCTTATATATAATAAATGTGTACCACCTATCCCATCCTTGAACACCTAATCTCACTAGTAAGTGTATAATGTGTATTGGGTTTTCAAGAAAATTTTGGCAACATTTCCCCGCTGTTCTCTAAGTACATATGTACTTAGAGAACAAACGAGGAAATGCTACCAAAATTTTCTCGAAAACCCAATACACATTATACACTTACATCCTAAGTGAGATTAGGTGTTCAAGAACAGTCCCAAACCGGGGACTATCCAAGATTTACTCCTAATGAGTAAATCTTGGACGGGTTTCTAGGCCAAAAAACACATGTGATGTCATTCTTATATATAATAAATGTGTACCACCTATCCCATCCTTGAATACCTAATCTCACTAGTAAGTGTATAATGTGTATTGGGTTTTCAAGAAAATTTCGGCAGCATTTCCCCGCTGTTCTCTAAGTACATATGTACTTAGAGAACAAACGAGGAAATGCTACCAAAATTTTCTTGAAAACCCAATACACATTATACACTTACATCCTAAGTGAGATTAGGTGTTCAAGAACAGTCCCAAACCGGGGACTATCCAAGATTTACTCCTAATGAGTAAATCTTGGACGAGTTTCTAGGCCAACAAACACAATAATAGATATGTACATGTTAGGGTTTCATCACAATTGATGTTAGGGTTTCATCAATGTTAGGGTTTAATCAAATCAAATTAGGATGCTAGAATGGACAAGTTTAAATCTTATTTCAACATGCATCAAAATTTACTGAATTAGGTCAAGCATTATGATTAGAAGCACAAATATATGCAAGCCAAATATTTGTTCGTATCCTTGAATTTACATAAAGCATTACATATAGATTTGTTCATATCCTTACCAACATCAAACATGGCCGTGCTGCCCAGCCCGGCCGTGGTAGGCCAACACAGCCACGGCCGTGTTTGCTGCATGTAGGTAAAAATCTAGGGAGAAAAAGAACAGAGGCTACACACGGCTAATACCTGGAGAGCTGACTGAAGCTAGGTGGCGCGGCATGGAGGGCATGAGTAGGGAGGAAGGAGCAGGCGGCTGCGATGCAGGACGAAGCAACAACAGTAGTGTCGGCGGCGACGGTGAGGCGAGGCAGCGTTGACGACGGGGAGAACCAGCAGGCAGCTAGCGGGCGATCGAGCAGTAGCTAGCGGGCGATGAAGACAATGAAATAGGAAAGGGGAACAAATGCGATCAATCGTGGGTCTATTAAGTTCGTAAAAGGCGTCAGTTATCAAATACAAATGACACCTAAAGTCTTCGGCGTCGGTTGTTCCTTAACAACCGACGTCCAATTAGGCAAATTTTGCCCTAAATAAATTGGCGGGAACCATTATTGACGTCGGTTATCAAAGGATAACCGACACCTAAGCTGGAACTTTTTGTGCAAATTTTCATTTTAGAAAGGCGTCAGTTTTGTTGGTAAAAAACCGACGCTGTATGTGCCAAATTTTGTTCGCTCGAAAATTGGATTACGCGGGCAATTTTAGGCGTCAGTTGTTTGTTATCCAGCCGACGCTGAATGCAAAGCGGTGCCTGTGTCTTGGCTATAGACATCGGATGACCTACATCACTGACGCTGAACGTTATAGGCGTCGGTTTTCCTAAATAACCGAAACCCAGAAAAGTGACATTGAATGTTGTTTTTGTACTAGTGTCATGGTTTTTAGATTGGTTCCTCAACTTCTATTGGTGGAGCTTCAAGGATGGGTTCAAGTTCAACAATAACCAAATCACCATCCTCAATTTCTGGAGGTATGGTAGGGGGTTTTTCTGGAGGAGGAGGGGAGTACACCTTTCCTGAATGTGTAGAGACAACTTTGAGTTGTTCGGGGTGCTTGGGATTGTTTTCGGGCTGCCCAAAAATTTTTCTGGTAGGGGGTTTCTGTTGGGCGAACAAACGAGCTAGCTGGGCATCAGTCACCTTTTGATGAGCTTGTTGGGCAATGATGATTTCTTCCAAGGCAACTATCCTTTTATCAACTGAGGGGATGGGAGTAGGAACACTTGGTGGCGGTTGAGGAGGCGGTTGATTGAGATTTTGAGGGGGAAGGTTTAAGTTTTCGAATTGTTGTCCTTGATATGGTGGTCGATTTGGGTGATTTCATCGGTAGTTTCCTTGGGTTCCAAAGTTCCTTTAGTTGTTGTATGGGAATCCAGCTGGTGGTCGATTGTTTCCTTGAGGATAGGGAGCCCTTTGATGGGATTGGATTTGGCTAGAGTTTTTGGCACCTGTAAGGTTCCCATATTGGAAACCAGGGTGGTTTCTAGTCTGGTTGGGGTTGTAGTAACCTTGTCCTGGTATGGTATGGATTGAATTGAGGTCTTCTAGTTGTTGTCCCATTTCTGGTTGCATGGGGGTGTTGTAGAGGTATTGACAATGCAGGGTGGTGTGATCGTTTCCTTGGCAAATGCCACAAAGAGAGTCCACAACTTTTATTTGTTGGGGTGACTCCCTAAGGGTGCCTAAGGATGACTCTAACCGATCCTATTTTAGGGAAATTAATTTGAGGCTTTCTGCTATGCTTTGGATATCAGGATTAACTTCTGCCTTGGCTAACTTAAGGATTCCACCAATTCCCCTTCTATCCCTTGTTTCAGAAGCCCATTTGACCACCTCCCATGCACTAGTTAGACTTTGGTGCATGAAATTTCCTCCAAGTGAGGAATCAAGAAAGAATTTGGTATCATCATCAACACCACGATAGAAGATCACTATGAGCTGGGCTTGAGAGATATCATGGTGAGGGCACTTCCTAAGTAAGTCTGTGAACCTTTTCTAGGATTCTCCTATGGACATGGAAAAGTGAGTGATTTGTCTCCTGAGTTCATAGGTGAAAGAAGGGGGTAAAATTTCTCAAGAAACTTACTTTGTACAACTTCCCAAGTCGTGACACATTCTTCACTCTCCATGGTCTTGTACCAGCTACTAGCTTGGTCAGAGAGGGAATACTTGAGCAATCTAAGACGAATTGCATCTTCAGAGATGCCTGGGAGTTTGTTCAGAGAACAAAGGTGAATGAACCTTTGAAGGTGATCTTGGCAACTTTCCCCATTGTTGCATGAGAAAGGATTGGCTTGCATCATGGTGATCCAATGGGTTCAGATCTCGAACAGGGTAGCAATGATGTCGGGAGGCATGATTGGGTGTTGGGCATAAGCATTGGGAACAAAAAAATCTTTCAATTGGTTTTTCCTTTTGACTTCACTCCTATTGGCTTCTAAGGTTTCTTGTTCAGCCATGTAGGCTGCCTATAAAGCGGCTTCTTTAGCCGCTTGGTCATTTAAGATGTGCTCTCTTTGAGCAGCTAAAGCTTGGTTGATCCTACGAGTGATTCCTTCCTCATCTAACATATTTTGATTTTGATTTTGGTGGTTTAGACGGTGGAAAGTTCAATCTATCTCAGGACAATTGGAAATCAGTGTTCGGGCATCGCATGCACAAAATAATTAGTTAATCGTGTGTAGAAAAATGGATTTCCGGAATGGAAACTTGGCAGAAGGAGGAGTAGCACTTTCGGAATGTTACTCGGAAGGCATAAAAAAAGGAAAAAAGTCTTTCAAAATGTTTTTGGGGTTTGAGAAAATAAATTTGTTGTCCCCAGTAATGGAGCCAAATTGATATGGTCACTTAGCACACCAATCACTAAGATTGTTAATCCTGAGTTTAAACCTTTTTTAACTTTCTGGTTAAGGCTAGTATAGAAAGGGTTGAATCCCACATGACAACTTTTTAAGATTGTTTAATCTAAACCCAATTCTCGAAGAACTTTATTGTTTATTTTTGGTATTTTCAG
Organism: Alisma plantago-aquatica; assembly: GCA_963693085.1. Taxonomy (NCBI): domain Eukaryota; kingdom Viridiplantae; phylum Streptophyta; class Magnoliopsida; order Alismatales; family Alismataceae; genus Alisma; species Alisma plantago-aquatica. Next base: position 393,572,211 of record OY856411.1, on the reverse strand, counting down.
ATTTGGAACAAGAATTTAAAAGTCATTTAGGGGTGATTGTTGATTCCACTAAGAAGAAAATTAAAAAATTTAAAATGAACTAAACAAGAATTTTATTTTCCCTACAAAAAGGTAAAAAAAGATTGTTGTTAGTGTAAGAAGCTATTGTAAATTGAAACACTAAGGATTAAAGCAAACAAATATAGTTGGTGATTGAAATCAAGGGGAGAGAATCGAGGCTTTAGGGGTTTTCACCAGCTTAGCCAAGGCAAATGACTAATCCTTAACGACAGATTTGATGAAGGCAATTGAATTTAAAATCCACTAAAGATGATCTCCACATGAGCCCATTGGTCTTGGTTCTCATGTTTCTTAGTTCATCATCCTAAAAAGAGAAAATCCACGGTCGTTTCAAAACTTTTATGCAAGTGAGATTGTTGTTCTAAACCCAAATTACCAAGGTCATATCCATTCGGATTAACTTTTTATATTATCAATTAATTACTTTGATATATGAGTTAGTTATCAATCTCAAAGGCCATCTAAAATCGTTAAGGAAAAGCCAAAAACCATGGCTAAGGGGTTATTCCCTTTGCCTCGATAAAGGACTACTCACTCATGGAGAAGGAGCAAAGAGAGACGGAGGAAGGAAGTGAGATAGCCATATTCTAGTCTTACGACTACTGATCCTCGACTAGAGACAATGATATGGTTGTTTCTTCCTATCTTGCTCAATTGCTCAAGAGAGGGGAGGAGAAGATGATGAAGAACTAGATCTAAACAAAATGGAAATAACAGAATTGAAATAACACTTAACCGAGATGAAGTACTACTTTATTACTTTAAGAACAAGGTTACAGAAATAAACTGCTCCAGAAATCTTTCGTACAAAAAAGTGATGTTGAATGAGGAGAAAGTGACCATCCTTTTATAGGAGAAGGAGGGGGAAACTTTACACTAGGGTTTAGGGAAATGGTGGTGGGAGGCTGGCTTTCTGGGCTGTCTGCACGACACCAACTGATCGACTCGAGGCTAAGCCAATCGGCTGGCGGCTGGGGGAAATTGACAGCAAAGGGGACAATTGACAACCCTAATTTAGGGTGGCGGCACGAGCTGTACCCCGCTCAGCTGGGCTGGAATGTTTCCCATGTTTTGGGCTTCAATTGAGCGTTTAATCCTGGGAAGTATTTTTCTCTGGCTAGTCGTCTGAACAACTATGATGATCGGTGTTGGACACTGAAACGATCGGTTGGAGTCATGAGCCGATCAGCTCATGCTCCGAACCTGTGAGAAAATGCACATAATTGTCAGAATCAAAGATATTTGTGATAAAGATGAGAAAATTTGGATTTGTGCAATTTTATGGGATGAAATTAATATCTTTATTTGAAAAGCTTAAATAAATTGTGGAAAAAGGTGCTAAAATAGCACGCATCAACCTTGGATATGATTCTTGTACTGATTCTTGAAAATGAACCAAGTGGATGTTAGATTTTCTTGATCATGATTAATGTAAATTTAATTGAATTTAGTTTTCATATTCTTATTATATATTCTTTGCAAATGCCACATATTGGTTAAAGTTGTCTATGATATGTGAATTCTTGAGTTGTGATTGTTTCATGCGAATTTATATGATGGAAAAAGTATATGCAGGATATATGTAATCTGAATTGAAACATAATGTATCTCTGAAACCCTAATCAACATATCCTATTATTAGAATGAGAAGTCACATATGTGCCATATAATTAACTCTTATTTATCTTAAAGTGATTAAATGAACTTAATATCCATTATAACCTAAGTCATCTATATAGGAGTCTTGAATACTGTGATTTCCCCCTGAGGTCTGCACTGGGGAAATGAAATGAGATTCCTTCTAATAATCCTTGGATTATGAAAAGGAATGCTGGAGTGTGATTCTAGACCTTGAAGGCTAGGTTACTAGAATTTAGAAAAGGTTTTAAGATGAAATACTAACCTAAATTATATGTTGCTGAGTGAATGAAATGTATTGTTTTCCAATCATTGTTATGAAAATTGTGATCTTGATGTGAAAGGGATCAGTAGGGATAGATTTTTTTAGTATCTCATTCATGATGCCCTAGCTTTGACATTTATGTCATTAAACTTATCTTATGTACATGAGATGAGGTCTATAAGATAGAGAGGCTTTATGCTCTTACCTAGCTAGTGTTTGGTAACTTTGAGGCAGACCAGAGTCTGTTGTTTATCTTAGGGTTTCCAGTTAACCCTAAGATGTGGATAGTGAGTCGTTAACATGAGAACCTGGCGTGGTGACTTTTACTTGATTAGGTACAGATCAAGTAATTTTAGGGCAAACCTAACAATGCATATTGACAACCCAAGAATAAGATTTGATTATCAATATCCAATTACATGTTAGTTCTATTTCTTATTTTATGTTCATTTTATGTATCTTATATCAGTCATTATTTGCATGATATTTAGAATTGTTTGATTTAATCTAAAATATACTTATCTCTGATCAATTTAAAAAGAGTAGTTCAATGCTAGTTTTGTCTTGAACCCGTTCCAATCACTTAGTGTACTAATAAGTGGTGGTTCAAATTTTTATAGGTACTTATGCAACTTCAATTCACCCAGGAGCTTCTCATTCGTAGTCAGCTTTTCTTCACCATCTGAGGTGGAAAATTCTCTTCTTGTTGTAGGTTGTGTATAGGATGTCCATGTACTAGGGAGTTTTGGGAGGGTGTGTGTGCTTGTAGTGATGTACTTTATCTTGATCTAGGGTGTTTATGTGAATGTAATAGTGCAACTTTCTACTTCATGTTTTATTAGAGTTTTATCTTGAATAATGCTTACATCTCAGGATTGATTATATATGATCTGTAGAAAATGAATAGTACTTAGTTTCTTGTGCCAAATATGGAATGGAAAAAGTTAGTTGTGTATTTCATACAATAGAATGTCTTGATTCTAGGTTTTAATTGTTAATTTGAGATTTCGTGTGGTTAGTTTGGACAACACTGTGGGGGTTTCAGAGGTGGGGTCCCGCAAATTGTGGTATTAGAGCCTAGGTTTTTGTTAGTGCCTATGTACATGGACAATAGATGAGTCTATGAGTCTTATTGGGTCCTTCAAATTATCTAATGATAGATGGCATATTCTCTTTTCTTTCATATCATGGTTGGTAGAGGTGAAGAACAGGTGGAGAGTCGCTATGTGGCACCTCCATTAGGTGGTGCTAGGGATGAACCGGGGTAGGAAGACCCTCCTATTAAAGTGATGGATCAACACCATGCAATGACTACCTTATCTACCATTGATCCTCTCTATGCTATGGCACATACCATAGTGTTAGTGATAGCTCATGCAGCAACTGGGGTAGTCCCTCCATCACCTCCAAGTGTTCATGATCCATTGCATGATATTAGCAAGTCTTATGAGAGGCTGAGATAGATGGGTGCCTATGACTTCCATGGCATTGCTGATCCTGTAGAAGTAGATGCTTGGCTATATGAAACTGAAAATGTGTTTAAAATAGCTCATGTATCTTATGTAGAGAAGGTGAACTATGCTACTTATCATATAAAAGGTAATGCAAGTCACAGGTGGAGCATGGAAGAGACACACCTGGATGAACAGAGTACGACATGGGCTGAATTTAGAAAGAGGTTTGAGTCCTACTATTATCCTGCCGCATACATACGTGACAAGATTTGTCAGTTTGAGACTCTGAGGCAGAGACAAATGACAATGACTGAATATGAGTTTTTATTTGTGGATTTTCTTAGGTTTTATCCTCATCTATGTGTCACAGATGAGGATAAGATCAGGCATTTTGAACAATGATAGAACTATGATCTGCAAGAGAGGATAGTTGTGATAGAATCCATGACAAATTTTAATGCCTTTGTTGATGCAGTCGGGCGTGTGGAGCATGTCATTTAATAGAGGTAGGAGTTTGAGACCCGTAAAAGGATGAGTGGTGAGCTGAACAGGCCAGGACCTAGTGCATAGTCGAGGATGACTAGGCCGCCTACATATCCTTCTAGAAGTCCAGACACGCCAACTACCACACCACCACATATTTTATATGGCAGGGGTACTACTACTTTTGCATCTAGGGGACCAACACCACAAAGTACACTGAGTACATGAACTATAATAGGACCTCATAAGCCGAGTTTTCACTCGACACCACCACAATGTACATACTGTAATAGGTTTCCTAAAGGTCCATGTTGGGGGCCTGATTTCAGGGTTGTTTTGGTCAGAAAGGGCATTCGGTTAGGGATTGTCCATAGAGAACTCAACACCAGTCAATGACTAGAGTACACAGAGTGGTGGCGCCAAAAAGCTCACGTAGAGGGTATGCATCACAAGCAAGTTCCAATACTCAGGGATCCACAATACATCAGAGTAGAGGATGAGGTTGAGGTAGGGCGCAGGTGACAACCCGTGCTTATGCTTTGACTCATCTGGAGGGAGTTTTTTCTCCACATGTTGTGGCATGTCATATTTGTTTAGTTACACCCATTCTTATACCTATTACAGAGTTGATTGACCCTGATGCTACACATTCTTTTGTGACTCGAGATGTCATAGCTAGAGGTCAAATTTCTATTGAGGAGCTACCTTATGATTTCTTGTTGGAGATACCTACTATACAACCTATAGTTGTTACAAAGGTTTGTCCAAGATGTGTTATAGGCTTTAATGGACAATGCATACAATTGGATTTATTACCAATTGAAGTGCATACCTTTATCTTATACTAGGCATGAATTTCTTAGAGCAGTATCAAGTGAAACTAGATTTCTTTACCAAGGAAGCTATCTTCTTTAATGGGGATCTTTCTTGGATCTTTCATGGGGGAAAAAGTACTACCTACATGTTTTATATCTTTATATCTACTAAAAAAATGATGAGGAAGGGATGTAAAGGTTATCTTGCACATGTAATGGATACTACGGTTGAGAACCCTATCTTATCTGATGTACACATAGTAAGAGAGTACAGTGATGATTTTCCTAATGAACTACAAGGATTACCTCTAGTTAGAGAGATTGATTTTGAGATCAATCTAACTCCAGGCACTCAACCTATTACACATGCACCATATCACATGGCTCCAGCTGAATTGAGAGAGCTAAAGAAGCAATTGCAAGAATTGCTTGATAAGGGTTTTATTCGACCTAGCACACCTCCATGGGGAGTACCAGTGCTTTTTGTAAAGAAGAAGGATGGCACAATGTGTTTGTGTATTGATTATAGGAAAATAAACAAATTAACTATCAAGAATAAATATCCTTTGCCTCAGACCGATGACCTATTTGATCAATTACAAGGGGCAACAATGATTGATTTGTGATCAGGTTATCATCAACTCAGGATCAAGGTTGAAGATGTCCCTAAGACAACATTCACGACCAGATATGGGCACTATGAGTTTTTGGTTATGTCATTTGGACTAACCAATGCACCAACATGTTTTATGGATTTGATGATTAGAGTATTTTGTTAGTACCTTGATCAGTTCATTGTTGTTTTCATTACTGATATCTTGATATATTCTATAAATAGGGAGCAACATGAGGAGAATTTGTGGTTGGTTTTCCATTTACTAATACAAAATAAGCTATATGCTAAGTTTAGTAAATGCGAGTTGTGGCTATCTGAGGTGGCATTTCTAGGCCATGTGATTTCCACTGAAGGGATTTGTGTAGATCCTAAGAAGGTAGAATTTGTAATCCAGTGGGAGCAGCCCAAGACACCCACTGAAGTGAGAAGCTTTCTTGATTTATCAAGATATTACAGAAGGTTTATACATGACTTTAGCATTATTGCCATGCCTCTGACTCATTTGATGAGGAAAGAACTCCAGTTCATATGGACAAATATGTGTGAGCATATCTTTCAACAATTGAAGAAGCTATTAACATCTACACCAGTCCTAACTCTTCCTAAGATAGGGAAAGGTTATGTTGTATATTGTGATGCTTCTTAGAAGGGTTTAGGTCATGTTCTTATGCAGGATGGCAAGGTAGTGGCATATGCTTCTAGACAGTTGAAGAACCGTGATGCAAACTACCCTATGCATGACCTCGAACTTTTTGCAGTAGTCTTAGCATTGAAGACATGGAGACATTATCTATATGGAGAGCCTTTCCAGGGATATACTGATCATAAGAGCTTGAAATACATCTTCACATAGAAAGATCTAAATTTGCGGCAACATAGATGGCTTGAATTGATTAAAGGCTATGATTGCACAATTTATTAGTATCCCAGAAAGGAAAATGTGATGGCAGATACTTTGAGCAGAAAGTCGTCATCTTTATGTCTTGTATAGAGATGAATTCAAGGGCATGCATTAGAAGGGACATGCTTTTGTCTTTGAGGGATATGAATGTGCATATGGATATGACATCTTCTGGTGGTCTTTTGGCACAACTCCAGATATAACCTGTATTGGGGAAACAGATTAAACAAATACAAGGCACTGATCCTTATATTCAGACTTTAGTGAAAGAGATGCAAGAAGGGAAAAGAGAAGGCTTCCACTTCACTAATGAGGATCTTTTATGTTTTTAGGGAAGGTTATGTGTCCCAGATCAGACAGATCTGAGAATATTGTTCTTGAGGAAGCACATTCTTCTATGTATGCAATGCATCTAGGTGGTTCCAAAATGTATAAAAATCTCAAAGAATTGTATTGGTGACCTAGAATGAAGAAAGATGTACCTTATTTTGTTGCAAAATGTGGTATATGTCAACAAGTAAAGGTAGAACATAAAATACCCAGTGGGTATCTGCATCCTTTGCTTATACCATAGTGGAAATGGGATCACATGACTATGAATTTTGTAGTTGTTTTACCACGTTCCTCTAAGGGACATGATTCCATATGAGTTGTCGTAGATAGATTGACAAAGACATATCATTTTCTTCCTATAAAGACAACTTTTTCTACTAAAAGGCTAGCTCAGATATATGTTGATGAGATAATCAGACTACATGGAGTTCCACTTTCTATTGTATCAGATAGAGGTCCATAATTTACTTCTAGGTTTTGGGATAGATTACATGAAATAATGGGAACTCAATTGAAGTTCAATACTTCTTTTCATCCCCAGAGTGAAGGACAGTTAGAAAGGACAATACAAACCCTATAATACATGCTTAGGGAATGTGTTCTACAGTTCCCTAAAAGTTGGGACTCATATGTTAGCATGATCAAATTTGCATATAATAATGGTTACCAATCTAGTCTTAGAATGGCACATTATGAAGTTGTATATGGAAGGCGGTGTATATTGCCATTATGTTGGTATGTGACTGGTGAGAGACAGATGTTGGGACCTGAGATAGTACAACAAAACTTTGAGAAATGATACACCAACAATTGAAAGCTGTACGAGATAGACAAAAGAGCTATGCATACCATAGGTGTAGAACTCTAGAGTTTCAAGTAGGCGATCTAGTATATCTAAAATTTTCTCCTTGGAAAGGTGTACTTAGGTTCAAGAAGTGGGGCAAGTTAGCTCCTAGATATATGGGACCATACCCTATTCTGCAACGGGTTAGAAAAGTAGCATACCGACTTAAGTTACCACCTGAGCTAGAGAAGATACATGATGTGTTCCATGTATCTATGCTAAGGAAGTGTCATCCTGATACTGATAAAATCCTCTATCCATCTGATGTAAAGTTAGCAGATGATGTGACTTACGAGGAAGTCCTGATTCAGATCATGGATAGGAAGATCAAAAGGTTGCGTAGATGTGAGATAACTATGGTGAAATTTTTATGGAGACATCTTGGAGTTGAAGAAGAAACATGGGAACTTGAAGATGAGATGCAGAGATGTTGTCGTGACCTTTTCTAGAGTTTCGGGACAAAACTCTAAGAGGAGGGGAGATTTGTAAGGACCCATTCCTAAATTACTTTAAATCCTAGTTAGATCTTACTAAGCATCAATAGTTATTGATTTAATTTTCTCTTAATAAGATCAAATATTAATCAAAATCATAAACCTTATTTGTTAGATATATTGTGAATGATTACATTAGTAAGGTTATAAATTTAAAATCCTAGTTGCATGAAATCATCAATAGAAAATGTGATGATGAATTTTGTGTTAAGTGTAATAGTTTACTAAAAGATTTTTATTATTTGTATGTGAACATATTACTTTGAATTTTGGATATGTATTGTATAACTCAATTATGCATGTTAGTGAAAAATATCAGATTTTTTAGAGTTTTCTAGACCTATTGATCGATCGAGTTTTCCCCATGAGAAACTCATTCAATCATGCTATATAGGCTTAAGTATAGCGGTATAGTATTTGTTTTTTTTATAATTTATTGGCTTATCCAATTAATCTCAAATTTTAACTGAAAGTTTAGTACTCCATTTAAAATAATATATTAAATTTTCATAATTTTGGAGAAGTTTTGTGTCACAACAGAACCTTGTGTCAGTCGAGTTTTGAAAGAGACAAACTTGACCGACCAGATTTTTCTAGAAAAATACAAAAGACTAAAAAATGTTTATAACTAATTATTCCAAGAACCTTAATGAGTATATAGGAATCTATTACGACCCAAGAACCTCTCATTTCTATACCACACTTTAGATCTTCATAATTCTTGAGAGAGGAGGGGATTCTAGGGTTTGGAGTATCTGAAGTGGAAATTTCAGATTTCTAGATTTTCTCTTTCCAAGGTTGGTAAATTTTGTATAGATAATTAATCTTTACTAGGTTTATTTGATTTTATTTTCTCCTATGTGTAGAACTCGTTACTTCCCTGATTTGGATCATAAGATACCAAACTAATCTCTTCTTTCATTATTTCTTCTTCAATTCTTCTTATTCTAGGTTCTTGAGTAAAGAGTAGTAGGAAAATTCTAATTTCTTGAAGCAAGGACTTGATTCAAGACTTAGCAGTAGTAGCTGGGCTATGCATTTCAGGTGTTTTACACCTGAGGTGAGTGGTATAGGTTCATTTGAAAACTATTAGTGAACTATAATCCTAAATCCCCTCATTAAACTACAATTAGTGGAAATTGAGAACTCTAATAATGCATAGGATTGTTTGCTTATTTGACCTTGGATATGATTCTTATATCGATCCTTGCAAATAAATCAAGTGAACGTTAGATTTTCTTGATCATGATCAATGTATATTAATTCAATCCAGTTTGCATATTCTTATTATATATACATTTCAAATTCCACATATTGGTTAAATATGGAGTGTTGTCTATGATATGTGAATTCTTGAGTTGTGATTGTTTCATGCAAATTTATATGATGGAAAAAGGATATGTAAGACATATGAAATCTGAATTGAAACATAATGTATCTCTAAAACCCTAATACACATATCCTAAGATTAGAATGAGAAGTCACATATGTGCCATATAATTAACTCTTATTTTCCTTAAAGTGATTAAATGCACTTAATATCCATTATAACCTAAGTCATCTAGATAGGAGCCCTGCACACTGTGATTTTCCCCCAAGGTCTACAATAGGAAAATGAAATGGTATTCCTTCTAATAATCCTTGGATTATGAAAAGGAATGCAGTAGTGTGATTCTTGACCTTGAAGGCTAGGTCACCAGAATTTAGTAAAGGTTTCAAGATGAAATGCTAACCTAAATTCTCTATTGCTGCGTGAATGAAATGTACTGTATTTGAATCACTGCTATGGAAATTGTGATCTTGATGTGAAAGGGATCAGTAGGGATATATTTGTTTAGTATCTCATGCATGATTCCCTTACTTTGATACTTATGCCATTAAACCTATCTCATGTACCTGAGAAGAGGTCTATAAGGTAGAGAGGCTTTATTCTCTTACCTAGCCAGTGTTTGACAACTCTGAAGCAGACCAGAGTCTGTTGTTTATCTTAGGGTTTCCTGTTAACCCTATGATGTGGACAATGAATCATTGACATGAGAACCTGGCGTGGTGACTTTTACTTGATTAGGTACGCATCAAGTAATTTCAGGGCAAACCTAACAATGAATTTTGACAACCCGAGAATAAAATTTGATTATCAATCTCCAATTACATGTTAGTTCTATTTGTTATTTCATGTTCATTTTATGTATCTTATATCTATCATTATTTGCATGATATTTAGAAATTTTTAATTTAATATAAAATATACTTATCTCTTATCAGTTTAAAAATGATTAGTTCAATGCTAGTTTTATCTTGAACCTATTCCACTCACTTAGTGTGCTGATAAGTGGTGGTTCAAATTTTTATAGGTATTGATTTAGCTTCAATGCACCCAGGAGCTTCTCATCCATAGTCATCTTTTTGTTCACATATGAGGTAGAGAATTCTCTTCTTGTTGTAGGTTATATGTATAGGATGTCCCTGTACTAGGGAGTTTTGGGACGGTATATGTGCTTGTAGTGATGTACTTTATCTTGATCTAGGTTTTTTATGTGGATGTAATAGTGCAACTTTCTACTTCATGTTGTATTAGAGTTTTCTCTTGAATAATTCTTACATCTTGAGCTTGCTTATATATGATCTGTTGAAAATGAATAGTACTTAGTTGCTTGTGTCAGATCTAGAATTAAATGGAAAAAGTTATTTGTGTTTTTCATGTAATATAATGTCTTGATTCCAGGTTTTAATTGTTAATTTGAGATTTAGTGTTGTTAGTTTGGATAACACCGTGGGGTCCCACAAGTACCTATAGACATCTCGTCCCTAGCCATGCACAAAGGGAAACATAGCCTAGAGTAAGTGGCATTGAATTTCTAATAAGATTAATATGAATATATCATACCTAAAAGCTAAACTAAGATATAAAAATTGTAGTTTTACACTAAATCAGGGAATCTTTCAATTATTTCTTTTATCTATTTGCGGCCACCATTATATGATAAGTCCTACTATGTGACACCAAAGTATCCTCTATGGTGCAACACACCCTCTATTGGCACAACATTCCCTATGTTGACATCTAAAGTGTCCTCTATGGTTCAATGCACTCTCTGTTGGCACAACGTGCCCTTCTCACACATGTAGTGTCTCGCATAGTGTGCTCTCTTAATCATACTAGGACTCTCTAGTGAGGATTGATTCTATAATGTATATAATTAATGTTCTGATGTCATTTTCTATATATGTTCTTAATCTCTCATCTCTAAATCTATTTTAAATTTCTTATCTATGAATCTTAATCTCTTATCTCTGAATGTATATCTTTATTCTTTAATTCTAAAATGAATCTAACTCTGAACTCTAAACTCTGAATTTGAATCTATATCTAAATGACTAAATAATTAAGACTAGATCTAAGACTCTTATTTGGTATGTGGGTCTAATTTATGACTACTCATGATGAGTAATCTAAATCTAAAATCCGAAATATAGATTCTTATTGTTTGAATGAACCTTAATCTAAAACTATTATTTAATAGATAACTTAGTTACATTCTGATATCAGATTTATGACACTTGTGTCTAAAGTCTTAAGAAGAATAAATTGAATAAAACATAGAAATTATGAGTATCTAAAAGTCATATAGATCTCAAATACTTAAAATTTGAAAATTGGGCAACATAATTCAAGTTGAACAAAATCTGATTACCCAAGCATGGCAATATATGAAATACTAAAGTCTAAAAGTAAATCTCTAAGTTACTTTGGAGGTGTAGGCTGAACTGTAATAATAATGAAACTCAATGGATAAGGTCCACTTACCTTATGCGAGGATATCCCTAATGTAGGCTTTATTTCGTGGTTCACAACATATTTACCTGGAAGTCAACAATTTCTATAAGTTCGTGCTTATTTTTCTCTTTTTATTTCTAAATCTTAAATCCCATCATCCTAACCTTATATACCAACTTAGGGTTCATATTTAATTAAAACTAATTCCTAGTTAAACTATTTTGAATTATGAACATAATATTAAAATTCAAAATCTCATATTATGTATCAACTATATATTGATATACCCATATGAACTAAGTAAATAATCTTATGCTCTAATACATGACTATATAAATAATTAATTGAAAGAAACCTCAATGATACTCACACATATTATTATCACTGACTAAAAATTAAAAGCAATAAGAAAAATATTCTTAAAACCATATTGCATTCTAGTAATGCATGTAGATCACATATTGCTCCACAAATAATCATTAATTATCTTACGATATAGCCACTTAGGCCCAGAAATTATACAAGAAATTCTGAAATAACTTTTGAAAATAGTAAGAAAATTGTATATTAGGATTTAGGTAAAAATATTATGCAGTTTCCTGGTCAAGCAATGGGTGAAATACCCAAAATATCCTTATTAGGGCCTACATCAAAACATAGGTAACAAATTGAATCAGCAAGATCAGGCCTTGAAATCATGTTTTGCATATTAAAATACACTTACTACAAAATATTCATGAACTTCTAATTTTTTTGCTATTTATAATGTGCAAAACATTAAAATATTATATATTCAATAATAAAATTAGTAAATATCATGTATATCAAACACCCATCCAATCTATTTATATAATATAGTAGACATTATAAACTTTCTAGTTATATCTTGTTTGCTTAAACTGACTTTTCAATCTCAATATATGAATTTCTGAAGAGTACCTATTTTAGAGCAATCTAGACCTTTGATATTGGATATGGCCATCTTGATTTGTTCACATGGCACCAACAACTACAAGAATTAGCACCTCGTGGATCCATGTTTGGATGGGAAGTCCATGAACCCAGTCGCCCAAGTAGGACTTATCTCCCATCCACACAACTCTACTCCCAGCCAACCGTGACAGTTCTTCTTTGGTGATAGGGGCTTGCCTCTGTGGCCACCTGATCATGAGGGAAGAGGAGCCTCCATCTCTAGTCTTCCCTGATCAACAAGAGTGTAACTGTCACCCTAGTTTGGGTGGCCAAGATCAAGGATCTTCACAGCATGCCCCTCATAGCCACCAGCAACAGTGAGCCCTCATTGCCTCTAAACCGTTGATCTCCTCTATCCACCTGTTTTGAGAAAAACCTTGGCATTGACTTTGGAAACCCATATGGTTCCAAGATCTAGGGCTTTTATAGCCTCTCCTCTCCAAAATAATGGGCAAGTATCCGCCTTTAGGAGGGACTCTGTTCCACCCTTGTGTTACCTATGCACGGATCTCAAGTCTGTGAGCCTCGATCATTTCTTTTTTATTTTTTTAGATTAATGTGTACATCAATCATGATGCCCTGTAGAGAAGTGACCTCTTTGGTGATCGACAACATGAATCAAGCCAATGAAGGTGAGAAAAATCATGGAGATGGAGGAGGCCCTTCATTGAATCTTATTGATGCCACTACTGAAGATACTAATGGGAGGATTCAAAGTAGGAGGGATCCCCAAATCTTACCTAGAGGAGTGTCACTTGCAAAGGAATTCACACTCTGGACTGAACTATTTATTTAGAAAGCATCTGTGAATGTGGCGATGCTCAACAAGACAACTTTTGAGGTGATAGATGGCAAGCTGATTTACCCTAAATTCATTGGTGAGAGGAATACATATAGGTGGAACTGTGCTATCGTTGGATACATTGTACGTATGAAGCCTATCTAGAAGACTCTTGTCATTCATCTAGCTCATATATAAAAGTCTAAAGGTTCCATTGAAGTCATGTCTAAGGGGAATGCTTTCTTCCTTATATTGTTGTCAAATGAAAAAGACATGAGGACAACTCTAGAAGATGGGCTATGGTCTGTTGTAGGGAAGCCACTGGTTCTTAAGAGATGGACAAGAGGCAAGCCACGAGACAAATTGAAGCTAGCATAGATACTGATTTGGAATAAAATCTTTCATCCCCTACTTGAACTCTAGGATGAAGAAATGTTCAACGACATTGGCTCATACCTGGGAAAGGCAGTTTGTCCTAATAGACTAACATTAGAATTCACAGGACCTATATATGCCAGAGTGTAAGTCCTAATTGTGATTGATTTCAATTTCCCAAAAGAGCTTCAAATCCAGAGTGATGACGACCTACTTGACACCATCCTTTTTTAATGTGAATGGGAACCTGATAGGTGTGTGATTGCAATAACTTCGGGCACAAATCTTCCCTCTATTCTAATGCTCCAATTAAGAAGAAAGTTGTTCCTAGAAAGAAGAAGATATGGATCCCTAAACTTCTAGGTCTTAACTTTGCTAATGAAGAATTAGAGGTCTTTTGTGATGTGATTAGTGATGTGGAGCATGTTGATAGTGTGAATAATGGATCCAAATATTCTAATGGCAATGGAAAAGTAATTTCTACTATCTCTCAATCAAAGGCATATGAAGTATTAGTCAGAGTGAGATCTCGAAAGGTGCTTGGATCTAACCATTCCACTCCAGATTAGACTCACCCAAATTGGGAAGTTTAAGGGAATATGTCCAAATCCCCTCCATGAGCAAAAAATTGTTTCCAAAAGTGTTAGTACGGTTAAGGATGATGCACTTTCTCCAAACATGTTCCCTCTTCTAGACAATGGAGGTGAAGGGGAGGTAGGAATACCACAGGGTGGTGGTAATATTGTTCCATTTCCTCTTGATGGATATCTCCTTCTCGACTATTCCCTTGAATGTGAGAGGTGTGCTAAATAAGCTTTCACATATTAGGGAGGAGGTGGATAGAAACAAAGTGGTATAGAAATGAGATTATAGGATAAAGATATTACAATTTTTTTTAAGTACATTTGGAATGGTGAAAATTTATTTTCTAATTATGAATTCTACTCCTATACATGTATTCTTATGCTTTGGAAATACTTGGCTCTCAATGTCAAGAAGTTATGGGAAAAATGATCTGATTTTGTGTTGCAGTGCTATTTTTTATGACCATGAGTTATTATTCTCTGCTATCTATGGTGCTAATGCTGATAGTTATAGGTCCAGTCTTTAGGATGGTCTTCTCTTGATCAGTTTTTGGATGAGATTACCCTGGTGCATTCTGGGGTACTTCAACTCTATTAGGCTTAATACATAAAAAATGGGGAAGCATCCACCCTCCACCAGAAGTATGGAAAACTTTAATAAAGTTGTTTTCAACACTAGTCTGCTTGAAGTCACTACAAAGGGGCAATTCTTCACTTGGGATAGTCTTAGCAGGAGATGTAACAATATTTTCTCCATGATTGATTACATCTTCAATAATATCTCTTTACTTGATGTCTTCCCTAATGCCTGGAGTGAAGTCATCGACTCCTTTGTCAATGATCATCGTATAATCTCTCTTCACTTCACTAGTTTGACAAAGAAGAAGTTTCCTTTTTGTTTCATCAATAATTTGACCAATGAGGAAGGTTTTCTAGATATTTTCAAAGATAGATGGAACAAACATACATATATAGGAGCTCCTACATTTTGTGTTTACAGTAAACTAAGTGATCTTAAAAGGGATCTGAATGAGTGGAATGAACAGAATGTTATTAATTAATTGTCCAAATCAAGCTTGCTAGAGGTTGAGGTTTTCGATCTGCAAAATAAAGTGGAAAATGATCGAGGAGATTTTGAGCTCCAGTGTAGGCTGGTTTCTTGTAAGAGAAATGCTAACAAAGATAAAGAATAATAGGAGGTTTTCTTAAGACAAAAATCAAGGGTTCAATGGGTCAAAGCTGGTGATAGGAATTTTGCTTTCTTCTATGCCTCTCCCAAAATGAGGAGCATAAGAAATAGTATTAATGTATTTTCTATTAATGGCCATACTTATTATGATATGGAAATTATTAAGGAGAACATTGTGAATCACTATAAGCTCATTTTCAATTCTTCCAGTAATAGGCGGGTTGAATGGAACCCAAATTGGAATTTTACCTTTTCTCTTCAATGATAAAATTCACTTGCTAAAAAGATGGGTGTCTAAAGAGGAGGTGGATATGGTTGTCAAAAATCTTAGTGATGAGAAGGTCCCTGGACCAGATGGTTATAATTCTATTTTCTTTAAGAAATATTGGAATATCATTGGTCCTCGTGTTTCTACTGTGGTTTTATATTTCTTTGACAATGGGAATATTCTTAAAGGGTGTAATCATACCTTCATCACTTTAATTCCTAAAGTCCCGAATTTTTCAATATTAAGGACTTCAGACCAATTTCCCTATGCAACTTAATTTACAAAATTATTTCAAAGATTTTGGAAAATAGATAGAAAAGTGTTCTTGGTGACCTTATTGATCTTAATCAGGTTGCCTTTATTCAAGGTATATCTATAGGCAATGCTATCCTTCTTTTTAATGAGTTGTTGTAACAAAACTAGAATCCTAGTCCCATGAACCAAATGAATACCAAAGACAACATGTGGAAGCATAAAGCCTAGCATACATGAACGTATAACAAGATAAAAGGCACCAACATAGTCTCAGCATTCAACAAGATAGTATTAAGAAACATTCTTTTATTACAAGATTTTAATTACAATTTTAGGTACAAATTTACACAAGTCTTCTCATGCATACTAGGGACCTTACAACAAGAACACCTGACACAGCTCACCAAGCCCATCAACTTCTAGCCATCTCTGAACCTATAAAATATGTGAAACAAAGTGGGTCAAGCACACGAGGTGTTGAGTACAGGGATAAAAAAATACATATACATAATCTTTGCATAATTTGAAAATATTTGTAGAAGTAAATAGGAAAGAATGAACAAGTTGAGTATTTAGCAAAACAACCCATTTTTATATCATCTTACTCCAATTATACCAACATATCATGTATTCATAAGGCCTTTGACCAACTTCATTGGAAGGGTCCATAAGGGTGCTCAAGATTAGTTGACCCTTTTATATGTGAGGGACCTCAAGGCCATTGCCAAGAGCTAACCATGTTTCAACATTGTATAATGGAGTTTCTATATTATGTTTGCAAGTTATAAAACAACAATATAATACAAACATTGAGTCCATACTAGAATACTACATGACAATATTTGAGTAAGTAAGAAAGCATATGTAAGTATCACATTTCAAGCAAGAAATCTATAGTCATATAATTATTAAAGCATGTACATGATTTAGATATTTCATAACCTAACACGTCTTTGGTCATCTAGCCACAAGTCGTACCTAATTAAGCATAAGATTACATACATGTATTAGATTCTCATCATTAACCCTAATGGTGCGATGTTGCATGCACGCATGATCTTTTGATATTTATAGGTCCCCAAACTAGGTTCACTCATAACACTAAAATATGCTCCCGCAAGTGCACGGGGTCATGTTATAGCATAGATGAGAGGCAAGAAATGGGGGTCGAACCATAGGGATAGAGGGGGCACTAGAGCTTAGTTGGTGTTGGCTACATTCCTAAAGAGGAGATTAGGGTTGAAGGGTTTAAAAGGGGTTTGGTTTGATTACACTAAGCAAGAAAGCAAGCAAGTAAAGGCAGTATGAAAACTAAATTACCAAGAGCTAGATTATCCTAGGCAAGTTAGGTTTAAGAGACTAGATTAAGCAATCAACTAAACAATAGCAAGATGATCTTCACTACTCTAGAAAGGAAATTAGCAACTAAGAACTAAGATAAACACTAGAGTTAGAAAGAATCTAGGTGAACCCTAAGTAACAAAACTAAGCAATTAGGCAGAATGAACAAAAGTAGTTAAGAAAAGCTAGCATTAACAAGCAAGAAGGCTAAGGTGGGTTTCAAGCAATGGATTGGGTAGGTTGGCCATTTGGGAATGTGATTTGATATTAGTTGGGGGTGTCAACATGTCATGCAAATCTCACAATTCAAACTAGATTACCAAACCAAACAACAAGGCAAGTTCTATTAGAATGTACCCTATACTAGTAGTTGGAGAACTAGGGTTAGGTGTAATTCTAGTAAGACTTGTCAAGTCTAGGTTTCTAGGGTAAGTGGTATTAGGTCAGTTGAGAGCAAAGGGTAGGAATGGGAGTGGAGATGAGGATTTTTTGATCTCATGTTACTTACCATCTAGCCTTTAGGAAGCTCTAGGCTATTGCACCAATCACGCTTACACTAACTACTTAGATCTCACACTCACTTGTAGGAGAAGGGGGATGTATTTAGGAACAAAGGGGGCTAGCTAGGGATCCACTAATTGGACCTAGGATCCATTCCTAATATTGATACATACATTTCAATTTCCCCTAGAAGCTAAGTGTCATCAAGCATCTCAAAGCAAGAAATCTATGTTAAAAGCACAAATCACATGCAATAAAATAGGAAATGAGATAGAAGCAAGATATAATCATCATAGAATGAAATTATGTTCATTATAAGTTATTTTCCCCCAACATGGTATCAAAGTCACATTTCAACCCCAAATAGCCCACCACTAGGGGCTTAGCTAGACATAATCAAAGAAAAGATAAAAGAAATGAGAAGAAGGGGATATGATTCCATGGAGCTCGAAGTAGATCCTCCTTCTTCACCTATTAGATGTTGTAGGGCAACCTCCTTCCTCCAAGGTGGATGATGGGCATGGAAATGGATGGGGTTATGGTAGAAAACCTAGAAAACTAGGTTTCTATGGTGGAAATGAGGTGGAAATGGTGGGTGGAGAGCATAAATCCAAAGGGAATTGCAATGAATGCTCAAGAGTGGGTGGAGAGGAGTAATGGCAGCTGGGGGAGTCTAAACTTTGTGTTGTGGCCGCCACCTATGTATATATAGGTGGTCGGGAAGCACTAGGGTAAGTAGGGGTAAAGTGGGAAAAACAATGGTGAAAATGGGTAGGGTTAGGTGGTCACCACGTCTGTGTTGAGGTGCCATGGCTGTGGTGGGGGTTGCATGGCACATCCTTGGGCTATGGAATGGAGAAGGTGGGTAGTGGAGTGGAAATGAAAAGTATGTATGGTGGCCATGTTCATGGCAGGGTGCCATAGTCGTGGTGGGTAGAGGGTACCACAATCGTGTGGGGTACCACAGCAGTGCTGAAGGAGGAGGCCATGGGTGAGGTGGAAGGTGCTGGACATGATCGTTCTAGGGGTCATGACCGTTCTGGGGTCTTCAGTGACCATGACTGTGTTGAGATCCACGACTGTGGTCATTCATGTGTAAATTAAGCACATTCCCTATGACTTCTAGAGCATAATTTCCACGACTATGGTGATGTAGCACAACTGTTTTGGGGCTTTTTGGTGTTGATCCTTACTTCATCTTCTTCATCTAGCCTCCTTTTGCTTTGAATTTCTCTTGTCCATCCAAGGAAAGCTCGGGGAAGAGGTAGGTTCACTTTTGGGGTGTAAAACCCTATAAACGTTCTTTATCTCTCTCCCATGCATCAATGCATGCATAAGTGCCTTAAAATACACACAAAAGGAGGCATAAATGCATTTATCATAAAATATCATATTGAGGAAAATAACTTGTAAACTAAACTATTTAGATGTGATTATCATGCAAAAAGGCGCATGATGGAGCCCTAAAATAGGGCTGCATCACCTAACTAGATCCATTTTATGGTCTTGGCAAGGTTAGGTTAAAAGTTTCTTACATGTTTGATGATCTTATTGTGACGACCATTATCAAACCGATAGCCAAATCACACAGTAATTACGTGAAATAACCATTAACAGTAGACTAACAAAAATCACTAAAAAATAAAACTATTTTGCAATGAGATTCATTGACAGGAAACTCTTAAGGGAAGAACCAAAGCAATATATACATCATGGTTCACATTGTACATACATTGTACCATCTCATATCAAGGATATCATATACCAGTTGCTTTGCCCAAACATATACATAAGCAACACAAAACCTCAAGGCATGCAAGAAAAAATCTCAGATCATTTATAAAACCATTACACACTAACTCCCAAGGACCTAAGAGTAAAAATACGACACATAGGACTTCTATCTACAAGACATGACAGACATCATACTCAACCTGAGCTATTATTGTTGTCCATGTTGTTGTTATCCTCCCTCTGCAGTACAGTCTCTACTTCCTTGTCTGCGTCCACCTAAAAATGTTGGGACCAACGGGGTGAGACAAAAGTCCCAGTGAGAGATATAACTCTCTACCAACAATATTATTATCACAGGTAAATAGTATAAAACTGAGCAAAGGATATTTTATATTAATAATCAAGATTAATCACTATTTATTAGTAGAATAGAGAAATATCATCTTTTAAAGCAATGAAGCTATCTATGATAGAGAAATAAATCATCTATTCACTTTATGAGGAATATGAAGAACACATATAACATCTATCCATTTAATATGTATAAAAGTAGTACAATATCAACCAATGTTTCTGTATTCAATCCCTAATCAAATACTCTACATGGTTGATTACATATTTACAATCACACTTATGCCCTGAGGAGACGAGGTATACTTCTCATACTCCAACTGACCACGGCTACGTAAAGCATTGGTACCATACAAGGTCAAAGGAAGAGGCAGCTTCTAACACCTCACATGTCTCGGTCAATACAAGACCACTGACAGTGACATCACGTGTCAAACTGCTATTAGCTTGCCTGGGTATAGTGGCATCTTCACTATAGAGTTACAGTCACACCATGCACTCTCTTCAGGGAGACCACACAACAATCCTCGGTATATTAATATTGAGTCATGGCATATAGAAATACTCTTATGATGATGAGGGATACCACACAACAATCCCTATTTGGGCGTAAGGATATTTTCACCCATCATCCCCACATATTAAAAAATATGCTCTCCGAGTTGAACTTGTTTCACCATTCAACAAATTCTGATACTGAATGGATCTATGGCCAGGGTAACTACATGATAAGGTTCCACTTTATTAATTAGGTGCATTACAGTATATTTTAGCATCAACCAAGTTACAAGCATGAATTATAACAGATTCTACAAAGAAAGATGTAATACATTTATCAAGTACTTTCATAATGTTTGGCACATTGAATGCATAACACTCAAAATCTCAGTCCCTTATCACATTATTGGGGATTCTCATCCCTTAACATTATCATCATCATGATTGCTAGATCTGGGTATTCAAACCCTTAGTTCATCACTGAACATTATCACCTCTTATTAGTTAAGTATTATCTCTAGGTCCTCAGACCCATGTATACATTATACTTGTTGCACAAGTATTTCACATGGCTCACAAGGCTCATTTAATTTGTATCATATGAAACATCATAGATCATACCTGGCTATTCTCATCATCTCATGATACCTGCATGGTTAGTATTTCATGATAAAAATAATATCAAGTACATATCATCACCAGGAAATTCAAGAGAAATACAAACTTCCCATTATTAGGGTTAGGGTTTCCCTTTTTAGCCAATTAAGGTTTCAAGTTCATATTATAAAGAATCAAAACCCTAATTCATATCTCCACACATATTAGGAGCATACATTGATATCATAAGTATTCATTCATACTTGTTTATTCTCATCATTTAACATTAAATGATTATCACACAAAGTATGAGTTTCTCTCTCATCTTCACTAGGATATTGATTACATCATACTTTATTAAGTTGGCTCAACCCTTTTCTCAAGGTAAATTGGCATACACTTATAAAAATGCATTAAACTCTTTACATCTTAATGTATCATTTGACATAACACACTTCATGTGTTACTCAATCAAGTATATCAGATTTGAGGTGCTTACCTCCATGTTGGTTTTGAGGTGCTTCCACCATATTAGGCTAGAGGTATATGCTTACTACCATATCGGGCTAGAGGTGTATGCTTACTACCATATCATTCAAGAGGTGTGTTCTTACTACCGTATCATCCAAGAGGTGTGTGCTTATCACCATATCATCCAAGAGGTGTGTGCTTACCACCATATCATCCAAGAGGTGTGTGCTTATCACCATATCATCCAAGAGGTGAGTGCTTACCACCATATCATCCACGAGGTGTGTTCTTATCACCATATCATCTAAGAGATGAGTGCTTATCACCATATCGTCCAAGAGGTGTGTGTGTGTGTCACTTATATCGGGTTACTCAAGTGTAGTGTTTTGCATATCGGGTTAGACCCTTATGCTCATACCTTTTCAAACCTTCAAAGTATCAACCTACCATGTGTTGAGTAACAACCTAGACAACTGGTTAGTCCTTTTTCAACCAACCCAAATGTAAAAAATGATAGGGGTGTGGGGTTTCAGGGTATAGCGGATTTCATATCACCATATTGGGTTTCATTACCATATCAGGTTAGAGGTGCTTCAACCTGACATTGGTTTGTGACTTGATGATGTCATCACCATAAAGCTCTAGACTTTCATCCCTTACTATTCTAGTTCATGGAAAATAGTCCTATGCAACTATTAGAACTCATGGAATCATCAATCATTTAAGAAAAATCAAAATTGAAAGTAGATCAACAAGTATAGCAAGATTGAAGATGAATAATAACATGATTGGGTTCAAGTTATATAACCTGCCTCAAGAACAACTTCAAAGCTCCAAGATCCAAATCTTCATGTTCTAAAGGTTGAAGATGAACTTATCAAAGATCCAAGACTTGTTCACAACTCCTTTATATGCAAAGAATCACCATAGATAAGAACTTGGTGAAGAAGAAAACAAAGGAAGAAACACAACCCAAGATTCATGCTTCAACCAAGGTTGAAGATGACCATGGCTTCACCTTAAGTGTAAGGCTTGAGCTCCTCCTTTCTCCTCACTATGCATGATATCTATGAAAAAGAGAGTTGTAGGATTTGAAAAGTTTTACTAGTAGGTGAAAGGAGTGGTATATATAATTGAGGCTCATGAGAGAGAGTGTATTAGAGGTGTCATCACCTTATACTACTAGGTGACACATGTCCATGCATGGGTTGACATGTGTCCATGCATGTACAGATATTTATATTAACATGCAAAACTCTTGGGGATAATCTAGGGATAATATTTCGGCCATTAGTTATCTTGTTGAACAAGATATTTCAACCCAACATCACTTCGGGATTAAGAGAGAAAGATTTTTCCCCCATCACCCATGCCCGTGATGAAGGCCGAATGCCTGGGAGGGTGGTAAATCAAGGCAGAAATTGGGATTCGAACCCGAGTCCCATCATGAGGAACATCACTTTATTCACAAATCGCTACAATTTTAATTTTTCCAAGGAAAGTTGTAAACGATATCCATCACCCTCTAGAGGTGCTTTACTTGTCATGGAATTTGTCAAGAGTTGAAAAACTATATGGGACATCCTCTATGGCTTCTTGTCTAATAGGAACTCCCATATAAGCTCTACAACTCAATACAACTAATTTAAGGGTTTCAACTATACAACTCTTCTTGGTCTTTTTTCATCACCAAGAATACTATCACTCAAATATGATTCAAACATGGTGCCTCTTTCTTTATATCTCCTATATATGATGCTAAGAGAGAGTGGGGACATTGTAGAGGTGGTAATTTGCATATCAACCCTACATTTTTGGTAAATTGCAATTTGCACCAAAATTGGTACACAAAGCACAAGCATTATTCAAACAAGCTCCAACTTGGAACTTAGGCTTTCTAAAAGCCACCCCTTAGCATCATTCTCTCTCTTATGATGCAAAAGAACTTGAGGCATGTTCAAAATGTGACATATTGCAATATAACCCCTCATCTTGGGTAAACTGCAATTTACACCCAAACTATCATATAATGCACAAACAACTTGCAAATAAGCTCAAACTTGAAAATTAAACTCTCCTTGAGTCTTAATTACTTTTCAAGAGATTAAAACAAGTTTATAAATAACTTACTCAAGCAAAACTTCTAGGGTTATGGCATAACCCAAGTTAAGGATGTTACAATTATCAACCCCTAACATGGATTTCATCCCCAAAATCTCAAGAGAATAGAGAAGGGTACTTCCTCCTCATTTCTCCCTCCAACTCCCATGTGGCTTCAACTCCATGGTGATGCCAGAGAAATTTCACAAGAACTGTCTTTTCGTTTCAACTTCTTGATTCTTCTGTCAAGAATCATCATTGGACCTTCCACATAGGATATATCTTCATTAATTCTACCTCTACAGGATGCAACACCAACTCTGTATCAGCTTGATTATTTCTCAGCATAGATATATGAAACACTAGATGTAGTCTATGTAGTTCAAGTGGAAACTCTAACCTATAGGCTACCTTTCCAATCTGTGTTGTCATTGGGTAAGGTCCCATAAATCTAGGAGCTAACTTACCCTTTTCCCAAATATGAGAAAACCTTTCCAAGGAGAGAACTTGAGATACACTCTGTCTCCAACTTGGAATTCTAATGGTCTATGATGTTTATTGGCATATGACTTCTGTCTATCATGTGCAACCTTCAACTGTTGTTGTATTACTTTAATCTTTTCATTTGTCTGTTGCACTAATTCAAGACCCAAAAGTTGGTATTCTCCTATTTCATACCAGCATAATGGAGATCTACAATGTCTACCATATAATGCTTCATATAGTTCCATATCAATACTTTTCTGATAACTATTGTTCTGGGAAAACTCTATTCAGCTCAAGTGTAAGTCCCAACTTCCTACAAATTAAAGAACACATTCCCTAAGCAAGTCCTCTAAAGTCTGTATAGTCCTTTTAGATTGTCCATCTGTCTGAGGGTGAAAAGATGTGCTAAACTTTAACCGCATACCCAAAGCTTTATGTAGTCATTCCCAAAAATGACTCTTAAACTGGAGACCTCTATCAGACACAATTGTGGTTGGAACTCTGTGTAACCACACTATCTCATCTATGTAGATACGTGCAAGTTTTTCAGAAGTATAGGTTGTTTTAATAGGAAGAAAATGTGCTGACTTTGTCAACGTATCAACTATCACCTAAATGGAATCATGACTTTTGGATGTTCTGGGTAGACCTACCACAAAGTCCATTGTCGCGTGATCCCATTTCCACTGTGGTATAGGTAAGTGACCGGCCTAAATCGCGCGTCCTAAAATTGGAGGTGGATTTGAGGTAGTCGAGCTTTTAAATTTATAAACCTGAATCCTTCTAGGCCCCCGCAACTTTGCTTACGGGGTCGAAGTAGATATACGGGGTCGAACACAGGGACAAGGGGTGTAGTGTTGAGAACTCAGAATCGACACGCTACACTCCGGCAGGTAAAAAGAGACGATAAATTCCCCAGGAGGGAAGCATAAAAATGTCACAAACAAAACAAGAAAACTATCTCCAAGTGGAGTTACTAGAAAGATTTAAGGTTTTAAGCATTTAGCAGTTTTTAAGGGTTTTCATGCAACAGAAACAGAAAGATAACACTAGAGCTAGAGCAAGGTACGAAGGATAAAACTACTACAAGACAAGTGGCACTGGTACCATCCTGCACCCCTCCTCTCATAGTGGGCACCTCTAACCAAGCCTCGACATCCCTCTCAAGGTTGCTGGGCTCAAAGTTAGAGTTGAATGTTACAGAAACAACTCCGTTCCAGGCACTCTCGTACTCCAGAATCGGACCAAACACTAGAGCCACAACACAACTCTCGAAGTTGTTGTGACGGGAAAACACGATTCGGTAGCTAAGCGAAACGCGATCCAAAACATGCAAGCTAGAGTTCAGATATCAAACATAGCAGTCATCCAACATATTGCACCAAGCATAGAGCAGCAAGTAATTAAGCATTTCCATTTCTATAAGCATTAAAGGTCTTAATTACAATGCATAAGTAAAGGAATTAAATAACATAATTAAAGATAGGTGTCGCCTTCTTGATGTAGAAGGACGACAGGCTACAGTAACCAACCCACCCGATATCGGACAGGGACCTCGCCCGATATTGGACAGGGACCTAGCCCGATACCGCCGTGTCGGGCGGCACACTCTCTCAAGCAGAACACCGCGACGGGCGACTGCATCGCTCAAGGACCTGGCCGATATGCTCAAGTCGGGCGGTAAACCCTCTCGGGTGACACGCCTGATGGGCGGAGCGTATCGGGTTCGGTATCGTGTCGGGCATGGAGCTGCATATCCTATTGTCGGGCACTGGTGTCAGGCACTCGTGTCGGGTATCTACATCGGTCGATATTGGCTCCCAGTGTCGCCCGATACAGTCCTAGGTGAACCAGTCCCCTCCCTCTCGGGATGGGGAAGAGCTCACCTAGTGTCGCCCGGTAAGAACACTAGAGCACGATACGCCTGCTCTCGCAGCCTCCTCCGAAGATCACTCGACTCTTCGAAACCTGAAGTGACCAAGCTTGCCCGAACTGTCTAAATTGTCTTTTCGGCTCCCTGTAGCTGCTATTTATAGGCAGCTGGTCGTGAGCAGATATGGTGCTCGAAACGCCATGTGTCCTGCTCTCCGCCACTCAGTTGGTGGTCGGCTGACGCGGGTATCGCCCGATATCGCTCGGCACAAGGAGGTCGGCTGTCGGGCGTCGAGGTGAGAGGCGCCTGCCAGTGGGTGGCTGATATCGCGCAGCACTTAGAGTAGTTGCGGTGTGCTCGGCTCCCTGTCGGGTAAAGAAGTGTGTCGTCCACCGATACCTTTTCACGCGACATCCTTGCGTCGCGCGTCGTCGTATCGCGCAGCCTCACCGGTCAGCGTGTGTATCGGGCGTCAAGGGGCCGAGACAGTCTTGGACTTATTTGCGGGTCGGATCGGCCTTATTGGTGCTAAATGGGCCAAAATAGGAGGAAACTCTGCAAAAGATAGAAATATTGGACTGAGAGCATTGCTTGGCTAATTATTGCGAAAATGCATATAAAAGAGAGGAAAAAGGCAGAAAAGGCAGTTTTGATAACAGAATAAAGGCCAAAAGCATCACAAAATTTGGTGTTATCAACTCCCCCAAACTTAGCATTTTGATTGTCCTCAATCCATATTTAAACTTTATTTAGCGATGCTTCTTCTTGCGTAGTATGCTTCTCAGGCCAAGATGTAAAACAAGTATCGTAATGCCTTTAGAGATAATGCTACCTCATTACGAACAAAATACTTCATCTTTCTTGCCTTATTGTTTAAGTAAGATTATTCTCTACAGCTTCGGCGAGACGTTGTTGTATGATTCCGAAGTTAGCTTCCACACCAAACAGCTTTATTTTCGTGGTAGAAAGTTGTGTATAGGGTAGGCTAAGGCTTTTTGGGTTTTCTTCTTGTTTCCCATCGGTCCATCCAGGTAAGGGTCCGTTAACGGGCAAGTGGTCCCTGCAGTCCAAGCCAGTTGGCTTTAGAGCAGTGGTTTCACATCCTACATACCACAGCCCCGGATCTACCATGCCTAAAGATGGGTACTTTTGGGAAACAAGTGTGTGTAAATTTTTTTTTCTTTTATTGGGCACAACTCTCATGCTTTTATTCATGCTCATAAGACTTCTCTCTCTTTTTAGGATTTTTGTCTGGTAAGGGGAAACAAAGAGATTCTTGCTGTTTGGGCAGCTTTTTCCTTCTCCATACTCGTCTCTTAGCTATTTGCGAGATTATTATATTTTTCAAAATTTTTGGCATAGCAAAGCATATTCTTTTGTTCATTTGAAGCAGCACTATCAAAAAGATATAACAGGACTTGCGTCATATTTAGCACAAAGAAAATAAACTTGGCAAGTAGTTGCATCACAGTTTTTACTAATATAGCAACTTTGTACATATGCATGGGAACAAAATAAGCAAAAATTTCAAAATTTTATATGAACATGTATATGTATCAAGATGAACAAAAGAATCAAAAGATTAAGTTAGAAAATTTGGCAGAATTTTGTACCTCCCTCACTGGTACCATGGGACCCCCCAAACTTACTCCACACTCTGTCCCAGAGTTGTGAAGTAGATTAGGCAAGGTAATGCTAATCCAGTGAGGGTTAGCCGACGAGCGCGCCTTCGTCAGATAGAAGCTCCCACACATATTCTCCTCTTTTGTTGTGGTAATCGATGTGATGGAGCTAGTCAGGTGTCTCTTTAGTCGCTATCCATTCCAGGACGTGGATGCCACAGTCGTTGGATAATGGGATCTGTTGTGGGCTGCGGTGGCAGAACTGAAGTTTGTGCCATTTGTTTGCTTGTGTGTCCAGGAATGGTTGTATCATCTTTGTCACCCCGTCGTAGTATTTTCGAGTTAAGCATTCGACGGATGACAACAGTTCTGATGTACACGACACTGGATGGTTCTTGTTGCCGTCCAAGCTGTTGTAAAAGATTCTTGCTCGTTGCCGGGTGTACACTGTTAGAAGCGTCCAATGGTTATAATGAAGAATTCGTAGAAAGATTTGGCTAGGGACTCTGCTTTCCAACTCTTCCAGAAAACGTTTTTGTGCTCCTGTTTCGTCGGCTAGGCAAACATCATTAAACAGCATAGGATGGGCTATATATGCGTGGTCGAATTTTGGTTGTAATGTTTGGACGCAAGCGGTTAATACAGATATCGCCAAACATCCTCCTTCTTTAACCACGTCCCTTAGCTCATCAATAGGGACTACGACATTACCCGCCTTGTAAATGACATTCCTCGGGGTAGCATCTGCTAACTTCAGAAGGATTACATCTACCTGCTCCTGCGTGAGTGTAGCACACGAGAAACGGTCGAAGTTTTTGATCATTCCTTCTGTGGCTTTAGGTGAAGCAATTTCTTCCATCCTGTGCACTTTCTTAAGGATCATCAGTTCTTTGTCTGCCCCATGTTTGACGGTCGCCACTTCTTCTTCTTTTTCTGAGGGGCTGCTGGATTGAGAAGAGTCTTCATCTAGGTCACTGTCCAGCAGCTGCTCCAGTACCCCTGCATCCCGGAAATAGCGCTTGTCCTTGATCAGAAACATGGCGAAGATGCCCCTGCGTTGATAGAAACAATGGCACCTAAGGAACCTCAAGTTGCCAAATGTACTGAGCACCTCAATGGCACTTAAGATGACTAAGGCACTGTTTCTGCTTCCCTCTTCAGCCTGGACGGGGAAGTCGCGAATAGAAAAGAAGTTCCAAACGCCACCGTGGCGTTTGGCTCCTCGCTTAATAACTATTTGAAGACGCACCGGTAGAAGCCTCAGGTTTTTGTCTTCCGGGTGGCTTAAAGTGATCCCAGAGTGCGGCACCTCGTTGTGGCTACAATTCAGGAGCCGGACTTCATGGTTCCTTAGGTCTGCTACGCAGAGGAACCATATGCTGCGGTGCTTGTATGGTGCCAACACGAGGTTAGGGTCGTGCTCGTCAATGTGCTGCAGCATGTTGGACACTACAGAGTAGTCTAGTTCTTTGCACATCAACCTTCTCTCCAAGGTCGGGGTGGCGCAGTATATTTTCTTCCGACCTATCCTACTATCGATATTTTCTATTATAGCATTCTCGAGGACCCTGAATAGCTCCGACGACGGCCGGCGAGCGGAACATGTTGCGGAGAGTTCCCCGTCGTACGGAGAAGTAACTGTCGCTCCAGACAACGTCTTCTTCATTTGCCTTCAATCTTAGGACCTTGTCTAGCAATTTCGGGTCTCTGATCGACAGCTAGCCGATGGCCTTTCTGTCGAAGTCGGCCATCTCGAAGGAAGGTATCTCTGATGGCTCACAGAACCTATCCGCCATCGAGCGTCTTCCTCGAGGGAAGTGTCTTTTATTGGCTGTGTACACGTCCCCCTTTTCTCCCTCTGACTCGTCAGAAGAGTCTGTCCTGATGCTGACATCTCCGTTATCATCTTCAATGTCATCCAGGGGGATTGAGGGATTTTCTTCCTCGGGACCTACGGAGCTCGCCTGTCCTGCTGGAGCTCCGTCGGTGGACTTCGGTTGCATCCCTTCCTTGGGCGTTGAGGATCGCCCGCTGGAGGAGGAGGGTGATGCTGATGTTGAGGGAGACGCTGATGAAGATGATGGAGAGCCA
The DNA here is from genome assembly GCA_963693085.1 of Alisma plantago-aquatica. NCBI lineage: Eukaryota > Viridiplantae > Streptophyta > Magnoliopsida > Alismatales > Alismataceae > Alisma > Alisma plantago-aquatica. Next base: position 393,542,441 of record OY856411.1, on the reverse strand, counting down.
CGGCTCGGGGGTGACAGTGACCGTCTCGGTTGCCTTCAGCACGGATGGTCATCCCCTCTATCCAGCCTCTCCTCGATTTTGTCGAGGCGTTGGAGAATTTGTTGCATTATTGAATTTACGGCCTCTAGTCCGCTCAGCAGATCTCGCTCTTGGTTGCTCATCCTGTCTTGAACAGACGCATATTTGCGGGTTAGGGAAATACAAATTTCAGAGTTGGTATCTGTTACCTCCCGCAACCTGTCAAGCTCGTGCCCGAGCGTCATTCTGAGCGATGGGGAAGCTCCGGTAGACCTTCCTCCCGTCCTCGCGACCTCTTTCTCATGCGATGGCTTACCAGGCATGGTAGACTTTACGTAAACAATTTGCGTCGCCGATGCCGCCAGGCGGGGCAATGGCGCTACTTCAGCAGCTATCGCCTTGCCTTTTTGTCGGCGAGGGGACGAATGTGGTGTGGGTGAACTTCGGTCCACCTCCGCACTGTCGGCGACCTCCTCTCCTGCTATAAACGGCGACACAGGTTGCAGCGTAGGTGTCAGCTGAGCTCCCTCGAGCTCCATCCTCAGGGTCTCGGCGAACACTGCATTGCTGGTGCTCGGCTCAGGTTCTTCTTCTGCCTCTACAGGCGTTTCAAGGATGACAGGGGCTGCGGCCGTCTCTTCTGCAGCAGCTCCTGAAGTTTCTGTCTCGGTGACCCCAACGATCACCAGTTCTTTGTCGACTACCACCCTTCTTGATGAGGCGGTGGCTGATATAGCTGGAGCGACTACAACCCTACTGGCAGTTGTAGCCGGTAGCTCTGGAACTACCCCTTCTCGGGCTTTGGTGGTTGTGGTGGGGGCTGTGCCTTTTGCTACAGCTTCAATCTCGGCTGTAGTGAACACCAACTTGTCTACGTCGTAGTTGGCGCAGCGAGGGAGCGGGAGGAGCGTATTTGTCCTTGCGAACTTATAGAAATAGTCCCCCTCCTTCCTAATGATGCTGGTCCTCATCAGGTACTTGGTGTCAAATACCTCATCGCCTTGCGTCCTTGAAAGGCTACACGGCTCCTTTGGGTACCCGAGTCCTACCGCGATTAGGTTGACGATGCCACCCATGCAGTATTCCTTGGTAGCTTCCTTCATCGGATGTAGTCTGTTCAGCAGAAATCGTCCGAGGTTGATCACTCAGCCCTCCATTATGTGCCACATTACATGGAGCTCTTCCGTGTATATGTTGCTGGATTTGTACTTGCTGAACAGGAGGCATGCCACCAGTTTGTGTACTATCCTCCAGAAGCATGAGTGTATAGCGGCTACCTTCTTTCTCGACTTGAACAAAGATTCGCTGGTTAACGTGTTCCAGATCTTCACGGGATCGAACCCGTCTCCTTCGGTGATTCTCTCACCGTTGTCCATCAGGTTCCTCTCCTCCTCGCTTGAAGAGAAGATTTTGTTCAGAAACTTTTCGGAGATTGTGCACTCCGAGTTGTAGAGTCAGGCTTGGAGTCTGTCTGGCCCTCTGAATTCTTTTCTCTCCGCCGGTGAATTTCTCACCCGGTGGAGGGAAGACATGAACTCCATTGTCAGCCTAGTATATGAGGAAGACCTGCTGAAGCATATTTTCTTCAGACCCGCCGCGACGAGGACGGCTTTCAGCCTCTTCTCGATTCCCAGATCAACAAATGAGGCTTCATGGCAGAACCTGCTGGGGCGGTAGATTTTGGGCACCGGCTCAGCGTACCGGCGAGTATGCTCTTCGTTCCTTGGCTCAAAATTCATCGCCAAGGCTTCCGGGATTGCTGCTGCTGCTGGGGGCGTTGGAGTTAAAATTGGAGTTGCCGCTTCTCCAACCCTGGCCCTCTTTTCTATTGTAGAGGCCTCGACTGGTCTTGGGTTCGGGCGCTTCCGCCCGGCATTGGAGGGTTCAGCTACAGTCTCGGGGTAGATCCTCCTACCCTGAGAGTCAACGGGGACAACAGTTATCTTGGTGCGGGCCATCTCTGTAGGACAACAAAAGAAATACTTTGATTAAATATGTTGGCCTTCGAAAGAAGTATATAATAAAGAATAAATATATGCGCTTTTTTGTACAAAGATTGCCAGGCCCCGCCCCCCTTAGTATCGGGTGACACACAAGGTTTTGAGGTGAAGTCATGTGGCCGATAGTAGGGATTAGTATCGCCCGATACGACAAAGTGATAGGGTGACAAACGCGCGGCCATGTCGGGCGATAAAAGATGCCCGATTCGGCTCGTATGTAAAAGGGAAAATAAGTGTGTCGCCCGGCACAAAACCTTTAGGACGATACAAAAATGGATGACACGACTATCGTCTGACATGGCATATCAGGCAATAGTTACTAAAAGATACATTGCGTGATATGCATGTTGGGCGATATGAAACCTCTTAGCTAACAAGGCCGATAATCTATACATGTTAACAGAGAACGCGTCGGGCTATATCTACCGGGCGATAGGTCTGTCGGGCTGTACCTCACAGAGTTCGGGACTTCCACACGTTACGAGGGCAAGGGGGTGTCATGCGACATGGGAGCAAAAAGCACAAAGTCCTTTGCACGATACGGGAGTACGAACACAGTAATTCAGGTAGCCCGACACGGTAAAACTTGTTTTCATATATATAGCAAACTCAAACTCGGCGGTGAAAACACGACAAGCAATCCCGGGCATGCATTGGCCGATAGGGCAATTCATTCCCGAGACGGGCAGTCCATCTGTCGGCCTAAGGGTGATAAATCCTTTGGCACAATCGTCACAGGCTCATGCCGTCTAGGAGCGTCTTTTGTCATGGATTTAGCGATGCCCGAAAACACTATTTGCATGATGTTGTGCATCCTGCCGGAAGAGTTGCTTTCCGTTATGACCCTCGGAGCAGAGGCTAGAAGAAAGAAAAAGGGAAACTTGAAAGCGAAAAGGGGTAACAAAAGCGGTTGAGGAGCAAAACATCACTGGCCCGAAACTAAGGTCCCGGCCTCAGCTAGCATTACCCATCCCGTCCTATAGAATACTTCGGTGACCCACAAAATAGAGTCAGCGCATGTGGCGCATGAACTGACTCAGGCCTTATTACATCCCAAAAATGTTTGTAATGTTTTTCTTGCAGGAAAGTAAAACGTCCTATTCTAGGAATCAAAAAGACAACTCGGGTTGCCTCCCGAGAAGCGCTGCGTTTCACGTCTTCAGCTGGACGCTCAAAGTTTCTTCTTCTTGCATCTTCATCCCCGCTTCTGCGGTCATTGCCCTGTTCTTTTCACCGGTTCGGTATTTGACGGAATCCTCCCTGATGGGTTCTTCACAATTTCAGCCAATTGAGCTAGCTGCTGGTCGATCTGGTGTTGGTGCGTCTGCATGTCTGCCAGTTGTACCTGCAACGAGTTCAAGACACCGAAATTTGATAACGCACTCTGTGCCAGTTGATTGTTGATTGTATCTTCCTTCTTAACAAAATCAAATAACTGGCCAATCACGTCTGCCTGGCTCGTGCCCTTGCTTTGTTCTCGGTTAGGCCCTTGATACTTCCCCTGTGCTTGGAAGTTCCCTTTGTTTGATGGGAAATTAATGTTTTTGGGGTATTGGCTTGGTCCTCCCCTTTGCTCAAAAGCCTGAGGTTGCTTGGAGGTGCCTTGCAACTGATGCGAATTTTTAGCTGCATCCTTGTTGCCATAGTTGAAACCAGGATGGTCTGGCCTTTTGAAATTCACAAAAGCCACCTTCTCAGTTTCGTCATCAGATTTGGTATCGCTTGATGCGTCTGGTTGGGTGTAGATGCAATTGTCTACCCCATGTCTGCCTTCTCCACATGTTACACATTTCATTACCTTTTCGACCTGTTTCTTACCCTTTCTGCCAGATTCCTTCAGCTGCTTTACATCCATAGCTATCCTTTGGATATGAGAAGTGATTGTCTCCAGTGCCTTGGATTCAAAAGAAGGTCCCTCGCTAACCTTCTTTGCTTGGCCCCGGTCAGATCTGTCATAGTCAGTGCCGGCTTGCAGCTCGGCCATGTTCTTGATGATCTTCTCGAACCTGCTCGGCTTCTTACCCAGGAAGTCACTTCCGCTTCCGGCCGCTGCGTTCAATGAAACCTTTTCTTCGGGAGTTAGGCCGTTATAGAAGGTAGTGATCAAGAACCCTTTCTTTTAGTTGTGGTGAGGGCAGTCCCTCTGATATTCTTGATACCGCTCCCAGGCTTCATGGAGATTCTCATTAGGCTTTTGCATGAATGAAGTTATCCTTTGTCTGTTTCTCACTGTCTTCTCAGTCGGGTAGAACTTATTTACGAAAGCGTCTGCCAATGCCCCCCATCCGTTCAAAGACTGGTGGGGTAACCCAAGATACCAGGACAGGGCCTTATCTTCTAAGGAGAAGATGAAGCCTTTGCAATAGATCACCTCCTAGGGAACCTCCTGCATCTTGATAGTATCACAGATGTTCTTATAAGCATCCAAGTGGTGATAGGGATTGTCTTTTTTAGAACTCCCTCTAAAGCTTTTGTTCTGAATCATAGAGATAACAGACGGTTTGAGTTCGAAGTTTGCAGCGTTGAATCGCGGAATGACGACAGGGCATCTGGAATTGTTTGCCTTAGTGGAGGCTAGCTCCCTTAAAGTTTTTTCTTCTTTGCCTGAATCGTCACTGCTGTTGCCTCCCTGTTGTTCTTGGTTCTGGTGTCGCCTGTGTCGATGACGGTGACGACGCCTGACATGGGGGTGGCCTTCCTTGGAGTGCTCCGATTCCTGATCTTCCTGCTAATCATTTCCGTCGTAGCGATCGTTGCCACTCAGCGGAGGTGATTCATCCCTAGGCCTTCCCTACTGTTGACCTTCAACTTGTTGCGGGTTGACACAGGGAGGCATGATGTCGATGACTGTGCTCGGTCAATCGGTTGAATGGTGTCGGATCTTGGTGGTACAGGGATATATATATATATATATATATATATATATATATATATATATATATATATATATATATATATATATATATATATATATATATATATATATATTTTTTTCAGTGTTCCTGAGAGAAAGACACGAAAAATCAAGTCAGAAAATTGAATTATTTAGCTTAGGCTAAGAATAATAGTAAGGAGAAAGAATAAAGAAAAGGGTGTTGTCAAGCTCGTTTCCAAGCTTGAGGCACAGGATTGTAGTTAGTAGATTTGGATTCGTCTACAGTACCTTTTTGCCTTGTCCCCGGCAACGACGCCAAAAAGTTGACCGGCCTAAATCGTGCGTCCTAAAATTTGAGGCGGATTTGAGTTAGTCGAGCTTTTACATTTATAAACCTGAATCCTTCTAGGTCCCCACAACTTTGCTTACGGGGTCGAAGTAGATATACGAGGTCAAACACAGGGACAAGGGGGGTAGTGTTGAGAACCCAGAATCGGCACGCTACACTCCGGCAGGTAAAAAGAGACGATAAATTCCCCAGGAAGGAAGCATAAAAATGTCACAAACAAAACAAGAAAACTATCTCCAAGTGGAGTTACTAGAAAGATTTAAGGTTTTAAACATTTAGCAGTTTTTAGGAGTTTTCATGCAACAGAAATAGAAAGATAACACTAGAGCTAGAGCAAGGTACGAAGGATAAAACTACTGCAAGACAAGCGGCACCGGTACCATCCTTCAACCCTCCTCTCAGAGTGGGCACCTCTAACCAAGCCTCGGCATCCCTCTCAAGGTTGTTGGGCTCAAAGTTAGAGTTGAATGTTACAGAAACAACTCCATTCCAGGAACTCTCGTACTCCAGAATCGGACCAAACACTAGAGCCACAACTCAACTCTCGAAGTTGTTGTGACGGGAAAACACGATTCGGTACGAACACTGGAGCATGATACGCCTGCTCTCGCAGCCTCCTCCGAAGATCACTCGACTATCTGAAACCTGAAGTGACCGAGCTTGTCCAAACTGTCTAAACTGTCTTTTCGGCTCCCTGTAGCTGCTATTTATAGGCAGCTGGTCGTGAGAAGATATGGTGCTCGAAACACCACGTGTCGTGCTCTCCGCCGTTCATTTGGTGGTCGGCTGACGCGGGTATCGCCTGGTATTGCTCGGCACAAGGAGGTCGGCTGTCGGGCGTCGAGGCGAGAGGCGCCTGCCAGTGGGTGGCTGATATCGCGCGACACTTAGAGTAGTTGCAGCGTGCTCGGCTCCCTGTCAGGTAAAGAGGCGTGTCGTCCACCGGTACCTTTTTGCACGGCATCCTTGCGTCGCGCGTCGTCGTATCGCGCAGCCTCGCCGGTCAGCATGTGTATCGGGCGTCAGGGGGCCGGGACAGTCTTGGACTTATTTGCGGGCCGGATCGGCCTTATTGGTGCTAAATGGGCCAAAATAGGAGGAAACTCTGCAAAAGATAGAAATATTGGACTGAGAGCATTGCTTGGCTAATTATTGCAAAAATGCATATAAAAGAGAGGAAAAAGGCAGAAAAGGGCAGTTTTGATAACAGAATAAAGGCCAAAAACATCACAAAATTTGGTGTTATCAGTAAGTGATAACACCCAAATTAGCGCATATTTTCTATGCATTTTATCTATAGTTTTGTGCCACTTTAGTCTTAATATGCATTCTTTTGTTCATGTTTTATGATTTCTGTCTCGCATTAGATAAAAGTAGTAAAAATAGCCAATAATGTAGCTAATTAGCCAATTTTGGACTTGCAGGCACCAAAACTAGCCAATTTTAGGACTCTCAAGTACCGAACCTAAAAAGACAAGAATTCCAGCGTCTAGTCAATATGGCTGCCCAATAGGGCTTGGCCGATACGGCTGCATGATACGGTCTGGCTGATACAGCTGCCCGATATGGTCTGGCCGATACAGCTTCCCGATACAGCTGCCTAACACTCCCCCTGCCCGATACGGTCTTTTGGCGACAGTCATATTGGCCCACCTGATGCCTCAAGATCGAAGCCACAGATGAAGGACACGTGGACCAATAAAAGCTACAACTCCCATCAACTCGCTGCCTATAAATAGCAGCTGCCAACCTACAGAGTAGAAAAAAGAGAGCCGAAGGAAGGACCCGGCAAGAGCTAGTTCCTAGACCAAGGAGATAGTGTGTCGAGTTCCCCAAAAGTCTATTGCCCGATACGGTTGCCAGACACTGTCTACCCGATACGGTCACCCGATACAGTCTACCTGATACGGTCGCCCGATACGGTTGCCCTATACGGTCTGCCTGATACGGTCTGCCCGATACGGTTGCCTGATACAGTCACCCGATACGGTCTGCCCGATACGGCCTAGAGAGAGAGAGCCGAGGAGTCCAGAGGGATGAAGGGAAGACCCAAGGGCTTAGATCTGACCTACACAGAGGCCGAGGAGCGAGAGACACCTCTCCTCTACGGGCTATATCTCTTCCCTCTTCTCTTTCATTCTACTTCATTCCTTTGTTTCTTGTACAAACGATGTTTATCCATCTTTCTTCGGTGCCAGCTATGTTTGTCTATGGCTAGTTAGCTCCTTCTTGTCTATGTAGACCGATCTGGGCATGTATATGTACTTTTGCCTTAAGCAAGTAGATTCATATCAGATCTAGTATGTTGCATGTTCTATTTTCTCTTTCCAAGTTATGATTGCTAGTTGGTTGATCTCTTACTCGCTTGAACTGTTGTTTCTACCTGTATCGAGAGATCTGTTGTAGGAATAGCTAAGAGATGATAGTTTGGATCTGAACCCAAGAGGAGGACGATCCAAGGTATTATGTTCCTAACACCCCGGAATATCCTTAGACCCGAGAGGGAACTTAGTGTATTCTGAGGTGTTGATATGGCATTCCTCGAGAGAGAGTCATTAACATATTGTTGATGGTTCTAGTCACACATCGTGAGAGCAAGTGGGATGGCCCCACAGGATAGATGCCATTGTGCGTACTAGATGCTTGCTTGGGTGTTCGAGAGTTGTCTATGCCTGAGAATGAGTGCATAGACTACCCCGTTTGTGGTTACATAGCCAGGAACTCTCTTTCTCTGATTAGGAGACTCACGAGCTCTATTTTGTTTTGTTTTGTTTTCTTTGTTTTGTTTTATATCATGACAACAACTGCTAGAAGAGTAGGATCGTCATCTCAAAGTAGCCACCGAGGCTACAGACTGCAGTAGAAGTCTAGTTCAAACTGTTGAGCAAGGATTCGTTCAAGCACATCAGTTTGGTACAGCAGGTCAACAACCGATGTGCATGGAAGAAGCGACAGGCCTCGAAAGCATTGCTGCTCAAGTACAACAACTTCATGATAAAGATGTTGAACAAGGCAGGACGTTCCAAGATCTCATTGATTTAGTTACAACCCAATTACAAATGCCATCACAAGATAATGAAGACGTTAGTCATCAGGACCATTCCATTGGGTATGAAGTGGAGTATGCATCACCATCCTATTCAGACCATCAACTAGATTCACCAGGATTTTTCTGTGAAGACCAACCCACTCCAGGAAACCCTTCATTATATCTAGATGACCCAGTTGATGAACCAATGGAAGATATGAGTCATAGACCTGAATGGATCTATGATGACGATGATGAAGACTCTAAAAGCCAAGTTTCCTCACAACCAGAAGGTTGGCTAGAGGAACTAGAGTCAGATATTGAACCAGACCAGAGTGACATCTCTCATAATGAGACTTGCCACTTCGCTTTGAGCAGTACGCCAACCATGGTTTGGAACAACTTGTTTGATGATGATGATGACGATGACGACAGCTACTCGACATGGACCAGTGGGTATACTGATGATGACGAGTTGGAGCAGCACGAGCCGCCATTTACACCCATACCTTTACAAGGTAGGGTGGATGTCAAGGTGGCAGGATGGACGGTTCACTACAACATGGCTGTTGAGCATGAAAATACCCCTGACTCCACGCCAGGTGATAAGCTTGGGGTGGTAAAACCACAAACTAGTTCTTTGGGGAGTACTTCTTGTTTAGAAGATGACTGGATGACTCATACTATACATGATGATTTATCTGAGCATCCAACCTCAAGTGTAGAGATGGAGAGAGAAGATATGAGTCCTCCAAAAGACATCCAACCTCTCTCATCCATCTCACCATGTGTCAACATCCCAGGACCGTCATATTCAGATTCATATAATGTAAGGTACCCTGAGGATGATATGTCGAAGAATTCATCCTAGTGCAGTTCAAGCCACTTCTAGCACAAAGATGACTTCATTGAGTATCCGGATTTCACTTTGCTTCTTCGGACTTGGTAGGGCCAACACATCCACCTATTCTACTCCTACTATGTGGCGGAACCCGTCGGCAAGACACGGGTGATACTGGTCCCAAAACATAGGATTTGGGATCCCAGTGTCGGTATCGTGGGGCAGCCACCCCCTTTTCTCTTACCCACCCTCCCGCCCTTTTATTACAATAAATTTTAATGTTCATGTTCTTGTTAGTTAGCTTCTTTCCTCTAACTGTTTTATTTCCTTGCATCCATGCATCATCTTTAGAACTTCAATAACTACTGTTAAAATCATGCATTCCTGCCTCTCTATTCCAAGTTTAAGTCTTGCTCGAGGACGACCAAAGTTTTAAGCTTGGGGTGGTAGGCTTCGCCCTTCTTTCTCTTCACCCTTCTTGCATGAACGTTTACTTCCTGCATTTAGTTTAAAAGCAATTATGGCTATGTGGTGTGAATCTAATATATAAATGCTTGACTTCATGCCTAGATGCACAGTTTTCATCTTAAAAATTGCTTGACCTTTTTCTTGACTTGCTCTTTGACTCTTTCCTTGAGTTTGGTAATAAATCTAAGGTTATGACCCTTTTTCATAGCTTAAAGTTGAATTCCCTTGATCTATGTCATGAATGGAAAATCCATGGTAAAGGATCATTGGAATGAGCTAAAACACGATCAAAGAACCTAGCTATGGATTCACAAGTTTGCCTCTATTCTAAGGATTCTTGAATCATAATTTCTATCTTTTCACACAGGTATCAAGTGGATCATGATGAGTTTTAAGCCATGATCAAGGTGAAGTGCTTTTCCTTGATGGACTACATGCCTTCTCACATTAGATCGAGTCAAAAATATGAAAAATATTAAAATGTGCAAAAGAGGCTTGGCCGCCCACAAATTCCCAAAATATCTATATAGTTCTCAGCCAAGCCCACAAAAATAGAATGCATATGATAAAAGCCTGAGTGTGAACAATAAATGAGCGATGTTTTCTCTTTTAGGAGAGTTGAGGATGATGCCCAGCCAGTGTATGACTGCGCTCATGAACGCGGGTATGTTGTACCTGGCAGTATTACTCTAAAAGCTCATTAGAGAGTCACTAGGAACCCTTAGGTGACCTATGAGATCATCTCAGTAGAAGGTTTGGTTCGAGTGCAGTACAAGGAGTTCGTCTCAATGCTCTGGGTCAACTGGCTCGGACTGTAGGGACTGTTGCTCGTTACATGGACCAACGTGACACAGATCGAGATCCTTAGAAGTCATTAGAGTCTTTTTGCTTTGTTTCTTAGGATATGAATAAGTGAGAGGTGCGTTGTTCCAGATTGGTATGCATGGATTCATGGTGATGGCTCATTTCTCATCACCTGCTTGATCACCTAAATGACAACTCTTTCATGTTTAAATAATTATGATTCAAACCCTCATGAGTATCGGAAGGCTGTAGTTAATTCACTTAATCTTGCCTAGACACTCTTTGATCTTGCTTTGGCAGGATTGTGCTTGTTTGGTGGGGGTTTGCTATGAAATGACATGGATCAAGAGAACATATGTTTTAAACTATTTTTCTTAACCTTAGCGACTATTGCCAAGCTTAATTTGGATGTTATCTTTTTGTTCTTTGAGCCCAATCTTGCTTGAGGACAAGCAAGTTTTAAGCTTGGGGTAGTTGATAACAACCAAATTAGCACATATTTTCTATGCATTTTATCTATAGTTTTGTGCCACTTTAGTCTTAATATGCATTTTTTTGTTCATGTTTTATGATTTCTATCTCACATTAGATAAAAGTAGTAAAAATAGCCAATAATGTAGCTAATTAGCCAATTTTGGACTTGCAGGCACCAAAACTAGCCAATTTTAGGACTCTTTAAGTACCGAACCTGAAAAGATAAGAATTCCAGCGTCTGGCCGATATGGCTTCTCGATCGGGCCTGGCCGATACGGCTGCCTGATACGGTCTGGCCAATATAGCTGCCCGATATGGTTTGGCCGATACGGCTGCCTGATACGGCCTGTCCGATATAGCTGCCTAACACTCCCCCTACCCGATACGGTCTTTGGGCGACAGTCATATTAGCCCACCTGATGCCTCAAGATCAAAGCCACGGATGAAGGACACGTGGACCAATAAAAGCTACAACTCCCATCAACTCACTGCCTATAAATAGCAGCTGCCAACCTACAGAGCAGAAAAAAGAGAGCCGAAGGAAGGACCCTGCAAGAGCTAGTTCCTAGACCAAGGAGCTAGTGTGTCGAGTTCCCCAAAAGTCTATTTCCCGATACGGTTGCCCGACATGGTCTGCCCGATATGGTCGCCCGATACGGTCGCCCGATACGGTCGCCCGATATGGTTGTCCTATACAGTCTGCCCAATATGGTCTTCCCGATATGGTTGCCCGATACAGTCACCTGATACGGTTGCCCGATACGGTCACCCGATACGGTTGCCCGATACGGTCTGCCCGATACGGCCTAGAGAGAGAGATTCGAGGATTCTAGAGGGATGAAGAGAAGACCCAAGGGCCGAGATCCGACCTGCACAGAGGCCGACGAGTGAGAGCCACCTCTCCTCTATGGGTTATATCTCTTCCCTCTTCTCTTTCATTCTACTGCATTCCTTTGTTTCTTGCACAAACGATGTTTTCCATCTTTGTTCGGTACTAGCTATGCTTGTCTATGGCTAGTTAGCTCCTTCTTGACTATGTAGCCTGATCTGGGCATGTATATGTACTTTTTCCTTAAGCAAGTAGATTCATATCAGATCCAGTATGTTGCATGTTCTATTTTCTCTTTCCAAGTTATGATTCTTAGTTGGTTGATCTCTTACTCGCTTGAACTGTTGTTTCTGCCTATATCAAGAGATCCGTTGTAGGAATAGCTAAGAGACGATAGTTTGGATCTGAACCCGAGAGGAGGACGATCCAAGGTATTTTGTTCCTAACACCCCGGAATATCCTAAGACCTGAGAGGGAGCTTAGTGTATTCCGATGTGTTGATATGTCATTCCTCGAGAGAGGGTCATTAACATATTGTTGATGGTTCTAGTCACGCATCGCGAGAGCGAGTGGGACGGCCCCACTGGACAGATGCCACTGTGTGTACTAGATGCTTGCTTGGGTGCTAGAGAGTTGTCTATGTCCAAGAACGAGTGCACAGACTGCCCCGTTTGTGGTTACATAGCCGGGAACTCTCTTTCTCTGATTAGTAGACTCACGACCTCTGTTTTGTTTTGTTTTGTTTTCTTTGTTTTTTTATATCGTGACAACCCGCTAGACTAGTTCTAGCAATTACTTTTATCGACTATCATCTTGGCTTATCTGACTAAGGAACGAGATCTGTGGCATTCTAAACATCACCACGTCCCTGTGTTCGACCCCGTATATCTACTTCGACCTCGTAATAAAGTTGCAGGGGCCTAGAAGGTTTCAGGTTATAAATTTAAAGCTTGATTCCTTCCTTTGTCCCGCATTCATTTTCGGATGCGTGAAAAAGGCCGATCAGTAAGGGTTGCAATGTTCCTGTAGGCTACGGTGTTCTGCTTTAACTTGCTGACACATTGGACACCACATAAAAAACTCAGCTACATCCTTCTTCAAACCAGGCCACCAATACTTATCTTTTAAGTTATGATACATTTTAGTTCTCCCTGGATGCATTGCATACATGGATGAATGAGCTTTCTCCATAACTATCTATCGTAAGTTATTGGAATCAGGTACTACCATCCTACCATGGTAACAGACTACCTCATCCTCTAAGTCATGGAAACTGTCCCGTTTCTCACTATCATACTCTGACCTAATCTACTAGATCACAATATCAGCATGTTGTGCCTATTTAATCTGTTGTCTTAGAGTAGGTTTCACATGCATCTTAGCCAGTAATCCTACTAATAAAGATACTTCTAAATGTACATTCATTTGTCTCAAAGAGACAAATATGTCCCATTTAAATAACATTAAAGAATTCAACTAGTGCTTTATCTATGGGTGGAGATGAAGATTTTCTACTCAGTGCATTTGCCACTACATTAGCTTTCCTGGATGATAATCAATTGTACAATCATAGTCCTTGATTAATTCCATCAAGTGGCGTTGTCTCATATTCAACTCATATTGTGAGAAGATGTACTTTAAGTTTTTATGGTGTGTGAAAATCTAACATGTTTATCCATAAAGATAATGCCTCCAAATCTTCAATGTGTGGACCACTACATCTAACTCTAGATCATGTGTCAGATAATTCTCCTTGTGTTTCTTAAGTTGTCAGGAAGCAAAAGAAACTACATGATCACTCTGCATCAGCACACATCCTAGACCATTCTTAGAGGCATCACAGAAAAAAATGTATCCTTTTCCCTGCTCAGGTAAAACTAACACATGTGCACTAGTCAACCTTTCTTTCAACAACTGGAAAGAACATTGACACTTGTCATTCCAGAAAAAGGAAGCTCCTTCTTGGTCAACCTAGTTAGGGGTAATGCTAAAGAACCGAAGTCTTTAATAAACCTTCTGTAGTAACCTTCCAGACCTAAGAAACTGTGAATCTCAGTTGGTATCTTGGGTTGTTCCCACTCTAAAATAGACTCCACTCTCTATGGATCAACACGAATTCCTGAAGCAGATATGATGTGTCCTAGAAAAGACACTTCTGAAAACCAGAACTCACACTTGCTAAACTTAGCATATAGCTTGTGTTGTCTCAACAAAGTCAAGGCTTGACGAAGGTGTTGTTCATGTTGTTGACCATCTCTATTGTATATCAGGATTTTTTCTATGAAGACCACTATGAACTGATCAAGGAATGGCTGGAAGATTCTATTCATTAGCTCCATTAATGCATCTAGTGCATTAGTTAGTGCAAATGGCATAACTACAAACTCATAATGACCGTACCTTGTCCTAAAGGCTGACTTAGGTATGTCACTCTCCTTGAGACGTAATTGATGATATCCTGACCTTAGATCTATCTTAGAGAACACTGTTGCACCATGCAACTGGTCAAATAGATCATCTATCCTTGGTAGAGGATATTTGTTCTGTATAGTCACCTTGTTAAGTTGTCCATAGTCTATGCATAATCTCATAAACCCATCCTTCTTTTTAACAAAAAGAACCGGTCACCCCATGGAAAAGTATTCAGTCGAATGAAACCTTTCTCAAGCAACTCCTGTAATTGTTTCTTGAGTTCTGCCATCTCAGCAGGCACCATCCTATAAGGTGTTTGGGCTATGGGTTGCGTACCCGGGATTAGATTAATCTCAAAATAAATCTCTCGAGGTGGAGGAATGTCTGGAAATTATTAAGGAAACATATCCTTGAATTCCCTTACAACAGGAACTTCAGGAAGACTAGGACTTTCTACTTTGGTATCTACCACATGTGCCAAGAATGCTTCACATCCTTGTCGTATGAGTCTCTCAGCTACCATTTTTGATACTAGACAGTTTGGAAGAATCTTTCTATCCCCCTAAAAAAACCCATGTCTCATCACTGTCTACGAACATAGCTTGATTGGAACCATAATCCAAGACAACCTTATACTTTTCTAGGGTATCCATCCCAATAATTACATCAAAACCATGCATCTCAAGTGGTATAAGATCCACCTAAATGTTGTGTTCTGAAGAAAAAAAGAACATAGGGAGAACATACCTCCCACAACACTACATATCTGACTAATGGATTTTCTAATAACAGATTATATACTCTACAACTGACAGTCATATTGCTATCATGATTCACTTCTCGAGTGATAAATGAATGTGTAGCACTCCGATCAATCAAAATAAATACGAAGTAGGATGAAGACATATCAGAATGAAACAATTCCATCTGACCTATCACGACTCATGGATTGACTACTGCCTCTGACTAATTCATAGCATAGAATCTCATCGCTGCCTGTTGCCAACTCTGTGCTCTTTTGTTTGGTGCAAATGAACCTGCTTGGGATGCATGTCTACGTCCTCATGTGCCACTGCTAAATTGTTGCCTCTGAGAGCCTCTATCTCAATGGTTGGGTTACCTCTGTATCTCTAATTGGACATTCTCTTATCATATGTCCTTCCTACCCACACTTGACGCATGTTTTGTTCTCCCATTGTGGCCTAGATGGTCCAGTTACTGACATTGATGTCGTACTATGGGCTCCACTTGGCAGAAAATTACGGCCTCTACCCTTGCTTGACGTCCACTGCATCTGAGCACTGAACCTCTATGGTGCTACTGGTGTGGGAAATCTCAGTTTCTTGAAACTTCCACACCTCTGTCCCTAAAACCGGACAAGTCCTTTCCTACTGTTTGCCTCACGTTTCTCATTCACGGACATCTCTATCCTCCTAACCGACTCCACAAAGGTGGAAACCCTCTCTCTATTCTCCAGAGTAGCTATTGTTGTGGATGACTCAACATTCAGACCCTTCTCAAAATTCCAAATCCTCTCCTCCTCCGTAGTAGCCATGTGTGGAAAAAATCGAAAAAGCTCCATTAACTTAGCTTCATACTCACTAATCTTCATTGGTCCTTGCTTAATATGCTCAAACTGTGAGATTTTCTCATCCAGATACGTCCTGGGAAAGTATCTACTAAGAAACTCAAGTCGGAACTCCTCCCATCCGATCTCAACACCCGGTCTTTTCCCTTCTTCAATGGCCCACCAATGGTTGATGCTTCCTTTTAACAGGTACACAACATGCCTAACTTTGTCAGTTTTTGTGATGCTAAGGACTCTAAAGGCTTTTTCCATCTCAGTGAGCCATAAATCTACGTCTGCTGGGTCATCTATACTGGCATATTCGGTGGCTCCTACCAGGTGTAACCACTCAAAGGTATTACCAAACCCATGTCCCTCATTGGGAACTGGTGCCCTAGGTGTTGGTGATGGCATCCGATCTGCCATATGAGTTATTGTGGTCATGAACTGCCCAAAAAGAGCATGAAAGGCTGGGTTTTCTAGCATGGCTTCATCAAGATGGGGATTCTCAAGCTTTCATTCCTATCTAGCATGTTCCCTTGCACCTCCTCCCGGTGTAGCAACACTTCTCTCAACATCATGTTCTTTGTGTGCTCTAGCCATCTTTCAGCTTTTACTTCTTCTCCAATATGAGAAGAAGTCACTATAAGATAAACTCGAGAACACCAGAACAAATTCAACGACTTTAATCCTATGTCTCTGTAGACTCAGTGAACCTTAGGATCTGATACCAAAAATTCTGACGATCGCTATCAAACTGACATCTAAATCGCACAGTAATTGTGTGGAATAACCATTAGCAGCGGATTAATGAAAATCTCTAAAAATTAAAACCATTTTGCAATGAGATCCATTGCCAGGAAACTATTAAGGGAAGAACCAAAGCAATATATACATCATGGTTCACATTGTACATACATTTTACCATATCATCTAGAGGATATCATATACCAGTTGCTTTGCCCAAACATATACATAAGCAACATAAAACCTCAAGGCATGCAAGCCAAAATCTCAGATCATTTATAAAACCATTATGTACTAACTCCCAAGGACATGAGAGTATAGAGACGACACATAGGACTTCTATCTACAAGACACGATATACAACACACTCAACCAGAGCTATTATTGTTGTCCCTATTGATGTTGTCCTCCCTCTACAGTGCGGTCTCTACCTCCTTGTCCACATCCACCTAAAAATGTTGGGACCAACGGGGTGAGACAAAAGTCCCAGTGAGAGATATAACTCTCTGCCAACAACATTATTATCACAGGTAAATAGTATAAAACTGAGCATAGGATCTTTTATTTTAATAATCAAGATTAATCACTTTTTATAAATAGAATAGAGCAATATCATCTTTTAAAGAAATGCATCTATCTATGATAGAGCAATAAATCATTTATTCACTTTATAAGGAATACGAAAAACACATATAGCATCTATCCATTTAAGATGTATAAAAGTAGTATAACATCAACCAATGATTCTGTATTCAATCCTTAATTAAATACGCTACACAGTTGATTATATATATACAATCACACTTATACCCTAAGGAGACGAGGTATACCGCTCATGCTCCAATAGACCACGACTACGTAAAGCATCAGTACCATACAAGTTCAAAGGAAGATCTGACATCGAAGACCTCACCTGTCTCGGTCAGTACGAGACCACTGGTAGTGACATCATGTGTCAAATTGCAATTATCTTGATAGGGTATAGTGACATATTTCCTATAGAGTTACGTTCACAACATGCACTCTCTTCAGAGAGACCACACTGCAATCCCCGATATATTAATATTGAGTCATGGCATATAGCCATACTCTTATGATGATGAGCGAGACCACACAGCAATCCCTATTTGGGCGTAAGGATATTTTTACCCATTACCCCCATATATTCAAAAATATGTTCTCCGAGTTAAACTCGTTTCATTATTTAGCAAATTTTGACAGTGAATGGATCTATGGTCAGGGAAACTACATGATAAGGTTCCACTTGATTAATTAGGTGCACTATAGTACCTTTTAGCATCAACCAAGTAACAAGCATGAATTCTAATATATGCTGAAAAGAAAGGTGTATTAAATTTATTAAGTACTTTCATAATCTTTGGAACACATTGAATGCATAACACTTGGGATCTCAGCCCCTTATCGTATTACTGGGGATTCTCATCCCTTAACATTATCATCATCGTGATTACTAGATCTAGGTATTCAAACCCTTAGTTCATCAATGAACATTGTCACCTCTTATTAGGTAACTATTACCTCTAGATCCTTAGATCCAAGTATAAATTATACTTGTTGCACAAGTATTTCACATGGCTCACAATGTGACAACCCGACTGCCTGAGCCGCCACAACGGTAATTATGAAGAATAACCATTAGCAGTGGATTAATGAAAATCACTAAAAGTTAAAACCATTTTGCAAAGAGATCCATTGCCAGGATACTCTTGTATATGAACCAAAGCAATATATACATTATGGTTCACATTGTACATACATTGTACCATCTCATATCAAGGATATGATATATCAGTTGCTTTGCCCAAACATATACATAAGCAACATAAAACCTCGAGGCAAACAAGCCAAATCTCATATCGTTCATAAAATCATTACATACTAACTCCCAAGGACCTGAGAGGATAGAGACGACACATAGGATTTCTATCTACAAGACATGACAGATAACATACTCAACCTGAGTCATTACTGTTGTCCCTACTGCTATTGTCCTTCCTCTATAGTACAGTTTCTACCTCCTCGTGCATGTCCTCTGAAAATTTGTGGAACCAACGGGGTGAGACAATTGTCCTAGCAAGAGATATAACTCTACACCAACAATATTATTATCACAGGTAAACAGTATAAAACTGAGCATAGGATCTTTTTATGTAAATAAGCATGTTTAATCATTGTTTAATTGTAGTGCAAAGCAATAGCATTGTTTGCACAGTTCAACTATCCATAATAGAGCTATAGATCATCTATTTGCTTTATAAGGAATATGAAGAACATGTATAACATCTATCAACTAAGATGTATAGAAGTAATGTAACATCAACCAATGTTTCCTTATTCAACCCTTACATAGATACGCTACACAGTTGATTACATATTTACAATCACACTTATGCCCAGAGGAGATGAGGTATACCGCTCATGCTCCAACCGACCACGTCTACGTAAAGCATAGGAACCATACAAGGTCAATGGAAGAACCGGATGCCAAGACCTCACCCGTCTTGTTCAGTACGAGATCACTGGCAGTGACACCATGTTAAACAACAACTAGCTTTCTAGGGTATAGTAGCATCTTCACTAAAGAGCTACAACCACAACATGCATTCTCTTTGGGGAGATTACAAATCAATCCCCGATATATTTTCATCAGGGCGATCACACAGAAACCCTAGTATTCATCGGGGAGATAACACATCAATCCCCGTCTGGACGTAAGGATATGTTTGTCCTTCACCCCCACATATTCAAAAATATACACTCTGAGTTCAACTCGTTTCACCATTCAGCAAATCCTGACACCAAATGGATCTATGTCCTGGGAAACTACATGATAAGGTTCCATTTGATTAATTAGGTGCATTATAGTATCTTGTAGCATCAATCAAGTTACAAGAATGAATTATAACAGATTCTACGAAGAAAGGTGTAATGCATTTATCAAGTACTTTTACAATCTTTGAAACACATTGGATGCATAACACTTGGGGTCTCAGTCCCTTATCACATTACTGCAAATTCTCATCCCTTAAAATTATCATCATCATGATTGCTAGATCTGGGTATTCAAACCCTTAGTTCATCACTGAACATTGTTACCTCTTATCATGTAACTATTACCTCTAGATCCTCAGACCCAAGTATACATAATACTTGTTGTACAAGTATTTCACATGGCTCCCAAGGCCCATTTAATATGTATTATATGAAACATTATAGCTCATACCTGGTTATGCTTATCATCTTATGATACCTGCATGGTTAGTATTTCATGATAAACACAATATCTAGTACACAACATCACCATGAAATACAAGAGAAATACAACCTTCCCATTATTAGGGTTAGGGTTCCCTTTCAAGCCGATTAGGGTTTCAAGCCAATTAGGGTTTCAAGCCAATTAGAGTTCAAGTTCATATTATCAAGAATCAAAACCCTGATTCATAGCTCCACACATATTAGTAGTATCAATGTATGCTCATTAAATTATTATCACACAAGTATGATTTTCTCTCTCATCCTTACTAGGATGTTGATTACATCATACTTTATTAAGTTGGCTCAACCCTTTTCTCAAGGTACATTGGCTTACACTTATCAAAATGCATTGGACTCTATACATCTTAATGTATCATTTGACATAACACACTTCATGTGTTACTCAATTAGGTATATTGGATTGATGTTCTTCCACTATATTGGGCAAGAGGTGTATGTGTGCTTCCATATCACCCAAGAGGTGTATGTGTGCTACCATATCGGGAAAGAGGTGTATGTGTGCTTCCATATCGCCCAAGAGGTGTATGTGTGCTTCCATATCGCCCAAGAGGTGTATGTGTGCTTTCATATCACCCAAGAGGTGTATTTGTGCTTGCATATCACCCAAGAGGTGTATTCTCATCACCATCTCATGCATGAGGTGTATGTATACTCACCATATCGTTCATGAGGGGTATCCTTGATCACCATATCATGCATGAGGTGTATGCTTGATCACCATATCATGCATGAGGTGTATTCTTGATCACCATATCATGCATGGGGTGTATGTTCATCACCATATCGTGCATGATGTGTATGTGTGTGTCACTCATATCGGGTTGCTCAAAATTAGGGTTTTGGCATGTCGGGTTAGACCCTTATGCTCATAACTCTTCCAAAAACTTCATGGTGTCAGCCTACCCTTCACCATGTATTAAGTGATAGCCTAGACAATTAGTTACTCTCAACCAAACCAAGTGTACAAACTAATAGGGGTGTGTGGGTCCAAGGTATATCGAGCTTTATATCATCATATTGGGTTTCATCACCATATCGGGTTAGAGGTGCTTCTACTTGATATTGGTTTGTGCCATGATGATGTCATCATATTCAAGCTCTAGACTTTCATCCTTACTGTCCTAGTTCATGGACAATAGGTCTATGCTACTATTAGAACTCATGGATTCATCAATTATACAAGAAAACTCAAAATTGAAAGTAGATCATCA
This sequence comes from Alisma plantago-aquatica, assembly GCA_963693085.1. Lineage (NCBI taxonomy): Eukaryota > Viridiplantae > Streptophyta > Magnoliopsida > Alismatales > Alismataceae > Alisma > Alisma plantago-aquatica. The sequence continues at coordinate 393,521,521 of OY856411.1, read as the reverse complement.
AGTATGGCAAGATTGATGGTGAATAATAACACAATTGGGTTCAAGTTATATAACCCACCTCAAGAACAACTTCAAAGATCCAAGATCCAAAGCTTCACGTTCCCAAGGTTGAATATGAACTTATCACAAATCCAAGATTCATTCAAAACTCTTCTACATGCAAGGAATCACCATAGTTAAGAACTTGGTGAAGAAGAAAAGAAAGAAAGAATCACAACCTGAGATTCATGCTTCAACCAAGGTTGAAGATGACCATGGCTTCACCTTAAGCTTAATGGCTCGAGCTCCTCCTTCCTCCTTACTACTATGCATGATATATAATATATATGGAGTGATAAGGTTCAAAAAATTCACTAGTAGGTGAAAGGAGTGGTATATATAATTGAGGCTCATGGGAGAGAGTGTATAAGAGGCGTCATCACTTTACACTACTAGGTGCCACGCGTCCATGCATGGTTGACACATGTCCATACATGTATATTTATCTTGGCATGAAAAACTCTTAAGGATAATCTAGGGATAAGATTTCGGCCATTAGTTATATTGTTGAGCAAGATATTTCAACTCAATCATCAATTTATTCACAAACTGGTACACTTTTTCTAAATAAAGTTGTAAACTGATATCCATCACCTACTTGAGGTGCTTAACCCATCATGGAAAAGGCCAAGAGTTTACAAAACGATATGGGACCTGCTCTGTGGCTCCTTGGCTGATAGGCACTCCCATATAAGCTCTACAACTCGATACAACCCAATACAACTCAATTAGGGTTTTAAATACACAAGTCTTCTTGGTCTTTTCATCACCAAGAATGCTACCACCCAAATATGATTCAAACATGGTACCTCCTTATTTCTCTCTCCTCTAGATGATGCTAAGAGAGAGTAGGGACATTCTAGAGGTGGTAATTTGTATATCAACCCTACATTTTGGGTAAATTGCAAATTGCACCAAAACTGGTACACAAGGCACAAACATTATTCAAACAAGTTCTAACTTGGAACTTAGGCTTTTTACAAGCTGCCCCTTAGCATCATTCTCTCTCTTATTATGCTAAAGAAATTGAAGCATGCTCAAAATGTGACATATTGAAATACAACTCGTCATCTTGGGTAAAATGCAATTTACACCCAAACTGTCATATAATGCACAAACAATTTGCAAATATCTTGAAATTAAACTTAAGGGGAGTCTTAATTACTTTTCAAACTATTAAAACCGATTTATGAATAACTTACTTAAGAAACACTTCCTGGTTATGACATAACCTAGGTCAGGGATGTTACAATTATCAAACCCTAAAAGGGATTTTATCCCCGAAATCTCAAGAGAAAAGAGAAGGGTACTTCCTCCTCATTTCTTCCTCCAGCTCCCATGTGACTTCTTCAATGCCACAATAATGCCAGAGAACTTTCACAATAACTATGTCTTTCTTTTTCAACTTCTTGATTCTTTTGTCAAGAATCATCATTGAACATTCCACATAGGATATATCTTCATGCAATTCTACCTCTACAGGTTGCAACACCAACTCTGTATTAGGATGACACTTTCTCAGCATAGATATATGAAGCACTGAATGTAGTCTATGTAGCTCAGGTGGCAACTCCAACCTATAGGCTACTTTTCTAATCTGTGTTGCCACTGGGCAGGGTCCCATAAATCTAGGAGCTAACTTACCTTTTTTACCAAATCCGAGAACACCTTTTTAAGGAGAGACCTTGAGATACACTCTATCTCCAACTTGGAATTCTAAAGGTCTACGGTGTTTATTAACATATGACTTCTATTTATCTGTGCAGCCTTCAACTGTTGTTGTATTACTTTAATCTTTTTAGTTGTCTATTGCACTAATTCAGGACCCAGAAGTTGGAATTCTCCTATCTCATACCAGCATAACAGAGATCTACAATGTCTACCATATAATTCTTCATATAGTTCCATATCAATACTGGTTTGATAAATATTGTTGTAGGCAAACTCTATTAAGCTCAAGTGTAAGTCCCAACTTCCTACAAACTGAAGAACACATGCCCTAAGCAAGTCAACCAAATTCTATATAGTCCTTTCAGATTGTCCATCTGTCTGAGGGTGAAAAGTTGTGCTAAACTTTAACTGTGTACCCAAGGCTTTATGTAGTAGTTCCCAAAAATGACATGTAAACTTGGGACCTCTATCAT